>JAXRJS010000059.1:4102500-4575000 GCA_037127375.1 Dione juno | reverse complement strand
TATTTAGTTAAGTTAGCTAAGATATTAGGCATTATCAAAGCTTTACAAAGTACCAACTTTTTATATATATTATATATACGTGTACTAAAAAATAATTGTACACCAACTCGGTCGAAACGCCATAATTAAAAATCAACTTAATGTAATTTTGATACTAGATAATCTCTATATCTCTATAACTATCTCTATGTCCCGAGATTAATATTTAAGTAAATATACAAACCACAAGGCCACAACATAATATATGTACCTATTAATAACTTAACGAATAATTGTCGTTAACGAGCCGTAGGTAATCCGGCTCGATTTATCATTACAGATAAATTAAATCCATTGCGTGACTGTTTTATCGTTGATAACACATTTTGTACTATTTAGATATTTCGTGTTAATATTGACTCTTTAGAGTAACTAATACAAATAATGCCGTTTCGTTCACAACAATGACCCAAATTATTATCGTAAAATGATATTCCAAGCGAAAATGAATAATTGCTTCACATTTGTGCTTCGACAATAATTAAAGTATGTGTAAATATACATTCTTAAAAGAAAATGTCAAGTAGCTTTCATCGGTCCATCGGTCATTTACCTTGGCTACTTACTATAACCGGCACTGACGCGATTAATTTGTAAATTATCTACAATAAATATAAAAACATTTGAGGTGCAGCTTGGTTTTTACATCGTATATATATATATATATATATATATATATATATATATATATATATATATATATATATATATATATATAACTGTGTAACATCTAAACGACGTATATATATACATAAATATACGTCGTTTAGATGTTACACAGTTATACAAATTATTTATAACGTACGTTCACGCGTGATATTTAATTTACAAAGAGTTTATCATTAACGTGATCTTCTCTGTATGTTAATGTTTTCCAACTTCAAACAATTTTGTTATAAATTATTCATTAAACTAAAATTCGCATCAAATATATTTGTCGTATGTCATAGATACTAGTTCCACATGTAAATTTTATTTACAATACATTCTATTTACCATACACATTAGGATTGCTGTCTGCTACATTTTTTTCAAATAAAAATTTTACATATACGTATGTATATATTTATATAAGGAGTGATTTTATTTAAATCTTAAATTATAATATATTTAAATCTTAAATGATAATACATTTAAGAAGATAGTCATTCTTATTAGTGATTCTTAGTAAATGAGTAAATAGTAAAATTATACATTAGGCCAATTATGTAAATTGATAAGAGCGACATATTCGCTACGATAACAATTAATACCAGAACGCCGCTCCGGGTTCTGTGCTAGTAGTCCACTAATAACGATACATGCGTGTAGACTGTTCTATACACAGACAAACTGTAACAGCGAGCGATCATTAATAATTAGACCGGCATTTACCAAAAATACTAATTGTATTGAAAATAATGAAAAATACTACTTAAAAAAGTGAATTATAATGGAAATTAAGTGAATCTGTGAAAGTTAATTGATTTAAAATTACCTTGGTGTGCTGAAGAAATGTGATAGTTACAAATCAGGAATAACTTTCGTCATTATGTCTCGTGCCATGAATAAAGTGCCTCCTGATGGAGGATACGGCTGGGTCGTTACTTTCGCATACGCTTTGAATAATGTGAGTTTGATATAATTTATTATATTAATACTAAAATTATTAAAACTAAATGAGCCACATTTAGTATTACACCACATATCACTTAACATCAAATATTTTATCCTTACAGGTAGTGGTACTTCCCCTTATAGCTGGTTTCGGATTAGTTTTTCAAGAAGCCTTTGAAGAAACAGGTCTCACCGCAACAGAAGGGACCCTCATTATTATATTAAATTATGGATTTGGAATGCTTTTGTCCTTTTTCGGTGGACCTTTACTAACTCGATATGGGTACAGAAAAGTGGCGGTCACGGGTGCTTTATTAGTTTCATCCGGCCTCATATTAACTTCGTTTGCTACTAACTTTTGGTTATTCCTAATCTCTTACAGTATTATTAATGGTAAGTAAGCGAGCGATATCAAATCTTAAAAATATTTAATTCAACTATTCCAAATGTATTAAAACTATATATATTGTTATTTTATTTTAGCTACAGGAGTTGCTGCTGTTATGGCAGCTTTCACTTTGGCAATAAATTCTTTTTTTAAGGAGAAAAGGGGAAAGGCCATAGGTCTTGGTATGTCAATAACGGGATTAGGAAGCATTTACACGCCACTGCTGATGAGCTTACTCATGTATGCCTATGGATGGAGATATGCAGTACTTATTTTAGGAGCTATTTGTTTACATTCGCTTTTAGCCGCAATTTTACTTAGACCAGCAAAATGGTACTTAAAAGATCCTCCAAAAACAGAAGAAATGATCCCTTTAACTACAGATACTAATATAGAATTAATTAATGGGAATATTACCATATCATCGAAGGCAGGTGAGGCACAACAAAGCTTGTATTAATTTAGTTAGTATGATACTAGAGATTACAATGTTAATTTATTATGTGTTTATTGGAACGTATATATTTTGTATAGGTATCTAAGTAATAGGTAATACTTACTGCGGAAATAGTTAAAAAAGGAACATATTTTCCAACTTCTTTGTTTTCAGATAATTACGAGCTACCGCTTTCTTATAAATTTATTTATGGTTTTATTTTTATAGCTTGATAATTATTCGACTACTTTATGTCCAATATATAATTAAACATTAACAAAAACAAAATTAAAAAAATTATTAGTTATTGTTATTAATCTAATTAGGTTTACAAAATTAGGTTTACAAAATTCATATTAATATCTCCTCAATTATAATTTTGTTCATATATATATAAATAGCCAATGACAGTCTAGCAAACGCGTGCTCGAGCCGTTTATTATTTATTTATTAAATTGTCAATACAATAGAAGACAAAAGAAATGAGCACTAAATTTTTACAATTTATAATTTACAAATGTATGTTATTCTAGCACGGCAACAAATAAATTAATTGGAATGCCGACTGACGCCTGAACTAGGATTCCCTGTATTTCAGGGCGCCAGGTCCTTCTCCCATATACATCAACAGCCAAAAAACTCCTTGTCAATTAATATTCGCTTAAGTTATAATAAACATAACAGGCTTAAAGTATAAGTATAGGTGAATATGACGTGTGTGTGTGTATGCGTGTGTGTCTTATTTATATTGACAATAAGTAGTTATAGTTGGTTACCGTACGTTATTATAGAAAAATAAGAAAGGAAGAAATAGAACGTTGTAAATAATCTTAAATTATATAATACATTAGTAACAATTAATATATACATATATTTCAGGTTCCTCAGCCAAATTAGAAGAACTAGCTAAAAAGGACTTGTCACCGTCTAGAAGCATATCTATGCATTCATTGACTAATGCCAATGGAATACAAACAAAAATGTCATTCTCTCAACCAGATCTCAGTAAAAACATTCCCGAACCACCCTTAGTAGAATCTAAGTATAAGTGGTGGGAATCTCAGGAGATTAATTTGGGCAGCTCCGTTAATATATTCCGTGAAACGGATCATGCAGGAAATAAAGAAAAAGAGATAAGACAGCAAAAACAAAAAGATCTGAAAGATCATAAGGAAAAAAACCCGAAGAGCTTTTTAGAGAAATTTGTAGATTTTTTTGATTTAACACTTCTAAAAGATCCAATATTTGTAAATATTTTATTTGGATTATCGCTAGCGTCGTGTGTTGAAACAAATTTTTCTCTTTTACTGCCAATTATTCTTAAGGATATGTTAAAGTTCGAAACAGCGGATATTGCCAAGATCATGGCCGTTATAGGTTTTTCTGACACGTTATTTAGATTTTTATCTGCCTTCATTGGGGATTGGTGCCATAGACCGCCACGGTTTATGTACGTGATATGCCTTTTAATAATAATATTTACCAGAACAAGTAAGTCTACAATATATTTCTCTTTATACTTATAGTAACATATGCTCGTAATGGTGAAAATATTTGGCCATGTTGGCCCAGTGGTTTGAATGTAAACATTGTGGATTGACATGAGGTGTCAACACCGTTTGACACCCCGCGTGACACGGAGTAGTAAACTATTTTCATTTCCCCACTCTGGTGCAAACTAAATGCAACGCAAAATCTGGACACTAGCCTCTCTCTTGCAAAAAGCCGAATTTTTTTTAATAAAAAATATTCATATGCATTATTTTATTTTCTAGTATTTCAAGTAGTGTGGGCAGAGCGAATTGACTTATAATAAGTCAATCCGCTTTCCACTTTTATCTGAAGACACTGTATGCTACTAAGAATTATTTCTTGCATTTCTGTAGAAACAGAGCTTTTTTTTCTTTTATTAATAAATATATTTCTTTATATTACTACGTACGTAGTCGTAGTTTCTGTCATCTGTATAATAGTAGAGTTATTCGTTCAAATTGCCAATTCGGTTCACTATACTTATATTATAATCTATAACAATATCAATACCTAATTACATTTCAAACAAGGACTGGTGGCATTATATATCGTATAAATATATGAAGAAGTAACACTTCTAACTCTAACTTACAATTCAGCCACATCTTATCTTAGCAATAATTCTTTTAATTCTTTTATTAAGATTATTTCCGTGTACGTTTTTCAGTAATGATGTTTACAACGTCATTCATTGGCATGGTATTTGTGGCGCTTCTCATTGGAATGACGAAAGGAATACGGACAGTATTCATGAATATTATCGTACCAAGCTATGTACCCTTAGAGAGGCTGGCCTTCGCATCTGGTATACAAATGCTTTGCAATGGTATCGTGATAACTACTATTGGATCTCTTTTAGGTAAGTTAAGTTGCTTAAATCTATTTAATATAATATGTGATAAACAACCACTTTGCTTAAATATAATAAAATAATAATGTGCATTTATTTCAGAGTTAAACTGTATGCAAATATTTTTGGCACATTTAAGAAATCGAATTGTTAGTATTTGAAAAATAAAATGTGGAATAACCTCTGATTGAAACTACGATGGTTCAATGCCTGCGCGAAAGAGATAATCATTTTCATTTCCCGTTCTAGGATAACAAAGAGCGAGTGATTTCTTTTCAACATGAATGCCTCAAATTTTCAGGGGTGTCTTAACTCTAAGTTCTCTCTGGTCGACCCGCTAATGTCAAAAAAATATAAGATTTTGCATTTAAAAAGTTGTGATTTTCGCTATCAGCAGTAAATATAATCTTTACGTAATCATCATATTTTTATCATTGTGAACATAATAGAGGTGACACTTAAACAATGCTAAATATTCCTTTTATTAAACCGTTTATCATGTTACTGTGTGCTCTCATTAAGCCTCTCACATTTCATATAAATCATAATTTTCCATGTAAACTTGCAGCACAAACTTTCTCCAAACTTTCAAAATTCTATAATTTCTATAGAGTTTCAGTTGAAATTAATTATTTACAAGCTACATACCCATTTATAATATACACATACAATTAGAATGTTATCTCGATAGCAAAATACATACATTATACATAGTACCACCAAAATAATTTTATTCTTTTTTCAGGACGGATACGCGACTATTCTGGTTCCTACCAAATACCCATAGTGGTATTGAATGCTGTCACTTTCGTAACAGTCATCTTATGGAGTGCTGAACTTCTGTATTTCAAAATAAAAAATAAAAATACACAAGACACATCGGCATAGACAACTTTATTGTTACGTTTCTAAGCTAAAGTCCAATGTAAAAATATATGTATATGTATAAATCTAAATAGACATCACAATTTAAAAGTTATGTACAATAGACGCTGGACATTTATTATTCTTAAAATTATGATAATTATTTACAAATTATTTATATTTACAATATTTTTATGTTAGATAACTTAGTGAGGGTATTTGACTGTACTTAAGATATAATTAGTCAAGTTATTTGAATATAACCTCGCCTTGTTGAGAACCTAAAACTTATTTCGAGATTGAAATGTGTGTATAAATTTTATAATTAACATGTATAGTATGTGTAATTTTATACACTGATCATATAAATTGTCGTTAAGTAATTAATAATATTATTATTTTATCACTAGATTGGTAAGCAAGAGTACAAATTTAATGTGTAATCCAAATTTTTACCAGTTCGTCTTTATCGCCAAATCTTTATAATATGCGATAAAATTTTAATTGAAATTTGTGAAAAAATATATTTTTTATACAATGAAATTTTTTTATATATTCGTCTCATCTATTTAAAGTGAATATATATATTTTTGTGTCAACATCAAATACCCATTGCCGTTTATGTTACCGGTTTATTACATTTTGGATACCAAATAGCAATAACCATACTTAAAATTAAGCTTTAAAAGATAACTTGTGGGAATTAATATTACTAGCTCCTACTTTGGTTTATATAAAAAAAATTGTTCTTAATTGCTTGTTTATTCCACGTTACTCTGCACTTGTTCCTCTGTATCCACCACGTGACTCTGTATTAGTTATTCATATAACTAATTGCAATGTTTGTCATGGAACACAAATTTTAGTACTTTTTGGTTTTGTAACACACTTAGTTTTTCAATCACATGATGATATAAAGCAATAAGCACACTGCTTTCGTCTTCAAGCTCTATGGTTTTTCTGCTCCTGCAATAAAAAACAATAAAAAAATAATTATATTACCTCCTTAAACTAATTTAAATATTTGAAACCTAATAGTTATTGAATATTAATCCACAATTTTATTTTATTATCATATTCTTAATTTGAACACCAAAAAGGAAATTTAAATTGTAATAATAATATTTTATTTGAGATGGGATATGTATCTATTTTGTATTTTTTCTACTTGCCTTGTCTTCCTCATAATATGCGTTTTCGTTCGACACAAGCGCTGCATTTTGAAGATTATTAACTGAAACAAGATAAAATATCAGAGTGTACCAATTATTAATAAGAAAATATGGTAAATTTATCAAATATTTTCTTACTTTTTCTGTATAAGCCCTTTGAGAAACCATAAGGCGAATCAAATTTTGTTGGTTCTATGACGTCAGCTGTAAATCCGTACGATCCCCTATTAGAGAATCTTGGGGATTTGAAAGGAAAATCTAATTCAGATGAATCATCTAAGTCCGTTATCTTAGAATTATATTCATGAACTTCATATTCATATTCATTGGTTTCATTCTTATCCTTCCACGGTTTTGATGTCACGACGTACACTTTTTCATTTGTTAAAGGTGATATTGAAGTTTGTATTTGACCCCAAGGCGCTGGGGTTGTAGATGTTGTAGTTGTTGTTCGAAATGTCGAAGCGGCTGTATAAATATGAGGCTTTTTATTGCTTTCTGATTCTTCATTATTCCGTCTATTGTGAATACTCTTGTTTCTTTGGATAATGTTATATTCCTTACGACTTACAGGAAAATCGTTCGTGCGATTTTCAATTACTGAATGTTGAATACTACTTGAACCCTCATGATCATATAAATCATAATTATAATTATTATCAGTTGTAAAACTTGTGATGGGACTAATTGTTGTTAAATATTCGTCTGGGATCTGTTTCGCATATTTTTCATTAGGTCGTATTCTTTGAGGAATGTGGTAATGCTTCGAATATTCTTGCTCAGTCCAATCATCAATAGTATGTTGCAATTTAATTATATCAAAAGGTGGTTCTTTTACAACATAAGGGTCGTTCCGTATTTCAGGTTTATTAATACGTTCCATGTCATAAATATCTGTTGTAGTTGAAATAGGATCCTCAGTTGTTGTCATTATACTACTAATAGTTTCTGTAGCTGAACTATAGTAATTGCTTTCTGTATGGGATTGGACTTTTCTAGCCTGGTATTCCTGTTCAATATTACTCATGAAATCTTGTTGATCAGAGAGATCGTTATTTTTGCTACTATCTACTCTTTGATCAGTAGTTGTATAGGGAACTATAATTTGCACAATTTTTGGACGATTTTTGTTTTCTTCTTCTGTAATATCGTGATACGAACTTTCAAAGTGTCTCATATTAGTTTCTGTAAAATCATTTGCAGCCTGTGTAGGACTCGATGTTGTGGGAATATAATCGTCGTAAATTTCAAATTCATATGATTTTCTTGGTGTTGATGTTATAAACATAAAATTTTTGAAACTTTTATGCGGTGCACTTGGCTTAAGATATAACAATGGTGAATCTATATGTTGTAAATTGCTTTCTGTGCGATATTTATCCACATCTTCATCTTTCATTCCTCGTAAATCAGCAAAACTGACTTTATGATTAAAAGGAGCGTTAATAGATTGTTTTATATCAAGAGGAATATTATCGTATAAATCATTTGTTAAGCCTGTATTAAAATTTTCAAAACTAACATCTTTGTTTGTTTTAGTAGCAGAAACGTGATCTTCTGAAGCTTGTGGGATTTCATCTATTTCATAGTTGTTTGGAATATTCCTGTATGCTTTACTTTGGTTAATTTTGTTCAGTTCATCGATGTCAATAACTGGTGATTGTATTATAGTAGTAGGGTAATCAATCGAATGCGTATACTCGGCTATAGGTACACTTTTCGCTATGTTAACATTATTTACCTGTAGGTGATTTATGCCTTGTAAAATACTAGAATGATAATCTGTTGGAATAGTCCGGAAAGGACGCGCGTTAAAAATTGGAGGTAGAGGTGAAACGCTTAGATTAGGCAAAGCAACGGGTTGTAAAGTGTGAATATTTCTCCCCCTATTTAAACTAAATGGCGCTGGATTTGCCACGCCTAAGGTCCTATTGGGACGCAGAAATTTTTCACTACTATTATCTGGTAAAACTTGCGTCTTTATTTTAGTAGAAGCTGCTGGAGCTGATACAGAATACGTATTATCTAAAGAATACGTATTAATTATTGGTTCTCCATAGGAATTTCTAAAACTTGTAGGCTGTGAAACCTTTGGCAGCTGTAAGTCTGTTGGAGGCTCATTATTAAAATCACTTAGTGAAGGTATATTATGATTCAATATAATGTTATTGTAATTTGTTGAAACTGGATTATGTGTCGTTGATGAGAATTGGTTGTAAGCCAATGGAGTCGCATAGGATGAAGGAGGAAAATTATAGATTGAGCTAGATGCACTTTGAATTGAATTCGTTAAACCATAAGTGGAAATGGGTCCTACAGACGTATTTGGTACTTCATAATTAGAACTACTAGAAAACTGAGTATGTAAGGGCCTTTCGTTTGAAATTGTAACAGTATGTGTTGGACTCGGGGGACCATATGTAGATTTTTGAAATTTAATACGATCATTATTTGTGTTAGGGATAGGAGGTCCATAAATAGAATGTGGAATTCCAGACGCTTGATTTGAATTAGGAATATTGCTATACTGTTTAAAAGGCTGAGGTAAATTTTGTGCTATATTAAAATTAGAAGTAGTTGTGGGACTTGGTGGTCCGTAAGTCGGATTTAGATTTTGTCTACCACTATTGGATGCTAAATCATATCTAATCACTGGAATCCATGGCACTAAATTGCAAGGATTACAATCTTTCTTTAGAGGGGCAACATTGTAAGATATTTCCGCACCTGAGTCAGACGCCACTTGTTGCGATGGAAAAAGCCATCCTGATACTTTTTGAAAGAGACTTGGGGATGGTGTTGTTGAAAAGGGTTGAGGAGGTGGTACAAAGTTAAAATTATATTGTTTATAAAATGGGGCTGGAAATTTAAAATCGCCTGAGGAAGCTATTGGGGGAGCTGAAGGTGATGGGGGAGGTTGATATTGATATACATGGTTATTATTTTGACGTAATCTTCCAACTCCTCCGTGAAATGGCACTGGGTAAATTGGGAGAGGAGGCGGCGGCGGTGGTTTTAATATTCCTCCGAATTGCGACACATCATTACCATTGTTGTAATTATATCCATTGGTCAGTTCACAATGTGATTTCGTGATGAAAGCGATGAAAAGAACCGCCACTACCTGAAAATAAAATAAGGTTAAAATATCACTTTTTGAATTGCTTAGTTATCTCAATATTTACATTATTAATATAAAAATATTTTGTTATTGTAAAACTTTAATAAATTGCTACTCACTGACTAGTACCTGACCAGTGCAATTATAAAAATAGGAGTAAAGAAATTTCAATAAAGTTCAATTATATAAGTTATCATGAGGTGTCTGAAATTTTTACTAAAATAATTGATTTATCTACCACAAGAATAAATTGCTAAATTTTTTAGCATTTTATTCTTTGCATTATGCATTATTGCAGCTTTGCATGATTTTTTATACTCTATGATTTAATTTAAAATATACAAATACTTATATTTTTTTGCACAACAGAATACAAACGTACAAAAATACATATATTCACAATATACATATAAATCAGTAAACTAATTATTATAATAAAACAAAGCCAAAATTACTGGTTTAAATAGTAATTTTTAAGTATTTGTTTAAAAATGTGCAGGATTTTCGCACGTCTAATTTTAAAAGGTAAGGAATTCCATAGTCGGGCAGCTTTAATAGTAAAGGAATTAGAGAAAAAGGAAGAAGAATGAAGAGGAATTTCAAGCAAGAGGTTGGAGCTGTTGGAGCGTAAAGAACGTGAGTGGGTGTCATGAAGAAACATTTATTTAATATTTAATATATAAATATTAACACAGATTGATTCAAGATAATACTTGGTATGTGTATCACATATTTGGCTGCACTCTCAACATTAACTAATTCAGTAGTCGTTCTCTGAACTAATTTCGAAATTGAAATGTCTACATTAACATATGTGAATTTAAAACTTACTGTCATTGAATATTATATCATTGCCTTATTAAACGCACTTAATATGCCTCTCATGACATGAAGCTACTTGTTGACTAATAATATATAAGAAATACGATTTTGCCTATAAGTATCGTGATGCGTACAGATCACTGCCATTAAATCATGTGTAAATATACTGTAAGTCTGTAAGCGCTCCTAGACTCCTGGCATAGGCATGTAAAATAAAATGTTTGCCTCAATAACAATAATATTTGTTATAATATTTAATTAATATTTAATTCGCTTTTTTCGAGTACGTCCGAGCGGTTAAGCTCCATAGTCAAACTTATTTGTACAACCGGACAATTTTGATTATTTACGGTGATTTACCCGCTTGCGACGTTTGCCGTATTTTTTATTTATTAACAACGTTATGTATTTATTTAATAGTAAAATAGTTTTTTTCCTTAACACACTACTGCCAATTTATTATTCTAACGTATATTACTGCAAAGTTTAATCTAAATCCGTTCTGTAGTTTTTACGTGAAACCGAAACAAACACCCAACGTCACAAACTTTCGCATTTATAATATTAGTAGACTATCATACTGTTTGTTGTAATTGAGTACATTGTTGTAAAATTATGTTTATTGTTTGTTTGTTTAATTATCTATTTTTATTATTTTAATATTAAAGTTATCATGCTTTTCATCTCTTACATTTTTATATAGAGCTATAACAGCAAAATCTCTCTATAGCTTGTTAAAAGATCTCGTCTTGTCTATAACTATCTTAAGATACGTCTAGAGCATAGTTTAAAGACATAATATATATGATAATTTCAAATTTGGTTGATAGAGAGATAATAGCTTAGACAGTAGAGTTACATTATATATATACATGTACCAAGTCATCATACTTGAAAATATCTGTATTGTGAATTTTCATTGCTTATTTAAAACAAAAAAATTATTTGTGTTGTTAAATGTTGAATTTTAAATAAAAAATTAATATCGATATAATTTTGTATTTAGTAGATAGATTTTGTTATTTAATACAAGTTATTTGAGCTTCAGCAAGTGCATCTGTCCAAACAATGGCGTTACAAGAATAATATTTTAGTTTACTTTAGCATTTTATATTTATTAATGCAATATTAAAAAAACTAAATATAGTAACAATAATTATTTGTTGCTACGGATTTTCTCAGTTTACACTATATTCTTACTTCAAAAGCTGCTTAATCTAGCAGCTTTTTATGTTATTCGTGTAATTTGTAATTTCTGGGCTTCAAAGAACTTTATCTTTGAAAGTAGTAATAAATTTAAAAATATCAAATACAGAATATAAGAACTATGACACATCAATCGGGATGAATCTCCAAACACAAAGTGTTAGTAGAATTTATAATAAAAACTAGGACGCTATACGCCTTGCTCATTTCTGTTCGCAGTAATGATGAAGAAGATAAAACTCTTTAAAGGATAACGACGATCATTTGTTTCATGTTCAATAATAATGTTTCTGTGGATAAATTATACAAATCTCATGTATATGCTTCAAAGTAATATATTGGCTTTTCTAATAAAACCACCTCGAAGATGATATCTAAACAGGATATAGAGGTAAATGACACCTTAAGCTTGGGAGGTTCCAAGAAATTCTACAATAAGACCAGGTCCCATTAAAAGGGCAAAGAGCAAACCTATCTACAAAATATGTATTTTTTTAAAACTGAGATCTGAGATCTATAAATATAAATATATCAATTATTATAGTTACATATTTATTATAATTTGTACATTAGAACATTTATTATAACTATATCTCTAAAACGTGTTCAAATTTCGTTTAAAATATAATTATTAAAACCTTTAATTTATTACTATAAGATATACGTAAATATGAAGTTTTCTCAATAATATAGGTGTATGGTACTGGTAAGTATATAAAACGACATTGCATTGTTAAAGTATTTTAATTAAAAAAAATACTTATTAATAAAGCATGTATGCACGGAATTATTTTCATTTTCCATTAAACATATAATCATATAAAAATAGGGGCGAACAGTAAAGAACGTAGTCTCGTCGTCGTAGTCCTCTTAGGAGATTAAAAAATAACAAAATCTAAAAAGATCTTATTCTTTATATTAAGCTCAAGTTCTTGTAAACTATTTATATTTGAATTAAGGGTATGCCAGGTCAGGGCAAACGAAGCGCCACGTTGTACTCAAATTTTTGATTTAGCAAAGACATATAGAGAGAAATTTCAGTTGACCTTCAAGAACTCGGTTTCAACAATTGTTTCTGGAGTAATTTTACATAAAGGTTATACGGGCATGTAACAAGGGATTGATAATAGTACACGATGATGAATTTATTAATCTTAAAAAGTTCTGAAAAAAAGTAGTATGAAAACTACATAACGTTTTATATTTTGTAGGTAAGTTACCAAAAAAGGAATAAACGTTGAAGGCGACCCCACGGACTTGAGACATCTAATGGGGAATAGCATGAAATAAATACATTGTATGAATGGCTCAATCTGCATATTTACAGGGAATCCGCTCAAGAGCTTCTCGTAATGTTGAAACCGGTGCACAACTCTCGACACCTTTAGCTAACCACGCTGATGTTGAGCATCAAGGACCCATTACGCCGCTTTTTGCGGACCTATCTAGTTGGAGAGGTGTTACCTTACGTGAACCCTTTTAGACTATTGAAAAGGCGCCCGTCTTCGTCCATTAGTATCATTCAAAAACCCCGAAACCAGTCCAGTTTTCCAGATTGCTAGGTTTCTGTAGATTAGTCTAAGTTTCTCCAGTCGCGTCTTCAGGTCAGGTTCAGGTTAAGAATAGGGAACATTCCCCGGGCTGCTCGTCGGCCGCAAGCCGAGGCTCGAGTTCTGCAGGGGACGCCCCTGCCAACGCTTCCTCTCAAGCATACAAGATAGTGCCTGCGACTTCTCAGTGACAGAGTACCCTCTTTCCTTCTCAACCGGTGTCGCTGTCAAGGACAACTCACAACAAAAAATAATGTCTAATCGCTAATGAGATTGTAGTATAGATCATCAAATCAAATTTTTTTAATTAATTTAATGTGTGAATATATATAAATATATAGTGTTGCGATTTTACGTCAAACTTATAACTAGCCCGCACACAAAATCAACCGATCGAGCGATCACTATATTCATTAATTTTGTATAGCAAAGATCGCTTGGCATTAGTACCAATGCTGTATAATGTACAAATGCATAAAATTATGCGCTAATTGAAAACCCTTATTAGTAATATAGTTCTATAATACTAACGCGGTTACGTGAATTCGGGCCCGAACTGCATCAAATTAACAATAATTATATAAAATGAACCTCTTTGCTTCTTGAAGCGAAGAAAGAAGAACAGTGTAATTATATTATAAATATATATACTTCTATAGAAGTATTATTACTACGTGTGTGTTACTAATTAAATAAACAGGGTAATTTTCTCACTTTCTCGTTTTGTCAATGTGTCCAAGTGATCATGACTTATGTACACAAAAAGTGCAAACCTCGTCGCTCCGACGGTTCCATACCAATTTCATGATTGTGTTCATGGACATCGGAAAATCCAACTTATAAAAGTTGAAAAAAGAGTTGCGAGTATGCTATCTTTCTATGAAATCTTTGTATGAATGGAGTTTTCTATGATACCCTTATAAATTTCCAATTTTCAGAGCTTTTTTGATCTTAATTCATATCAAATTTCAGAATTCTATGCAAACTACGCGGCTATTTTTATTCATTATGCGACAATAACAAGTCGTAAACGCTTGATATTATATACTAATTTCAGCTTGATACCTCCACGCGATGTTGAGAAAAATGGTCTTAATAAATGCGCAGATAGACGGATGGACGTTTTTATCTCCAAAATATATGTTTATATTGGTATGAATATTAAATATTCATCTTGTGTTGTTAAGTATTATTTATGTTTGTTATTAAGATTATGAAATGTATTAATTTTATTATGTATATATAATATTACGACGATAAGTCGCCGTTGTCTTGCGTGAGACCAACACGAGGAGGAAATGTTTACAATCAAATCGTACATATTTCTAGATCCGATTAAGCATAGTGTAATGAGTTCCTTCACCCAACATACCATGTTTCTGGCATCCACAACCTAGCATCATACGGTGGAATGCAGTAGTAGTAGACACTAATACACAGATACTTAAGCGTTTTAGGAAATCAATTTACATTTACAATAAACATAATATTATTATTATGAATACAATTATAAAGTAATATTATTTTTTTAACAGCGTAATCTCTTTCTGAGCGTTGCTAATCGGAGGGAGGAGTGAATCGTTAAATTTTATGTTTAGTAATGAAGTCAACAAATAAATGAACGCTGTTATAAAAGTTAATGGGAAAACATAACGAAGTCGTGTTCGAGAGATTTTTTAGATGACCATCATCATGTCGTAGGGTGAAAGGTACCATCTAATGTAACATTTTATAATCGTAAATTGTTTGAAATCAGTGCGACGCGGTTGTGCAACGCTGTAACGAAAGTAAATGTGAAGAGAAAGAGATAATTTAAATAACATTTTTACCATTTTTAAAGAATTATTTTAAATAAATTTTATAATAATGATTTATCATCGAAAGAATGAAAGCTATGTAAGTACTTAAAGTAAAGAAAACTTATATCTAAAGTTAATAAAAAACTTTTATTGGCTTCACAGTTTATATATATATATATATATATATATATATATATATATATATATATATATATATATATATATATATATATATATATATATATATATATATATAAACATGATTATTCTGAACATATTACACCGACCGTGGCCGCAAACGTTGTACATGCGGTTACGTATAATTGAATGCGATGTAATTTTAATGATATGAATTATTACAGTATTTCCCTGCGTGCTTGCTGATTGTCATCGCATCGGTCGCATTTATTCCGTATTTTTTTTATAGTTTTTTCACTATTATAATATATTGTAGTTATACGCTATTATAAAATAAATAAAAATCCAAAAAATATTCTTTCCTTTAATGCTATAAGATTTTACTCAAGTTTAATTATAATTAAATATATTACGTGGAGGTGATATATTTTTATTTTGTTGATCTACTCACATGCTTGTTCACGCGGTTCTCTTTAAATCTAAGATCAGAGAGCCATCTTGCTTACGATATTGACACATAGCTTATCAAGTCGTTTATACGATATGTGAATATTATACTATAATTTTTATTCGAACAAGCAATCCTCAAGAGCGTTAAAAGTTTAATGTTAACTTTTCTTTTTTAAGCCTCAACGTTGTGTCAATAAAATGATAAAGTAGATCAAACTATGTACATACATACATACATGTATGTGTAAATTACAAATAGAGATTTTCTTATGATCTTCGAAATCTAAAGGTTAAGTGGATGGTTTCATTCAATGAAGCAACAATACAATTACACCGTTCGTGGGAGGATTTTTCGAAATAACTAACTCTGCTTTGCAGTGATAGGTGAGAAAATACGCTTTCACGAACTCCAAGAGCACACATTCCCAGACGTAACAATTGCATAGAACAATGATTAGTTCAAGAGCGGTGACTCTATTATGGTCATGACATTAGCGAATTGTCGTGAGATATGTCATATGGTCATGCTCGCCGTGATGGAAACATTATCTGACCGTTGTTCCGCCTGTTAACGTTGTATTGAACTGATTAGCCAAATTATTATATAATGAGTGAAATTTCTTAGTACATAAAATAAATATTACCTATGTATGTTCAAGCTTATGAACTTTTATGACTTCTTAGTAGTTCCTAAACTTTAGATATATAATAATATCTTCGTGAATTACAGTTTATAGACTATATAGTGTCAGCTAAATTTTTTATTGTTGTTTTGTTAAGTAGAAATATATTAAATGCATAAAAAATGCACACGTTATTAAAAATAATAAACAATTGTTGTCAACATAATATCATGAGCTTTTAATTTATTGCGCATTTATTACGGACGTTTACGACGAAATCGAAAGTGAGACGCACGTGCACGCATCGAAAACAGTATAAGCGGACGCGATGAAGCCAACCATTTCATTGCCGCTTATATCTTAATTATCCTATATTATATCATTTTTACTAACCGCGTACTTGTTGATCATGATTTCTAAGTAAATTATTTAGCAATTGTGATTACTTTTGCCACAGGTTTTAAAATCGAAATTTGTCAACAGATTACGAAAAATATTTGAAATATATAATCTAACGTTGAGAAATACGAAGTATCTTATATATCTACATTAAATTTATACAGTCTTAAAATTTCCAAGCTTTAGTCTTAACTAAGTCAACATCATAATAATATTAAACACACTTGCTAACATCTACTTTCGTTTTCTAAACAAGCCAGCCAGGTTGCTTCATGGCAGTAAACGGTGCTATTATTGTACACGCATGTGTAGGTTAATTTAAATTTGCTTAAACAAATGCAACGACTGTCACAAATGAACCGGTTTTTAAATTTCTCCTGCACTTGTGTCAAATACGATCACGGACATTACGAAATTCGTCAAATCATCTTCATGACAAATGATTTCGTAATAACATAAAAGTGAGATGATCCATTAGTTTCCCCTAAGCAAGCGTTGCGTGTTTACTCAAGCGTTCTTTCAAGACGCTTATCTTTTTGTGTACTTGCTTTTTAAAGCTTTACAAGGCTTAAAAATTAAATTCAAAAATATTTACACACATTTATATGTATTTGAATGAATATTTTGATTTGTATTATATACCTTAAGTAATGAAATGTAAACTTATTATGAATGTAAGCCGGAGTCGAAAAAATGAATATAAAGATATCTTGTAAAGAGAGTTTTGATACTTCACTATTAAATGTTATTTCATATTTATTAAAATTTACAAAAGGTAACCCGATAGATATCGTGCTATATGGACACTTCGCCACTGACAACTTATTGGCTCTTTGTTAGTAAAATTATCAAAGAATACTCACAATACAACATTAAAAAATCAAAGATCAAACCTTTCCATTTTATATTCAATTTATATGTGATATTTGTGGCTAACAATTTTTGTTAAAATATATAGAAACTCCTGTAATAACTTACAATGAAGTTTAATTTCTTTATAGTTTTATACTCTTTATAGTTCATGATTTCTTGGTCTTTCAGGTCAAAGCTTCAAACAATTTTATACTTTTATATACTATCATATAAGTTTATTTTATTTTTAAGTAATAAGTTTCAAAGAAAAAAGTGTAGCTTTACTCTAATCAATATACATATATATGAAGCTCTTCCCTTGCTAAGTAACTAACAGACAATACACAACTGAAAGTACTGAGCGTAAATGGTTGAAAATAGGCATGGTTCCAAAAAATCCTACGGAAACAAGCAAGGCAAGCTATATAGCTTGGAAAAAAGTGAACTATTATGCAGTTATAATAAAAATGTGTTAAAATTTGTTCAACAGGCAACAGTCATATAACATAACACCTAAACTAGTCAGTTTAAAAAAATACTGTCAAATACCATAAACACTATCGTAACGTTGTAAAAGTATAGGACATTTAATGCACCTTTTAGAGTTTTAAGATATGAACATTACACAAAAAGCTCTGCAACTACGTCATGAGCTTAAGAATAGATTATATTAATACCTATAGATAACAATTTCATTGCTTTTAAGCAACGTAAGCTTTACAAATAAATGAAGAAATTTATTTTCTCTTATATTTTATTTATTAGTTTTATTATGTTAAATAATTTTACCTCTAAGTTGTAAATATTTATATTTATTTATGAATAATAAAAAATCAATTTGATAATTTTATAATTATTATTAAATACATTACTAAATAATATATTATAATACAAAGGTAATTTACGATATTTAATATAATATTAAATAAATTTTCATTTGAAAAAAAAACATGTTAAACAAAGATAAAAACTGTAAACAAACTCATGAAATCTCAAAGCTAAATAAAAAGCTTACCGGCACAACCGCCATTGCCTCCGACTATCTTATTATCTTATCACCTTGTCTGTTTGATCATCACTCTATATCCACTAAAATGCAATCCGATCACCATACATGACTGCACTCCAGTTTCATATCACAAAATATTCACTAGCACAAACTGAACGTGTTATTGGTCCTACAGTTGCAAAGGTACAAGCGGTCGGGTAAAGCACGAAAAAGTCAACGGTTCCCACGAGAGAAATGCGTTCAAGTGAACAATAGTGAAGCTGCGCGCGCGTCGAAAGGTGGGCAAAAAGCGAATGAGGGGCGGATCGACGTGCGCGTCCGTACTTTATACCTGCTGACCTATTTCTATGAGCACCATGAAATTATAGCTTATGCCGTAATAAATTGACTAATTTTGTATTATATAAGTAACCCTAATTATGTTTCACTTTTTTAAATTTAACTTTATTAAAGTTAAATTCACTTAAAATATTAATTAAGGTTTATCTTGTTTTCAACTTTTTGGAAAATCCTATAGAATATAGAAAAATAAGTTTTACAATTAACACTCTATACACATATTTTTAGATTAATTATCTATTACTTAATTACGCGCTTAATATTAAAACTAATAGCCATAAATTAAAAATCCTCTTTAATATTATGAAACGCTTGCTTAATCTCACCTGACGGACGCTTACGAGAAACCAAAATATGTATTCACCCTGTGTCCCGCACATAGCAGAGTGGGAACCATAGGCTCAAGGAACCTGTTAAGACACTCCGTTCCCAACATTCCGCCTTTCGAGGCATTGACTGTTGAGCGGCGCAACTCAACGCCACACTTTCACCTAGTAGCCAAAGCCAAGAAAATGAAATTATTTAATTCATCCCGGCTGGGAATCGAACCCACAAACCGTTACCACAAACAGGTAGACGCTATGCCTCTGTGCCACGACGGTACTCCAGACATAATTATTTCATTGTATGAATTAGAACTAAATTACATTTTAAATATATTTAGGCATATATTTGATCAAAACATGAAACACGAACATTCTGACATAACAAAAATGATATAATTGCTTAGGAATGCTAAGGAATGAAGAAGAATTTACGATCACTCTAAAGGACCGCTTGAGCATCTCGTTTTTGTAGTGTAACTCAATGGAAAAACAAACATTAAGCACCCGTCACTCAAAGCTAAGAAGCGTTTAAAGATAGTATAATCATCGTTTTAAGTAACATATAAAGCTTGTAGACAGTCTTTAACCTTTTTCGGATAAATACCGTGATTAAAGTATTTAAATGAAATGTAATTGCTAATACTTACTACTACTTTCTAGTTAATTTCATTTAACATCAAAAAAATTACACCTTCATATTGAAGATATAAGTGTGTCTTTTTTGTACTTACACGTCATATAACTAATATTTCATTAAGAATATATTTTGTTGTAGTAATCGTACATAATTAAGTCAATTTTAATTAATGTATAAATGAAATAGAAATATAAAAAAATAAATTATACTTTATAAACAATAAACATCATACAACGGTATATTTAACATATATTTTCACTAAATTTCTAGTTTTCTAATAATAATCTATGTCTGTACATATATTAAAAATGTAAATGATCGAAAATAAAAAAAAAACTGTTATTGGTGGCGTTTATTACTAATCCAACATAATTATATTTAAATTTTTTGTCTGTTTTTTTGTGCACACTAATCTTAGAAACTACTGAACCGACTGAAATGCATTTTTTAGTATTATACCACGGAAAGCCTCACTTAATTTAAATGATTGTTTTATTTAAATCAGTTCATAAATTAAAAAGTTATATCAATTTTAATTATTTTGTTTTGCCATTTGCAATAAAATAACAGTTTTATTGAATTGGCTGAAATTTTTATGGTCTAAAAGGGACAATTATGTCAAATAAGTCTTGAAGAAACTCGATGACTCTTGCACTCAGTAGAATGACATCAAACTTGAGAGAAGCCTCTGGATTTTAATCTCTTAGTGGAATATCAACATCAAAAATCCTAATGAAAATTACGACAATGTATCTTAGTATTTAAATTTTCTACCAGATAAGTGCCCTGCAAATAAACGAACCAAATTCAATTTCCTGTAGAGCTGGCGAAGCCGCGAGCGGGTCACTAGTCTACTAGTATACTATCTTTACAAATGATTTAGACAGAACAGAAATGTTTTTTGACCACGCTTATCTCTCGATCTATTGGTTCGAATCGAAAAACAACCTTTTTATGTCGGACAGTCTATATATCGGGGAAGCCCATAATAAGATGCAATCGAATAGAATTTAGCATATTACTTCACAAATTATGAACGTCTTAATTGTGTTCGAATGTGCATACTAAACTATAAAACCTGTTAAAGTCACGATACGTATGCAGGCGTGAATGATTTACAATACTCGTAGCTTGTGAGTCTTTTTTTTCCTTGAACATAACAAATAGGAAGGAAATTAGACTATGTAAAGAAGGATAATTTGTATTTTTTTTTTCAAA
Source organism: Dione juno (assembly GCA_037127375.1). Taxonomy (NCBI): domain Eukaryota; kingdom Metazoa; phylum Arthropoda; class Insecta; order Lepidoptera; family Nymphalidae; genus Dione; species Dione juno. The sequence goes on along the minus strand of JAXRJS010000059.1, from coordinate 4,553,633 downwards.
ATTGCAATTCATTTACATATTTTTAACATGTGTATTATGTCAAAATTCTATTTAGCTTACTCAATATTTATTAGAAATAATAATAATAATTTGTAATAAATAACGAGAAAAATATTGTGTGTGGGCCTGGTACACATTGAGTTCAAGGGATAAAAGCTCAAAGCAGTGACATTTTTTATATAAACAAGAAATTCATATTACGCGCTATTACTTTTGCTATAGTGGCATTTCATTATTTACTATAGTTTAGCTGGACTTCTATGATTCCCCACAAGGTGTGTCAGATCATCAAAATAAATTAAAGCCAAGATCCCGACCAGGGATAATAATTATACAATAAAAAAATTCCATTAGTTCCAAAAAGTTCGTATACCAAAAAACTCGATAAAAATTAAAATATCATAAATTCGTGCTTGCATAATAATTTATAAATAAATATAATTATTTATTTATAAATAATTATTACTTATAAATTCAGCAATTGCAATGTACAAAATTAACCATTAAACGTATATTAACTTATTAATTAGTAAATAAAAATTTAAATTTCATGCATCACATAATCGATTTTTCTCTAAATGGAGGAGTATCTCGAGGCATCTATCTATTCAATGGGTTTTATAATATTTGTAGACACTTTATCAATCATAGAGAGTCACGTTTTTCGATAGTGATCACAATCTTGACCTATCCGTTTCTCGAGACCTGTGTTTACTTTGTGGCTGTGGAATGTTTCATATTTCATATTGAATATTTGTATAGAATAGAAATTCACTACACCTAAACAAATATGTTCATCTGTAACAAAATTTTACTTTTTAATTATATAAGTCATAGTTTCGAAGATAACCTTTTTTACCTCCATGAACTATGCGCAAAGGCTGGCTACCAAACATTTTGCGTTGTTTTAACATAGAATTACTAAGTTAATTTACTTATTGAATTGTTGTGACACTTTGACACGTTTTATTTCATGCTTTTTAGTGAAAACCATCAAGTATATTATATTCATTGTAGTTTATATATTATATAACAAATATATTATCTTATTGGAGAGAAATTTTGAGAAAAATTACGTAAGAACTACTAAAAATTGTTGCAAAAACTGTTGCATTCTAGATGCAACAGTTAATTGAATATGAAATATGGAAAATTATACTACGAATATAAATTCTTTCTATATCAAATTCAACTATAAAACCATCGCGTTCGGAGGCACTGTCAATATATTGATTAACTTTCAACAGCCATAAAACGTAACAAGAGTTAGTTCCGCATCTAGAACAAGTACAACCAAATACGTAATGTAAGTTACTTATTCACAATGTTAGGCAATTATTCAGCGAAATTGTAAAATTTCGAAGCACACAGTATTTACTAAATAGATGGCTTTCGTATTATATTGTACTTACGACTCAGATCACGTAGTACTACGAAACTTTTACTTTTGGATATATGTTTTCTGTGCTCGAACAGATTATTACTCTTATTACGAGATTGATTATCTCATCCTCTTTGGCACCTGCTTGGACGCCTATATATCATGAGGTTACGAGAGCACTAACTTTTAAACAATTTTTACACAAATATATATAATACTTGCATAATTGAATCAACTTTTTCTGTTGAAGTACATCGAAGACATTTTGTGGAATATATATCAATTATTTCTTTTCAAGACTTTTCCACTTTCATCTGTAGAAGGAAAATGATACTCAGAGATATCAACGATTTCATTTTTATATTGAAATAAAAAGAAAAGTGGTCAACTGTTGGTGCTACGCTTTATCGTAACCACAATAGGTACATTTATTATGTACCATACAACTATTCTAGCTAATGGCATGCAATAAATTGATTTTGTACAGTCAATATAAAATAAACACAAATATTGAGACTTATTTTCAATTCGATCACGTATATCAAAGAACCAAAAAGGCCGAAACTTACATAAATTTACACATAAAACAAATGTTATTGCAAATGTTGCAAAATTTGGATGCAATCTCACCGAAAAAGGAAAATGCAATTTATTTGGAAACTTGGCACGAACCCGAGTAGTTATTATTCTATTTGAATGTACTGTAAACAACTGTATGTGCTTTGAATGCGGTGATCGAAAGTATTGCGAACATACGCAAAACCAACGAATTGCCTTGTCATGGCCTGGAAAGCTTATCTATGTGATTGCTATTAACAGTCGATAACTTGAGAAAATTAGAAATCTTTAGTACCTTTTCTCTTTTTACCACATTACATGAGTGTATTGCAAATATTTCATAACAAAAGGACATAGGTATATTCGATAAGGAACAAAAAGAATTGAAATAATTTGGCCGGTAGGTCATCGTGGCGCAGTGGGTCAGTGGCGTCTCACTGTAAACGCGATGGTTTTCGGCTCCACAGTCAGGTTCTCTTTGCCTACCCTCATATCCTGCTATATGTGATATCCCACATATACAAAGTGAAGCTAAACATTTGTGCTATCTCCAGAATTATTAACAAAGTATAATTTAGAACAACATATATAAAAACTAACACTCACACTTTCTGTATGCAAGAAATTAAAAAATATACCTAAGTACTTACGTAATTTCGTGTATGAGCGTCCGACAAAAGGTCGACCTGCCGTCGAATTTCGCACTTCGTTATGAATTTTAATAGAAAACTCAAAGACATAATGTATATGTAATTGAAAATTTCCCTTACTTTATGCTCGTGCTTATTATATTAATATAAATAATGTATATATTGTAATTATTTAAAAACTGCAAGATTTTCCATTATGTTTAATTTAATACAGTACGCATAACATTGTGACCGTGTTAACAATTAACTGGTTATTTAAAGTGTTAGTTCCATCACACACTTAGACTTTACAATATGAGAAGTAGTATTAATTCTTTATTACGTATATATTAAGCTTTAGCTGAAAAGAAAATAGAACAAAATTTAAAAGTAAAAAAAAAAGACAAACCTCGGCGTTGAGTTTCGTCACTACACACGCAATGTTTCGTAACCAGGCGGAAAGTGGAGAACGGCGTGTCTTCACTACACTAGTTTCTCTCTACCTTCCCTTCTAAATTTAAGTTTGTAAGCAATATTCCTACTTGTGTAAACGCATAACATTTAGCATGAATTGGATAACAATCAAGCAGGCAATGGGGATCGATCGCCAGGGTTGTAGAGACACGCAAGTGAAAGCGTATATCACACGACAGCAAATTAAACAAGCTTAAAAAATCTATGAAGCGGCATTCTAAAATATATTTTACTCGAAATATTTTAAAAATGTGGAGAGTGAATAAAATAAACATTCATAATGAGCTCTGAGCTCCAAAAAATAGGCTTAAAATGTTACGATTTTTGGTGTGTGTCTATTCTGTATTAAAAATATATAACGTTAAAACATTATTGAAATTTAAATTCTGTGAAATTAGAATGCTTGTTGGCTAAGTAATTACTTTTTGAAGTTTTATTGGCATAGGGTTGGATAGTCTAAAATCAATGTCAATAAAATTCAAAAATATTATACCATCATAGTATATGTCGACTCTACAGATAACCTGTTCATTTACGGAAGTAACTATTAAGAAGCGTGTACGCGGTGGCATTGGAAACAATGCTGATAACGGGAGCGTTCTCAGACTCTTCCTCGACAAATTATATATCATTATATGTAATATAAAATGACACCTTCTGCTCTCATAATAAGGTACACTTATTAGAAATTAGAATGCATTTGCATTCAGATGATTTGCCATAAATCTGACCTTGATTCCGGAATGGTAGCTTTCGGCTTATTGTGCAGTTTCATTCACTTTTTACTTTTCTTAGTAGAAACTTGTATCGCTTGATATTCGCACTTTTTCGCGTGACTGTTTACAATCAAAACTATTTGCGTGTTCCGGACATGATCCATTAATTATTATAGTGTGAACTAGAAACACAGAATATTAAACGATCTACATTTGTAACACAATAAAATTTTACTTTTTTATGTTATTGAAAAATGTAGAGACACTTTTTTAAAAATGCATACTATACACATAGTACATGACATATAAAACCTATGAGTTTCTATATTTATTTCTGATACACTAAAGTCTAACATGTATTTTTTATTCATCAAATGAAAGTTAATAATGTTCATACTACAACCTATTGTGATATATTTATAAAACATTATGAAAGTATGTATTTTATTTCGCTGTGACTTCGTTAAGACATTTTTAAATAATAATATATATGTCGTGGGTTTAGATCTTAAAAAGGAAAGATGAATGTGTGATTTAAGTACTCAAAACATCTACTAATTTAATGTGCCACTAAAGCCTTTTTTAAAAGACATTTTACAAGAAGACAAAAATACTTCTGTTTCTGAAGTTCCTAGTTACTCCCTCTTTTTATTGGGGTATCCAGCTAGATATCGATTTGACCGAGTGCTGCATAGAACTAGACAGACGAGCATATATACTTTAAATATTCTTTATTTATGTGAGTGAGAGTGTAAGTGAAACTTATAAATCTAAGTATTGGACTTAGTGTAGTACATTTCACTCACACCACAGTCAAAAATTATGACAAATAAATTTATTAAAAAAAAATCTATATCAGTTCACATAAGTTTTTGAATAATGACGCTTATAATATCTATATTCTATAGACGGTATATCTATATTCTTCAGGGTGACGTAACTATGATAACATCAAAAATATGTCAAAGCAACGTGACGATATGTCTACAACAGCGCGTATTGTAAATATTAAAAGATTTAGTTAAATGATTTCTCTTATAACAAAACATGTTTTATTTATGCAGTGGATATTAACCGACCTTGTAACATTTTCGTGTTCAATAAAAACATATCAAGTGGAACGTATTAATGAATCCTCTTATCTTGTCACAAGCTTTCCACAATTTCATCAGAAAGTATTCAAAAACATAAGAAATTTTAAAAGAATAATTCCAATAGATAACAACAAAAGATATGTAAATTTGTACAGTTATTATGACTCCACACCGTGTACAGTGAACGTTGATGGAAGGAAAGGTGCAAGAGGGCGAATACCAGCATCAATGATAAATAAAGCTCGTGATCATTATTTTCGACATTATTACGCTACTCTGAAAACAACCGTTCCTGAATTGCCCATACGTAATTCGTATAAAGATGTTAGTCCTTCCGGAAAACATGTATCAACGAAATTGAAACATAACCTCAATAGATCAAGATGTTTAGCATTAAGGTTAATTGTGGGAGTAAAATGTAATGACTTGGAACAAGAGAAAAGCGTAGAAAGTGTTAAAAGAAATAAACGACGTATTAAAATGAGAAAAAAATACAAGTTATAATAAAAGTACAACATAGTATGTTTCTAATATATTTTTGTATACATTCTGTCTAAGTCTATTATATAGTCACTTTTCCTCAAGGTTTTATTTACGCGTACTATCAGTAGATACTTCAATTTACTTTTAAGATAATGTGATGTGAATTACGTCACTATAACATCTAAACTTCTATACTAATATTATGAAACAATATAGAAAATAGTATGCTTATTTATTTATTTATAGTCTATATAATATTACGTTAATAATTTCGATATAACCTTCTGGACCTGCGGTGAGTGTTACCGAGCACTTAGCTATTGTCATTGCTAGTTAGGCTAGTTTGTAAATTTCATATATATTTTATATACACAGTTTGTTTGTATCGGGAGGATTCTATAAAGAATTTAAGACAATCGACATTACGCGTTATTTCAAAATTGGCTATTAATTTTTGATTAGATACTTGCTTCTGGATGCCTGCCTTGTGATCACTTTTGTTTTTTTTTTAAATTAAAATAGCATGTACTAGTCCCACGCAAAACAAGAAAGAATTACTCTTTACTTTATTACTAGCAATTTTATTTTGTTTATTTTACAGTCAACACAACCCGTTGAGTATAAATTAGAGTTTACTTTATTTTTTTTTTATCCTGTTTTTCTTATATATGAATTAGTTTTAGTTAAATATAAACCAAAATTGTCGTGAAAAATGCATTAAAAATAACATACATGCATTTGTATATAATATAATGTTCTTACTCATTTATTTTATGCGAAAATTTTGTTTTTCTATATAATTATATAATAAATAGGTTAATTGTAAATCTAATAATCTAATTAAATTTATACTGTAATTATACAAAATATGAGCTTACACAATATTTTTTTAGCTTTTCTTTTCAAATATTTACATTTTATTGTTAAATTTCAAATAATTTTCAGTAATTTTGACTTGAGGACATTGTGATGGTATATTTTTGTAAAAATAAATTATGATACATATATGATTGAATTTTTATTTAAATTATTAAGTCATTTTTGATTATACATGAGTTATGAATAGGCGATAGTGCAGTAAATTAATAATACTGAATGTTTTATCCGGCGGCGGGACAAGTATAACTCGTAGTACAAAACCGTGATGTAGGACTGAAAACAGATGTTGTCGGACAAGTGTATTGATAGTTTACATAAGTCCCGTTCGTCGCCAATACACACAGATAGTAGGTCTTGCACGCCGTGTCTGAAGTATTCGCAAATCTGCCAGCTGCTGAACATGTAAATGTTGTACTATTAGACGTACTGCTGTCACTTGTCGTGCAGGTATAGTTTGTCTCACATAACGTTGTATTGGGGTTGTACAAAGATCCAGTCGGACAATCTAATGTTTCCTCCGTAAAAGTACCACTAATGTTGACACAACTAATATAAGTCGAGCAATTAGTAGAGCTTGGATCTGCGATGAAACCTTCAGCTGTACAAACTGAAGTGGTTACGTTACATACATAATTGGTAGTACACAGCGACGTAGTAGGGTTAAAAAGGGAAGTCGACGGGCAGACATAATTGTATGACGAGTAGGACCCATTATTTGCTGCAATACAAAGAGTGTAATTTTGACACGTGGAGTCAGTTGGTTCTGCAAATCTTCCGGCCCCGGTGCTTGTGCAATTGACTGCAGCCTTCGCTTGCCATGCCAGGCACAGCACCTGGAAATATGAAAAGTGTTTTAAAATAGAAATAAACGATATATGGGTTCGTTCTCTACTAGCAGGGATGAATTATTACTAATTTTATTTTCTTGTTGTTTTAAAGTAAAGCGCAGCGTTGAGTTTTGCCACGCAATGCCACGCAATGTCTCAAAAATTTTAATGGAATGGAGTGTCTTAGCACTAGGTTAATACTGTCTAAGAAAATTTAATAAAATATTTGAGCAAACATATGATATTATTTCAATTGAGATTAATCTATTAATTAATATTAAGATTAAAACAATATAAGAAACTAGAAATAGTATGGTATTTTCTATATTCAATCATTACTACTAATGAATAGATCAAAAAAAGTTGTGACATTTCAAGTATTTTTGTTCTTTGTGGATAGTGCCTGTGCAAGGCACACCGAATGAATAAGAAAAAAATAAATAGAAAAAACAATATATTAAGTATAAGCATTACTTCAGTACACTATTAAATTTGAAATCGATACATTGTTATTGATAATTATTAAAAAAAAACTGATAAACTACAAAATATTTTTAAAATAATGTAAAAAAAATATTGAATGATGAAATTTTATGCTTTACATGTACTTTATCAAAAAAAACTGGCCAGAACTGAATAATAAATTTTTAAAATGCTACTTACAACAAAAACGACAATGCCCAACTTTCCGACCATATTCACGATATCCATAAATTCAAATAATGTCTCTTTTATACTTTATAGACTTTATATGCCCAATAAGCAGGATTAGCTTGATGACAACCATAGCACTTTAATTCAAGTACTTAATTATCTGATCGCAAGGTATTTTCCTTGACCACTATGAGTACAACACTACTAAAATATGTAATATTTCGTATTTTTTATACGGGCGAATTGAGGATAACGGAGCAGAGAACATTTACTTCTAGCACATTAAGCTTTGTTCGGGATAAAGATTACAGCTAGAATTATAAATCATTTAATATAAAGTAATTAAGCACCTGTTCATAAATATTTTCATATAGGGACCTTCGTGGTGTAGCGGCACAGCATTTGACTGTAAGCGCGACGGTTGTAGATTCGGTTGCCACTTTCCATAGCCAATTTCCTCGCTCTGGTGACAAGACGCTCCTTCTACCCTACTATATGAGGGTCTAAACTGAAGCTATTTATTTATTTATTATTTTATAAATAGGTTACTTTCTTAACATACTATGTGAGACAGGCTCGAAAAATGTCTTAATTCACTTTTATATACATAGATGTATATTAAGATCCGGCGTGAACATTTACCGCACCAGAGAAACTATCAACGCATTGCCGGCTTTTAAGAAATTAGTTGAACCACCACTTAAAGAGTCCAATATCGAAACTATGTGGGAACACGTCTGGAGCTATAGTTCCATAATTTACATGTCCGTGAAAGAAATAACCGAACAATCCGAGTGGTCCAGCTTAGCCAGGCAACCAGCTGGCAAGAGTGATACTGCCTCCTGTAAGGTGAAATACGTTGAAATAAATGTAATGGTTAAAATAGGGTCAAGCTTCTACAAACACTCTCCATTTAAGAGAGAGAGCCAACGTCTCTGTAACGTTCAAGGCGATCTGCCACAAAAGCAGCAGTATTCCATATGTCTTTTTTATAACAAAAATATAAATAACACACCTGGAAATTCTACAAACCCTCATTTTTATATGAATAATTTAGATTTGAAATTTACTATATTTTGCAAGTACTAAGAATAAATCAGTTATATTATCAGTATGTCGCGATGTCACAAAGCAATTTTGTAGATTATTTCATTAATATATTTAATTTATGTAGTACACTTATGTGAAGTCTACAAGTTTATGGAAAAAATACTGAAGAATTTATTTGGTTGAAGGGGCTCAGGAACTAGTCTTAAATGAAAAAAGTCTTTGTGTTAGATAATCCATCTATCGAGGAAGGCTGCATCACATGATATCTCGCTATCCGTTGCGAGTAGAGTATTAATAAAACATGTAGCAAATATGGGAGAGCTTAAAGCTTCGGTGTGTGTGCTTCTTAAAGGTTAAAGTTACGCAAAAATCATATATTACAGAATTGTTCCTCTTTAAAAGTTCTAAATATAATTCTACTACAGCATATTTTATCTATTTCCCAAAGATAACTTTCAGCCCGTTAAATGAATAATCGTATATAATAGTACATACGGGCAAAGTCGCGCGCGAGTTGCTTGTAGGTATATAAAACACTAAGCTGGGGTAATTTAGTTACAGATAGGTATTACCCATATTTACATCGGAAATTGTGATTACATACATGATTCATAGAACTTTTCACTCAAAAAGCCATATGCTTTTATTGCTTTGCTCATAAGGATATGTGACGTCATACTTGTTTAACTGTTGTAAAACAAGAAAATATAATAATAATTTCGAACTTAATTCTGTCCTTACTTCTACGTCTAATAACAAGTTTGGGGAAATTAATGAAAATGAAAAAAACTAATTACACAAGTACCTTCCGTCCTTTTAGTAGAGCGATACAAATAAATGAAGTTCTTGATATCTGTATGAGATGAATCCGGTATATTAGATGTAGAGCCGTATTTACATTATAGAGTATTTTTTCCGGCGGAAATATTTTAAGACAATATTTAGTATTTAAATAAAACAATAAAAATATATATAATTTGAGAATTTTATGAGTATTAACGTAATCATAAAGTAATCCGCCCGTTATAAACAAACTTGTATGCAAAGCTGAAATATACACATCTTTAATACAAACAAATACACTTATCACACATCTTGTTAGTGATGTACCTAAGTATTTTTTTAATTAAATATTTACTATTTATCTTTATTGTTTATACGCCCTGGGTATATTAATAGCTCATATTAATAATAATTGTCATAAATTGGTCAAGAATAATAATTTATTAATTAAAGATAAATAACATCAATATAATATCAGTTAAAACATATTTATTAATTTGGAAGAAAACCAGCCTCACAATATACAATATTATACGAAAATCTTATCCAATAGCTCCAATGATTTCAAAGATGATAAGATTATCTGATAATAATCATCCCCGAAATTAGATTTAGACGAACAACATCATTAGCGTGTAGGGTTTTCAATCCCGCATTCACCAAAATCTCAGTATTGTAGGATACCAGGCCGTTTTTCAATACCGCGTGTTCAGTCCTAAGAAAAAAGGACAGAAGTACAATAATTCAACCTTATCGCTAAAAGCGATCTCTTCCAGGCAACCTTTGGATGTTGGAGTTGTACAAACATGGGCGGTGCATTAAATATAACATATACATAAACATACAAATAAATATAAATAAAATATGAATAAATAAATAATACAAGCGTACAAAAATACTCATATACATACATACATTCATAATATACATATAAATAAATTCAATACATACACACTATACATATAAATCATTAAAATTATTATTATAATAACACAAAGGCAAAATTACTGGTTTAAATAGTAATTTATAAGTATTTTTTTAAAAATGTGCAGGCTTTTTGCACGTCTAATTTTAAAAGGTAAGGAATTCCATAGTCGGGCAGCTTTAATAGTAAAGGAACTAGAGAAAAAGGAAGAAGAATGAAGAGGAATTTCAAGCAAGAAGTTACTGTTGGAGCGTAAGGAACGTGAGTGGGTGTCATGAAGAAACTTAAATTGTTTCTTCAAGTATGGAGGAGTAGAAGGATTAAACAGCACTGAATAGAGAAGATGAAGTATGTGAGTAGGAATACTCGGCGAAGGCGAATGGGGAGCCACTTAAGCTTATTACGAAACTCGGAAATGTGTTCATATTTACGTACACCAAATATGAACCTGATGCAAAGATTTTGAAGCCGCTCAAGTTTATTCAAAAGCTCCTCTTTAATATCAAGATAACATATATCAGAATAATCAAGAATTGGTAAAAGGAGTGAGTTTGCCAGCACAATTTTGGTGGATATTGGTAGGAAATTGCGCAGTCTACGCAGGCACGAAGAAGCAGCATAAATTTTTTTGCTTACTTCTTCTACTTGTGGTTTCCAAGATAAATACTGGTCCACAACCAACCCTAGATTCCTGACTGATTTACTAAATGGAATACAAGCTCCATTGATTGATACAGATGTTATTTTACATTCATCAATTTTCCGCAATAATCTAGGACTGCCGATTACTATAGTTACCACGTTGAAATTTCTTCAAGGTCATTGTTTATCCTTTTGATGGTATTAGGGAAATCCGTAAGAGTACTTTGTGCGTAAATTTGTAAATCGTACATACTCATACTAATAGTCGACATATATAATTAAATAAATGTGGTAATTAATTCATTGATTTATTTGAATTATATAATATTTTATATATAAGTTACAAATACCTGGATTAAAAATGTCTAGTCAATTCTGACATTGAATGCAGGTTGCGGGATTGGAAGCTCCACTGTAATTGTCACATAAAAAAAACAGGTTAAAAATATATAAAGATAAAAGTCGATAAAAAAGAATCGTACTATGTACACCTCTTTTGTTTTCGTAAAGCTTTAAAGGTATGAGAATTTCTCAGTTTCTGTTTTTATCTTACGAGTGAGTGATATGATAAATGCTTATAAAGTAGAATTTTCTTTTGTTGTACAAGAATAGTAATATAGAAAAATTCGTCGCGAAATAATTTTAAACAAAATCACAACATGTATTTATGGAATATTTTTTTACTATTTGTAAGTTTCATTATGTTCTTTAAAAAACTAACCATTAAGAAAGTATGTAAACTCGTATTTAATTAAAATTAATTCATTACTTGTTTTCAAATCGGTTTCTCGCTTTTTCCCGCATGGGCATATTCCCCCCTGTCTTCCCGCATAAGGGGTAGACAGAGGGAATTGCACTATCCGCCCAATTTTCGAGATATTGCGGAACTCAACGCCACGTTTAGTTATTTTTTGTCGTTATTCGACTTTATACTCAGTATCATAAATTGTTTTATTATAAGATTTTTTATTGCATAATTGACATTTATATTTTACACTTGATTATTATTTTTTACTTGCTATTCCACAGTCAAGAAATAATGTATTTTAAAAGAAACGTATAAAAATTTCAACGTACCGGGATTTGAACCCACACGGTACCGACAGACGTGAACGTGTTATTTTTTATTTGGTCGTAATTTTTATGCTACTATATTTTAAATTAAATAAATCCATAACTAGATATTCTTGCGACTAGATATTCTTTACCTTATATAGATATTCTTTACCTTAGACGTTTATCTTTTTATTTCTATTGAATGTATATTTTTAACTTCAATTTATATGTCTATCTCACTTGCTATGTGTTTATTGTGCGTGCTTTATGTGTCTATAGTTCCCTCTGAAGCTATAGGCAGAAAGAACCTAGTGTTAAGACACTCCGTTCCCCGCTTCCCTCCTTTCGAGATATTGCATGTTGAGTGTCGGAACTCAATGCCGCGCTATGCCGCTGTCAGAGCCAAGAAAATGAAAATAATTAATTCTCCCCGAGTAGGAATCGAACTCAGAAACCGTCACATTTACAAGCAGACACTGTGCCTCTGTCTTCCTACACCTTATACTTTTAACATTGACAATGACACAATGTCCTCATAATTATATCTCGTGTTGCTATTTAAACAAATGCACATATTATATACTTTTGTTATTTATATTTGATTGTATTTAACGTGTTTCAGATAATTCACTATGGTGCAAGTCAATCCACACTATGCACAGTTCGAGGAAGATTCCCAAATAATACAAACTCAGATTGTCGTGGGTATACAATGTGCTTACCAGGTGCTACAGGTAATGCAACATTTACAAAATATGACCTTCAATGTCCAGAGCAAACCGTTTATAGCCATTTAGAAAGTCAATGCACAAACGTTACCAGCTATCAGTGCCTGCCAGGTCACAATTGTACACAAGAAGGCGATTATCCTAATGATTCCAGTACTGATTGTAAATCTTATATAGCATGTATCAAAGATCTAAACAGCACGTTTGGCGCAAGACTCGTCGATTGTCCACCTCATACTGTTTTCAGTACTTTAAATAAAACATGCGTAAATGAAACACTATACAAGTGCAATAGTGTAACGGAAGTACCCATAATTTTTCATGTCATCATCAATAATGCGACAAATGTGAGTGGTAATTTTACGCCTAATAGCGCCATTGGCGCAGGTGCAATGTTTATAACAGTAATTTGTCTCACGTTATCAGTTATATTTTTTTTATAAATAAATAAAGGAAAATTTACATTGTTTTTATTTTTACTATTTTAATATAATATGTTTTTAGCCTTACATCTCTCGATAGCTCAGGATCTAAATTGTATATTTTAGGTATCTGTATCTAAAATTTCCAACTTCCAGTCTTCACTTTTGGATGAGTTTTGGAGGAGAGGGAGTAATTATGCGGTTGTGTAGGTTAAATGACAGCCCCATACCAGGTAAAAAATATAAATTTAAATATATTCCTTACTACATGGATTGAATCTAAAGCCATCGTTTATGGTCAGATGCTGTCAGAATTTATTTTAACATTTAAGATAACATGATATAATCTATCTATAATAAAACAATAAAAACGTTGTGTCTGTATATGTATGTGAAAACACTAATAGAATGTGAATCTATGATTTTTTTATTTTGCCTGTTTGTATACGAACATCTTCGGATCTACTGAACGGAAATCTTTTGCGGGTTTTTTGACATGTGATAATTAAAAGGCAAAATCTTATTTAATGGGTCGGTAAAATGATGGAAATAATTTAACGATAGTGGAAACAATTTTGATCCAATTTTCGATTACAATAAATCTGTAAATGGAAATTGAGTGGCAAAGAACTTACAAGTTCAGTCTAATGAAAGAGCGCTGATCCACAGTTGTGCGCTGATCGCACGATGGGCATGCCCACAACCCTAATTGACTCGTGATGTCATCTCTCATATCTGCCCATTTTAGTTTTGGCATATCTCATGTTAATTTTGGCCTTTGTTAACTTTGAGACTAGTCCAGCGATATAGACGGGATCATTAGATGACCAAGCCGATGTAATTCATGACAATTCATTTTGTTCATACTATGGCAACACGAGTATCGGCAACGATAATAGCGTCATAACAAAAGCTTCAATTTGTTAAGAGCGATCTCCAACGCTGCCTCCTTAAATATCACCATGCAAGTCATTTCATCATATTTCCGCATCTAGTATAAATTATGTTTTTGTTTATCAGCTGTTATTAGTAACACGATATTGTATCAGCGACAAGCAAAAACTCACGACAAGTAATAAATAGCATCATTTTGATGCTGACTCTCAGCTAACGCCAGAAGACGCCACAGTTGTAAAAAAAAAACCCCAAGGGCGTCACATTATAGAATAATTTGAGAATCCCTGTATTATATGATATAAAGTAATATTGGATTGAATTGAATTGAGATTTAAGAGAGTACAAATTCTTCTCAGTGCTCCCAGTCAACTTCACCTGCACGCATCCTGCCAATTAGACGGAGAAGAAGAAGCGAACGAGGCTCTGGTGACAATCAGTCACCAGAGCCTCGATGGCTGTATAACCATCCTATTTAGGCGTAGTTCCATATACATCGACGACGAATAGTACGTCAGTTGCACCAGTGATATGCAAGAAACTACCATCACCAACACGTATGCTCAGCGTGGCGATCGCGGACAACACACTCATTGGCATGGTACAACCACACACAACTAAGAGGCCAACCCTCCTAAGGCAGTGTGAGAGGGGTCTCCTCCCTCTCTGAGAACGTTATACAAATATTTATTCAATGTGACTTACTAAAACTATAATCTTGCTGAGTTGTACAGCATATAGGCAACTTCGTCAAATTTTTTATCACCGATACCACAAAACGTAAAGATGTCATTTTTTAAGACGTCCTACCAGTAATGAAAATGGTGCCGAAACGTGAACAGTGCGACTGGTCTCCCAGCTTAAAGTCGCTCAGCATAGTGAAGAGATACTGTGCTGGTCACATTTGTAGCTGACCGATTATCGCTGGGGTAATCGATTTTTGGAGTGGACACTGTACCTTGGCAAGCGTAATGTTAGACGTCCTCTAGCTAGGTGGGATGACGACATAAATAAAGCAGCTGGAAGTGGTTACCTACCTGGTGGTGGCCTACGTCCAGCAGTGGACGAGGACAGGCTGTTGATGATGAAAAAGTAATATCGATAAATTGTTCGATTAGTTCGATTTCATTAACTTCATCTGTGAAAACAAATTCTTATTTGTCACTTGTCATATTGACAATTGACATTAGAGAGTTCATCCTGATCGTTGCCAATAAATTATAGGTTATTGTTGTATTTAGATTGGTGAAATATTGTTAAATTATATATTTTAAAACGTTAAATATAAATATAAGGAAAAAATAGAATTCTAAATGTATTCCAATCTGGTAGTAACACCAAGGTTAGTTATATTTATATAAGTTACAACCTGAAAAATTTTATAAAATTTAATTCTCTGTTTACTTTTTGAAATTTTTAGGCAGTGGTCAAGATTAGCATGCTTGTGTCGATCAGTATCATCTATAGAAAGTCAAAAACTTCCTCAACTCAGTACATCCAGTGACGGCATTGCTCCGCCGCCCCGAATATCAAGAGGCCCTACGGATATTTTGCAAGCATTATCGGCTACGGTCGGCGCTGACCCCACTGCGCCTCATTACAAGTAAAATCTACCACAATGTATTTTATTATATTATACATTTTTTGCATTAAATTTGTATATGATATATTAATAAATATTTTAATTTCATAGATATCATGATGACCCATTTCTTATTCCACTATCAAATTACCGAAAACGAGCTTATGCATTGTCTGCGGAAGCCGGTAGAAAGGCAGCAGCTTGGATAAGAGATGAACATGCAGATTTGTTTACTACAAGAGAATGGGATCCACCAATGAAAACAAAAACTCCATACTTTAATGCTGATCCCCAAATTGATATATTTGCACCTAAACCTATTTATAATAATGAAAGTAAGGTAAAAAATATTTTTCATGTATACACTTAAATATAAAAATACAGTGCAAATAAAATTTATTTTAGTAATTTTGAATTAGAATGGATACTCATTTAGCTGAAAATATATTTATATAAATTTGGGTTTGTTATAGGTTACTCAAGAAGACTTAAAATATACTATTCAAAATGCACTTATGGAAGATTCAATCAAAGTATTTGAACTTCTTGGTGGTGTTGAGAATGTGAATGATGATTTAAAGTTGTCTTTATTACAACTTCTGTGTTTCTACAATGAAAAAGAACCTATATCAATGGAATGGCTTGAAGAAAGATGGTTTGCTGGATCTGCCAAAGAGAGACAAGCAGCTACATGGAAGTAAATATACTTTGTTTTATATGTTTAAAAAATTGATACTGAATTAAATGATTCTGATACTGAATTTAATTAACTCAATTTGAATATATCAATGTTATAAGTGCTTTAAAAGAAGTTTTATTATAGATAATAGCTGTTTTTATTATTATTCTTAAACATACAATTTTGTTTTGTCAGTCTTGGAGGCTTAGCTGATAGACTGTTTATGTCAATGAATCCTAAGACACCTGAAGCATACTGTGCCATTATAAAAGGCATGGCGAAATATTTTCAGGTAAATGTTATTTAAAAGAATGTAATATGAAAGATATAATTATTTATAAATATTTTTTTCATATTTCGTTGGTTTAAATCTTTGCTCTTAATTTTGATGATATTATCACCTGAAAATGCTTAAGAAAAAACAGTTACAATAAATTTGAACAGTTCATATTACATACTTTATGTTTATCATTATTATTATAGAAAATTTATGTAATTAATATATAGTAATTTATGTTTATTTCAGGCAGAAAGAGCTCATGCCCTAGCTCAAGAAGCAAAAGAAAATGGCATACCACTATCTACAAGTGTGTACAATGCCTTATTAAGTTGTGTAGGATTCTTAAAGGAAGGCGCCTCATTACGTGTTGAAGCTCTAAAAGGATTGTTAGTGGAAATGAACGAGCGGGTGAAAATTTTTCTAAATCTATAATGACAAACTGATAAAATTACTTATAAATTATAATTAAAAATAAATTCGATTAAGTATAATAAGAGTAATTAACAAAATAGAAATAGGACTTATTTGGACTGTGGTGTAGTGGGACAATTTCTCAATATAAACTAGAACCTGTATTTAACCACAAAGAAGTAAAATTATATGTATAATTAATCTTTATCTCATTAGAACCATCAAACCAAAAGTAGTATTTAAAATTAAAAATATGGTTTTTAAAATACTTTGGCCTCAGCCTGAAAGAATCTCGTTGGATTTCATTTGAATATACAATTTTTTTTATCAGACATGATAGATAGATACAACATAGTCTCCGTTGTCAACTTTGGTGGCGGAAGTCAACGCCGCGGTTTGCCTTGGAAATTAAAAAAATATTCACTCCCACAAGCCACAAGTTGAGATTTTGAAATAATTTATAAAACCTTATTTAATATTTATTTAATTATATTTAATTATTTAATCCTTATTTAATACATTAATTGTATTTACAGGGTTTAACACCGAATGTGAAAACACTTAACTCATGTCTGAAGTCTATATCAGCCTGGGGAAGTGGCAAAGCCCTACAAACTATTGCTTTAGAAATTGTTGCCGAGTTTAGACAATTAGGCATTGAACCAAGTCTGTCCTCATATTACTATTTGTTATGTCTGTTCTGTAAAGAACGTAAGTATATTTATATTTATTAAATACGTACTGCCACTTATTTGTTTTAAACAAACGACCTGTTCGCGGCGTCGCCTGCATTATTGGTGATCTCGGACTTACTCTAAGATATTAGATAGCATATGTATTGTACATATAAATCTTTTCACTTTTTCCCGCGGAAGTTTCGGGATAAAAAGTAGCCTATATGTTGCTACGCTTCCTCTGTCTTCTCGTGAAAATTCTACAAAAATCGGGTCAGCCGTCCCAGAGATCAGTCTAGACAAACGGAAAGACAGACCGACAAGCAAAATTTTTCAAATTCGGAATGTTATATTATGTTTTAGTAACGTTAATAACTATATGCACTTGTAAAAACACTTATGTTGAAATCACAAACAGATACTGAACTTTTATTTATATGTATAGATTTGTTTCGCGCTTTATCTCGCACATGCTACAACTGACCAGCCAGGGAGACCCTAGCCTCAAAATACTGTGCTTTTCGTTCCATTTTATGTTGAGTGGTGGAACTCAATGAAGTGAAAGTGAATATCATTTACTCTTCTGAGTGGAATCGGACCCACAGATTCGTCAACATGTCCACAATTAACTACAATTAAATATATACTGCAGATATTTTGACCTTTTAACACATAGATAATCAGGCTTTTTATTACAGAGGGACCCCGCATAGATATATTAAGTGGTATTTTAACAGACTTGGAACAAAGGGAATCATTAGTACCATCTCAACCAATGGACACTAACTTCTTCATAACTGCAATGGGAGTGTGCAGTGATCATTTAAGAGTAAGCATAATTATTATTTATTATATTATTCTGTGCAAATTTACACTTTCTATTTACATACGAAGCTATAATCCTTTTTTATTCATGCTGTATTCCACATATAGTGGATAGATAGAGGAAACCTAGTGTTAAGACATTGCTTTCAATAACCTTGACATTGTACGTGTTGAGTAGCGGAACTCAAACATCGCGCTTTGTCTTCTGGCTATGGTGGGAAAATTAAAATGATTAATTCTTCCGAATGCTAATCGAACCCACAACCGTTGGATAAATTCAATGGAATTTAATTTAATTAAAAAAATATTTATTCAGTTGGGAATTAAACACAAATCCAGAAATTTAAGTTTTAAATATTTAATTTAAAATGTTATAATGATAGACATTACTTATCTTCCCAAAAATGGATTTGTTAAAGTTTTTCTTTAAATGGCATCCAATTTATATATTTTCAGGACATAAACCTAGCAGAGCGAGTGAACGCCCTATTAATGAAAGGGGATAATTACAAATTGGTCGGAGATGCTTTCAAAGAAAGCATTTATTACAGACATTTTGTGACTGTTGCTTGCCGGTACTGTATAATTATATGTTATTTTTATTTTAAACATTTAAATATTTTTTGCTAAATTACTACACCAATTTTTACAATACACAAAGATTTATATTCTTTATTATATGCAGATTTCCATCATTGTTAAAAATAAACCCGAAAAAATGCTTGTAAACGCGACGGTTTGTGTGATCGATTCCCACTCGGGGAGAATGAATGATTTTCATTATCTTCGCTCTGGTAACAAGGCAAAAAGCGCGGCGTTGAGTTCCGCCACTCAACACGCAATGTCTCGAAAGGCGGAAAGCGGGGAACGGAGTGTCTTAACACTAGGTTCCTTCAACCTACGGTTCACTCTGTCTACCCTGTCATGTGCGGGATACAGCGTGAAGCTAATTTAATTTTAATTAAAAAAAAATGTCATTATATAATGAATTTATGAATATTATACTTACGGTCCTTTCACATTTCTTATTAACTATGGTACAACTATATATGTATATATATATCTCTCTTTACAGGTATATATTATATATATATATATATATATATATATATATATATATATATATATATATATATATATATATATATATATATATATATATATATATATATATATATATATATATATATATATATATATATATATATATATATATATATATATATATATATATATATATATATATATATATATATATATATATATATATATATATATATATATATATATATATATATATATATATATATATATATATATATATATATAATATATATATATATATATATATATATATATATATATATATATATATATATATATATATATATATATATATATATATATATATATATATATATATATATATATATATATATATGTATATATATATCTCTCTTTACAGGTATGCACCATTTGAAAGAACATTGGAGCTATTGGATTTGTTAGTACCAAATGTTTATGTTCCTGAACCATCTGTTATGGAAGAGGTGAGTCTTCGCTTTTTCCCTTATTACTTTTTTAACCTACAACAATTTTCTAAAATCATCTATTCTAAATTTATTTCCTGTTTATTTTTCCGTCAATTTGAGACAATCTCTGTGAAAATGTGAGTTCGATTCCTCATGGGAATTATTTATAATATATTCTCAGCTCTTGAGTTCCTATATATATAATATATTCAATAGGGTACAATGTTGATAAGGCATCATTGTGCTTGACTTAGAATACCCTGTTGGAGAAGTAGGACTCCAGATTAAAGAATATGGAGTGAGATAGGTTTCCTTGTCCAGCAGTCTTTTGCCAAACACAGTCGAATGCTTCTTGGAATATTGAAGAATACTGCGGAACAGTACTTTTTTGTTTTCAAAGCATGTCTATGTGTGTTAGTCTATGGATCATAATGGTCTAAAGATGGCATTGAAAAGATAGGTTTATTTTTTGGGTATTCTTTTTTGGCTTTGAGTATTCTTGGTGTAACTAGGGTCAAAACTAGGAGCTATTTTTAGATCAAGTAGCTTTGATTTGATAGGATCAATTGTTTTGGAGAGTGCATACTTGAATTCTGTATGACTCCTTATACTGTCATACTGTTTCCTGTTTTCCCAATGTCCTCTATTATTGCTTTTGTGGTGTTGAATGGTGCATATTCTTTATGACAATTCTCCTTTCTCGTCATAGCCCTACTAGTCCTATCTGATTAAGCCAGTTACTTTTTGTAATAATCAGCTCTGCTGCTGCTCCGTGATTAGGCAAATATATATATATATATATATATATATATATATATATATATATATATATATATATATATATATATATATATATAATATATATATATATATATATATATATATATATATATATATATATATATATATATATATATATATATATATATATATATATATATATATATATATATATATATATATATATATATATATATATCTCTTTACAGGTATGCACCATTTGAAAGAACATTGGAGCTATTGGATTTGTTAGTACCAAATGTTTATGTTCCTGAACCATCTGTTATGGAAGAGGTGAGTCTTCGCTTTTTCCCTAATTACTTTTTTTTTTAACCTACAACAATTTTCTAAAATCATCTATTCTAAATTTATTTCCTGTTTATTTTTCAGTCAATTTGAGACAATCTCTGTGAAAATGTGAGTTCGATTCCTCATTGGAATTATTTATAATATATTCTCAGCTCTTGAGTTCCTATATATATAATATATTCAATAGGGTACAATGTTGATAAGGCATCATTGTGCTTGACTTAGAATACCCTGTTGGAGAAGTAGGACTCCAGATTAAAGAATATGGAGTGAGATAGGTTTCCTTGTCCAGCAGTCTTTTGCCAAACACAGTCGAATGCTTCTTGGAATATCGAAGAATACTGCGGAACAGTACTTTTTGTTTTCAAAGCATGTCTATGTGTGTTAGTCTATGGATCATAATGGTCTAAAGATGGCATTGAAAAGATAGGTTTATTTTTTGGGTATTCTTTTTTGGCTTTGAGTATTCTTGGTGTAACTAGGTCAAAACTAGGAGCTATTTTTAGATCAAGTAGCTTTGATTTGATAGGATCAATTGTTTTTGGAGAGTGCATACTTGAATTCTGTATGACTCCTTATACTGTCATACTGTTTCCTGTTTTCCCAATGTCCTCTATTATTGCTTCTTGTGGTGTTGAATGGTGCATATTCTTTATGACAATTCTCCTTTCTCGTCATAGCCCTACTAGTCCTATCTGATTAAGCCAGTTACTTTTTTGTAATAATCAGCTCCGCTGCTGCTCCGTGATTAGGCAAAGAAAACGAAAAAGCTTGTTGCACATATCAACTTGTGCCAGTAGTATTTACTAAAACGGGAGCCTGGTCACCTACACCCCCAGAGTCTTGCATAGCAAACTGTGACCCGCATATCAGAGGACGCTGAGGTTTAGCCAGATCGTATGATAAATCGCATTCTAAATTGCGCATTTTCATATATTAATGAGGTCTTTGGGATTAATACTCATAACACTTTGCCGGGATGTCATTGGCACTCTTTAGGAGGATGTTTAAGGCCTCCAGGCTTGTAGTGGCCTAAGGCAGGTTAATTACCGTCGCATGTTGCTTGGTGTTGTTGTTCGTTTGGTGTCACCCGGGGGACACGGGTATGGTAACAAAGGGCAATCTTCCAACGGACGCGAACAACTCATCTCCCAACCTCCTATAATAGGGAAAGATATTGAAAACCAATATGATTTAAACATTCCCTTACACAAAACAGATAATAAAAACATTAGAAATCGGCGGCGATGGCGACCGACTGGCATCGTGTTGGTCCCAACTCGTCGTATTCGGTCACGCGAACCGAACTCGACTCGTCGAGCGCTTGCTTGAAGCCTACTGCAACTGCTACCAGCATCAAGGTATGTGTATTAGTGAGTGTGTGTGTGTGTGTGTGTGTGTGTGTGTGTGTGTGTGTGTGTGTACGTGTAAGAGAGAGAGAGAGAGAGAATGTCTCTCTATGTGTATGTGTGCATATATTTTTAAGTTAATTTAGGTGGGAGGAAGAAATAAAACGTTACGAAGCAGGAGCGGGTGCAGGAGCGGCTGGGGATTGATCAACGTGTTACGTCACATTGCTTTTTCATTTAAATAATAAACAAGATAATTAAAATGTTCAAAGCTGCTAATCGTTTATCATTATTGTCTTGCGGGGGCTGTATTGTAAAAATGGTTACTTTGTTGTAACGTAACGCTTAGGGCGGTGGAGGGTGAAGTTTTTATAATACATAATAATGTTACAATGAGAGGAGGTAGGTTCAAAAATCTTCGAGAATTGTGTTACTTACTACTTGAATGGACTCTTTGACACAAACTCTCTGTAAATTTATTTATATCGTTATTAATTATCCAATTCTCAAATTATTATATGATTCATAATAACGACTTCCATAGTTTTTATCAGTAAAAGTATAAAAAATCAGTATCTTTTCTATAGTGTATAGAAATTTCTATAGTATATCTATTTTGTATAGTGTGTGTGTTTCATTTTTAGATGAAGAAGTTAAAGAGAAAATACGTAACGCCGCAGCTGATATGCTCAAATTCTGTCAGTTAACAGAAGAACGTGAACTAACAGAAGAACGTCGGTCTCCCACACAGAAGTAAGTAGCAGTAGTATGATATTCATAATCTTTAAATCTTTATTTTCCTTTAGTATACCTTTTATCTATACCACTGAAAGTATTTATTATTATTCATGTAAATGTTTTGTTTAAGTACTAAATTTTTCTTTATTCATAACTAGAGATATAAATTAAACTTACACCATAAAGCATTATGGGACAACTGGTACCTGTATGACTGAACAACTTAGAAGAATATATATTACATTTTATAGAAGTATATCACTCAGCACATACCGATAGTAGAGAATGAAGCGCCTCGTTCTGCTACTGCTAAAAATACTATAATAATATATCCATATTTTTGTATCAGACTATCAGCAGGGGCGCTATCAAACATCGCGTCACTGTGCTCCGACAGTGCGCCCGTCGGCAGTGCCGCCGCCGCGCCAGTCAGGGAGTCACTCGGCCAGTGGCCGGCGGTGGAGCAGGTCGTGTCGCGGCTGCGCGGCGCCACCGGAGCGCCGCACGCGGAGGAGCTGGCGCTGGTGGCAACACGTGCGGCCAAGAATGGTCATCACGCTCTTGCAGCTGTCAGTTTTGACATTTGTTTTGTTTTTTTTTTAATGTAGTGGTATATTCAGCAAATCATGCATAGATATTTATTAACGCGCATTCTATATAAAATTTTAAATATGAAAAAAATAATCTAGAAAATTTGTAAATGAATTTACAAAAACCCTTGTAAGTTCCAAGCACCAAATAACTAAACTTTAAATAAGCATTTTATTATATTTTCTGGTAATTAATACTTATAAAATCCCTGAAGTTTCTCTAATTTCAAAGTCACTAACTTCACAAACACAATTTAATTCACACAGAGCATAATACAATACCTAGCTGAGTGTGGGTTCGAAGAAGCGATGTCAGCCAGCGTGGAGTCACTAGCGCTAATGTTAAACAGAACCACAGATGAAGCACAGAAATTGCTAGAAGACAACAAATCTTCTCTGGCCTCGTCCCTCCATCCGTCTGCTTTAGCGGTAGCACAGGCTTATCATTTGTAAGTATTTGTATAATTATAATATATTGATTTCTTATTTTTTTTATATTGCTTTGGAAACGGTAAAACATATGGGTCGCTTTAAGAAAACTAATATTCTATTAACAAAATCTATTGTTTTATCGTTTAAGCATAAATTACATATCCTACATATAGCAGGTGAATTAAGAGAACATAGTTCCCACGCACTTGTAGTGACAAAACGTGGAATTTATCTTATTGTAACAATATAACCAATGTCTAAACGAAGAGAAAATTGAGAGCGGGGTGTCTTAGCGTTAGGCTCTGCCTGCCTACTCGCATGTTGCATATTATATGGGAGATATAATATAAAGTGGTGAATTAAAAAAATATATGTAAAATGTTATTCAGTAATCGCTGCTAGGAATTTCCGTGAAATCCTTTATATTTAAAAACATATAGGTACTGTTGGTATTATAAGTTAATAATATATTTTCGCAGAGCTAAGACGGGAGTCCCGCTACAAGATTCTGATTCGTCCACAAGTTCAGACAGCGACAGTGACTCATCGGATGGAAATTAGGTGTTACGTAAAGAATAATGATAATTTAGTATTGTAATAAACGCATTTAGATATATTATCTTGTTGTTTTTCTGCGTATTAAGCCTTACTTAATAATGGAACATATAAAAATTCACACTTATCATGGCGGATGTAAATGATTTCCGCTCGATTTTAAACTTTGTTTGTTGACTGGGAAAACTCAACAGCTCAAAATTGTTCATTGCTAAGAGAAATTCCTGAAATATTGTGTTTTCAGTCAGCCATTGTACCGTGTTCTTGCTTGGCTTGACGTTAATAATCTGATATTTTAGTTAAGATATATTAAGAGGGAATACAAACCTTTTCTATTTTTACTAAAGATAAAACTTTCAAATAAAGAGGGAATTGCGAATAGAGAGGGTAAAAAATGTTTCTTTATTATCATCTAGCATTCGCTCATTGTATGGCTAAAGAACTTAGTTCGTACAACGACAAGTTGGCATTTTTTAAAATAGCTTTCTCTAAGTAAAAGAAGAGGCTTGTTAGATTTAATGTACTTACACAAATCTCTTAACAGCACAAGCGATAATCCAGAATTATTATCCAAATTTAGGTTTAATGTCCCCTTTCGGTATCCACGCAAACCGATTACTCCTCTCGTGGGACCTCTTCGTAGAACAGTGTTATGTAGAAACTCACCGATTTCACGACTGTCTAAAATACTAAACGACAACAGCGAAGACCATTCTTGACCCATTTGGAGACTCAATATTAAAATATAAGTTTAAAATTTTATCCCATATTTGAATTGTTTTGTAAATGTCTACTTTCGATACTTTTATCTACAAAAAGTGTATTAAATTATCACAAATATATTTGTCAGTGTTGTATTACTATTAATTTAACGTCACGCTTGTTTTCTTCGTTGTGAATTAGTGAACAAGGGCTTAGTGAATTAAAATTGTATATCTTCTCCACTATCTTGTCCACTTTAAAAGATTTTGTTTGATTTTTTTTTGTTTTAAATTTTTTTCTTGATATTTAATGTTATCATCACTTGTGGATCATAATAAATAAATACACAAATAATAATTTTCCTAGATCCTTTATCATCCAAAAGCTTGAGATTCTATATTTAAACGAAAGATATATGCTTCGTTATATAATAAAATACTATCGACTGAAAACATATAGGTACAGTACTTATATACTAAACATAGAATATGTTTTTCAAAAAGTAAATAAATCTTATGGATCTGAAAATTACATATTTTCTTAAAAAAATTACAGTGTATATTTAATTTGCCTTTATAATAATTAAGTTAAACTATACTAATAGAAGTAAAGCCTATTACTGTTATGGAAGATTTATATACTAGTAGATCTTATTATATGTCAAAATATCAATGAAAAATGTCCATCATTGCTGAACAACTTGTGTTTAAACACCATTTTCGTATTTCATGTAGTTAAGCTGGAGATTCTTCATTAGATGTTTTATCTCTTATTTCATTTTCATTCTCATTCTCTCAAATTTCATTTTTTACTAAAGCCCTACTTCTTAAACTTATAGTTATAACAAGCTTTTAGTATCCTGTGGTACATCATGAGGTGTTACGGTTCTTTAATTTTTATGTGTCAATGGAAAATGCTTATCATATTCAGGTATTTTTGTTATGGCATAGTTAGTAGGCATTATTTCTTGTAGTTATGCTGGTTTCCGATAGTTCTTATAAAATGCGCAAGTTTTCAAAATTTATTTTAGTCTAGGTCCCGGAACAGACCTATAAGCTAGACAGCAAAAAAGTTTAATTCAAATCCGTCCATTAGCACCGAAGACGTGTGTGTACAAAAACAGACAAAAGTTTTAAAAATCATTAATTTATATTCTGTTAGTGTTTTTACTTTTTCCTATACAATTTTTTTGTAAACATAATCAATGTATAGACACCATTTTTTTACTGCTTTATTTAACATAGATAGTAGCATAAGAGTCTGTGGAATTAAGATCATTCGAATTTCATGTTGTATAATAGCTATCTTTCAAATGAATTAATAAAATTGTAACTTTTATACCGAGAAGCGCTACTTCTTAAGTGATCATTAAAATAAAATTTTGAATTTGAAGCAGTGTCCCACTGCACAGATACGATGAGTTAACTGAATAGTTGTAGATTCTAATAAGTAGGTAATAAATTACATTATGATGTATCGCACAAAAAAAAAATAAAAATCAATCAAAATAATCGCCATCGTAGTCAGTTAGGTTAGTTAATTTTGTAGTTGTAAATTTATTGAATGTTGTTTTTCCCTTTTGGTTAGACAATGTTGAGTTAAAAATCGCGTAAACTATGAAAAATATAAAATATGTTGGACGTACTACAATTATGGTGCAAGTCGCATTTTAATTAATATTTTTTTAATAAACAAAAAAGGTTTATGTCCTGTTTTTGTTATTTTTGAATAGAATAGTGTGATAGATATATAATGGAATTGATTTGATACATGTCGTGTGTAAGTGCTACAATACAAATAAGGGTTCCGTTTTTTGCCATTTGGCTACGGACCCCTAAAATACATGCAGGGCAATCCTCTTCAGATTTTTCAAATAATAAGTATAGCAAAAAATCCTACTACCTTCGAGCAAATAAGTATAAATAACAAACAGCACTGAATAAATTTATTAACTTAATTTATTTGAGTAAATATGTAAATAGGTATGTTAGAGTATGCAAGAATTAATATTTCTTCATTTTGTTAAATATTTATAAAGGACATTTGTATGATTAAGAAATACAGGAAGATATTTTCTTGTTGCTTGTCGTTGTACACAAACTACCATTTCGTTTAATATTTGCTACATTTTATGTTTCATTTATTTATCTGGATGCCTCATACCTACTGCCAACGTAAATAACGTCTTTGTGTTTGTATATGGCGGTGGGAATGTAATATTTTAACTTCCTAAAATTACTTACACTTTAAATATAACATTTTATGGCTAACATTAATAGAAGAAGTACCTGAGAATATTTACCGTCGTGGCGCAGAACCGACAGCGTATGTCTATAAGCGTGACGGTTTGTGGGTTCGAATCAAAAAATAATAATAATATAGAGTGTAATGTTAGAGTCGAGGACAGTTTTAATTTCGTTATTATTAATTAAGAGGATTATTAATTAAGATAAGTTCATGTCGCTAAGATAATACATTTAATTTTTATCATATTATAAACTATCGTACTCTTTTGCGAAGAATCAACATATAGGTAATGTTAATCACCGTTTGCTCTTACAGGTGATATGATTATAGCGTAACTGTTAAATGAAACTAGTCGCACTAATGGAACTAGTAGGACATCTCCCGGCACATTGACACATAATATTATTTACTTATAAAGTGCTAAAATGGTTATTGAGGTGTGAAAATTGAAAGGAACTAGAAGTCGCCGTTAGTCGCTCTCAGTTATTCCAGCAACCTTGACAGTGCAAGCTATTCTTACTGAATATTTTTCGATATATATATTTTGGTGAAAATGTTAAAATTTTTCTTCATTATAATCATTTTGGTAAGTTTACTTACTTATATTTGTTATTGTAAAAACATCTTTACGACTCAGTAATCTTTGAGATAGGCATGTATGTTAATTACCTCAGTGTGAGAACCTTTTGATAATTTATTAGTAAAAATATGAATCAATATTCAAAACAAAAAAAAATACATTTCTAAATACGAACTAAACTTTAATATTTATATAAATTCAACAGCAACATCTCTGAATAATAATTAATAAATTAATAATTAAATATTTAATTACAGGCGCACTTACTAAATAATGAAGTGAATGCTTTTACATATGATAAAAATTACGACTGCGGTCCCTACGGATTTATTTGTGATGGAATTTCTAAATTAAAACTGTGCGACGGCGAGAAACTGTTCGGCCCAACATTTTTGTGTCCACACAACACCATATGCAATGAGGAGTCTATTGATGTGTGCGAAAATCCAATTAACTACATAGATCCAGTCATTACACGCGCAGTTCGATGCCACAGTAACGAAAGAATTGCGGATCCAAGCGTTCCTGACTGCAAAGGCTACATTTTATGCATTCCAAATAAAAATCGTTTTCAAGGTATTAAGTTCAAATGTTCCGGAAACACAATTTTTAGCGGTTACACACGCACATGCACTTCACCTGAAAAATATAAGTGTCCTTTGGTAGATATGACGAAAAGCAAACCTTTATACTACGGCGATGTAAAGGGAGTAGATGACAAAAATACACAATATTTAGGGCCGAACCAATCGGGTCACAGACCTATTGATTGCAAGAGCTACAAGTTCACAGTGACTCAGGACACGGGTCCAACTCGGCCCACTTACTTCTGTCCCTCTAAGCCTGTTGCCGGAGAATTCACTATTCATTGCACAATATTTTCTAACCACTTTTGTATGACATTAGAAAAAGACACCGAAGATCAATTCATTCAAAGCACTGGTACCGTCCTACGAAGGCCGCGAAATGAAAATGTACTACAGTAAAATAAAGCAACTTGTATACACAAAGACTGATTTGATCATATCATATTTTAATACATATAAATAAGTATCATATAATAAAGTAAATAGTTTGATATTTAACAAAAAAGCAAATAAATAAAATAATTTTTATTTGTAAGAATACTTGACACTAGATCTTGTACAAAAATAAATAATTTACAAATACTGGTATGCTTATTATTAAAATCTGCACTCATAACTTTCTTCATCTACACATTTTTTCTTATCTCTATCGAAGACCTCGTCAGAGTCACACTGCTTAAGTCTACGTCTAAACTCTGATGACTTTTGCGTGCACACGTAATATTTTCTACAGTCTTCAGGAAATTCGAATTTGCCTTCTTCTATACATATAAAAGTTTTTGTAGATTTAAATGTCTCACTTGAAGTAGATTCTCTGGTTCTGGATTCACTTGTATTTTTCGAAT
This sequence comes from Dione juno, assembly GCA_037127375.1. Taxonomy (NCBI): domain Eukaryota; kingdom Metazoa; phylum Arthropoda; class Insecta; order Lepidoptera; family Nymphalidae; genus Dione; species Dione juno. The sequence continues at coordinate 4,523,741 of JAXRJS010000059.1, read as the reverse complement.
CGTCCTCAAACGACGTTTCTCTTAATAAACAATGAACAGAATTTTTATTAAGGTAATAACCTTCTTGACATTTCAGTTTAAATCTCACAAAACCTTTTTTGCTCTTAGCACAAATATAATAATAATCGTTCGACAATACATCTATAAACCTTCCTTCAGCTAAGCATCTAAACTGATTATTTCTAATACAATGTGATAAATTGTTTGAACATTGTTTTTTGATATCACTAAAAACAGTACCAGATGGGCATTTACCAGTAATTGGTGAACTTTTACCTATACATAAGTAGAATTTACTACAATCGTTTTCATCTGGATATTTGCCATGATTTCTTATTTTACAAGTAAACGGTGTCAATATATCAATAGGTGGTGGTGCAAGGACTTGACCAATATTATGCGTTGTTACACTTAAAGAATGTGTTACTGGACTGGTCACTTGCGATGAATGTTCCTTTGTATATATGCTCCCGTAAACATTCTTATTTCCTTCTGTATTAATTCTATTCGTATGTTTCATGGAGTGTGTTGCTTCATTTTTCTCAACATATGGCAACGTTGTAAAATCATATTTTAATGTTTCAGGAATATTTTGTGTAACAGCTTTGTCGTCTATTAAATGAGATGTAATAAATTCTTTATTGAACAAAACATCATTAACAATGTTAGTAGTTGCGGATATAGTTATGGACTCGGCAATAGGTAAAGTACTATCGCTTACAGAGTTTCGCTGGCTGATCAAATCGTATTTTAAAGAACTTTGAGGCGATGGTCTTTGAGTTACCTGTAAAATATTCTTAACAATATTAATATCCCTAACTATGTTATTTTTATGTATAGTAGCATTTTCGGGATATTCTGTATTATTTACCTTGTTTATTTCGCTGTTTTGATTTTGATTAATATAAACATCTCCTTTTATACCCAAAATATTTTTATTTGAGTCACCATTGTTATTAGCACCTATATTTATCGTTTCAGTGGGTAGCACTAAATCAGCATCAACAAAGAAATCAATAGTATCACTATTATTATTAGTTAATATTTTTATTTTATCACCGTCATTAACCACTGCGTCGTTAACAATATTCTCTGCGATACGAGTAGCACTGAAAATGGACACTGTTGTATCCATGATAAAATCTTTTGTGTATTTAGTGTTTTCACTTTTATAATTATCAAATATCTGTTCACTAATATAAGTATTGAAAATACTAATATAAGTATTTTCAATACCTTCCTGAGATACTTTTAAATCACTTTCCTTAATCATCCCGTGAGGAATTTCGACTTCTTTATTTTTAACAGTTACAGCATCATATATGTCTGTAGTATCCACATTAACATCTGCTGCATACTTAGTATCTGTGATTTTAGATTCATTATATATATGCATGCTTCCTACCTTACTGTTCTTGGTATTTATATTTGCTTGCTTGGTGTTATTGAAATTTGTTTGTATTTGTATGTTATTTTCTTTATTAGTATTTAAACCGAGTAATGTTTCATTACTTATAGAATTAGCTGTTGTAAGATTAGTTTTATCTAATATATTCATATTTATTTTAGTTATATTATGATCGTTTAATTCTCCTATGTATGTGGTAGTGGAAATAAGATGTTTGCTTATTTCAATATTTTCAGAATTATTCTGAGATACTTTTAAGTCACTATCTTCAATTATACCGAGAGGAATTTCGACAACTTTATTTTTAACAGTTACAGCACCATATACGTCTGTTGTATCCACATTAACATCTGCTGCATACTTAGTATCTGTGATTTTAGATTCATTATATATGTGCATGCTCCCTTCTTTATTGTCCTTGGTACTTATATTTGATTGCTTGGTGTTATTTAAATTTGTAAGTGTTTTTATGTTATTTTCTTTATTAATATTTAAACCTGATAATGTTTCATTACTTATAGAATTAGCTGTTGTAAGATTAGATTTATCTAATGTATTCATATGTATTTTAGTTATATTATCATCGCTTAATTCTCCTATGTATGTGGTAGGGGAAAGAAGTTGTTTGCTTATTTCAATATTTTCAGAACCTTTTCGAGTTACTTTTATATCACTTTCCTTTATCATCCCGTGAGGAATTTCGACAACTTTATTTTTAACAGTTACAGCACCATATACGTCTGTTGTATCCACATTAACATCTGCTGCATACTTAGTATCTGTGATTTTAGATTCATTATATATATGCATGCTTCCTACCTTACTGTTCTTGGTATTTATATTTGCTTGCTTGGTGTTATTGAAATATGTTAGTATTTGTATGTTATTTTCTTTATTAGTATTTAAACCGAGTAATGTTTCATTACTTATAGAATTAGCTGTTGTAAGATTAGTTTTATCTAATATATTCATATTTATTTTAGTTATATTATGATCGTTTAATTCTCCTATGTATGTGGTAGTGGAAATAAGATGTTTGCTTATTTCAATATTTTCAGAATCATTCTGAGATACTTTTAAGTCACTATCTTTAATTATCCCGAGAGGAATTTCGACTTCTTTATTTTTAACAGTTACAGCATCATATACGTCTGTTGTATCCACATTAACATCTGCTGCATACTTAGTATGTGTGATTTTAGATTCATTATATATGTGCATGCTCCCTTCTTTATTGTCCTTGGTACTTATATTTGATTGCTTGGTGTTATTTAAATTTGTAAGTGTTTTTATGTTATTTTCTTTATTAATATTTAAACCTGATAATGTTTCATTACTTATAGAATTAGCTGTTGTAAGATTAGATTTATCTAATGTATTCATATGTATTTTAGTTATATTATCATCGCTTAATTCTCCTATGTATGTGGTAGGGGAAAGAAGTTGTTTGCTTATTTCAATATTTTCAGAACCTTTTCGAGTTACTTTTATATCACTTTCCTTTATCATCCCGTGAGGAATTTCGACAACTTTATTTTTAACAGTTACAGCACCATATACGTCTGTTGTATCCACATTAACATCTGCTGCATACTTAGTATCTGTGATTTTAGATTCATTATACATATGCATGCTTCCTACCTTACTGTTCTTGGTATTTATATTTGCTTGCTTGGTGTTATTGAAATTTGTTTGTATTTGTATGTTATTTTCTTTATTAGTATTTAAACCGAGTAATGTTTCATTACTTATAGAATTAGCTGTTGTAAGATTAGTTTTATCTAATATATTCATATTTATTTTAGTTATATTATGATCGTTTAATTCTCCTATGTATGTGGTAGGGGAAAGAAGTTGTTTGCTTATTTCAATATTTTCAGAACCTTTTCGAGTTACTTTTAAGTCACTATCTTTAATTATCCCGAGAGGAATTTCGACTTCTTTATTTTTAACAGTTACAGCATCATATACGTCTGTTGTATCCACATTAACATCTGCTGCATACTTAGTCTGTGTGATTTTAGATTCATTATATATGTGCATGCTCCCTTCTTTATTGTCCTTGGTACTTATATTTGATTGCTTGGTGTTATTAAATTTGTAAGTGTTTTTATGTATTTTCTTTATTAATATTTAAACCTGATAATGTTTCATTACTTATTGAATTAGCTGTTGTAAGATTAGATTTATCTAATGTATTCATATGTATTTTAGTTATATTATCATCGCTTAATTCTCCTATGTATGTGGTAGGGGAAAGAAGTTGTTTGCTTATTTCAATATTTTCAGAACCTTTCCGAGTTACTTTTATATCACTTTCCTTTATCATCCCGTGAGGAATTTCGACAACTTTATTTTTAACAGTTACAGCACCATATACGTCTGTTGTATCCACATTAACATCTGCTGCATACTTAGTATCTGTGATTTTAGATTCATTGTATATATGCATGCTTCCTATCTTACTGTCCTTGGTATTTATATTTGTTTGCTTGGTGTTATTGAATTTTGTTAGTATTTGTATGTTATTTTCTTTATTAATATTTAAACCGAATAATGTTTCATTACTTAAAGAATTAGCTGTTGTAAGATTAGTTTTATCTAACGTATTCATATGTATTTTAGTTATATTATCATCGCTTAGTTCTACTACGTCTGTGGTAGTGGAAAGAAGTTTTTTGCTTATTTCAATATTTTCAGAATCATTCTGAGATACTTTTAAATCACTATCTTTAATTATTCCGTGAAGAATTTCGACTTCTTTATTTTTAACAGTTACAGCATCATATGCGTCTGTTGTTTTCACATTAACATCTGCTGCATGCTTAGTATGTGTGATTTTAGATTCATTATATATGTGCATGCTCCCTTCTTTATTGTCCTTGGTACTTATATTTGATTGCTTGGTGTTATTTAAATTTGTGAGTGTTTTTATGTTATTTTCTTTATTAATATTTAAACCTGATAATGTTTCATTACTTATATAATTAGCTATTGTAAGATTAGCTTTATCTAATGTATGCATATGTATTTTAGTTATGTTATCATCGTTAAATACTCCTACGTCTGTGGTAGTGGAAATAAGTTGTTTACTTACTTCAATGTTTTCAGAATCTTTCTGAGATACTTTTAAGTCACTATCTTTAATTATCCCGTAAGGAATTTCGATTTCTTTATTTTTAACAGTTACAGCATCAAATATGTATGTTGTATCCACATTAACATCTGCTGCATACTTAGTATCTGTGATTTTAGATTCATTATATATATGCATGCTTCCTATCTTACTGTCCTTGGTATTTATATTTGCTTGCTTGGTGTTCTTTATCCTGCTAGGCATCTTGATTTGATTATTTTTATCGATGCCAACATCATATGTATCTTGGGCTGTAAAATTATTATTCATTATAATATCGGTACCTCCAGTCAGACTGAAGATGAATTGAGAGTTATGTTTTGCTTCCACAACATTCTTTGTTAATGAGGTCTGTGTATCATTATTGTGTTTTAAACTAATATCCTTTTCTTTAAAATTATCTATTATTTTGATTTCAGGTATTATTAAATTTTCTGTAGTGCTCTCTACAATCGTATCAGTATGATTCTTATTTGTATTCTCATCTGACATTTGTATGGTCGTATCAAGTATGTGTATACCTATATCAATGTTTTCTGTAATATTAAATAAATCTGTAACATTAGAGTCATTTCGAATTTGGGTATTAGCTAGTTGATTTTTATTTTTGGTTGTTAAATTGTTATAACTATCTTCTTGCTTCCCAATTTCATTATCAGTAATATTGTTTCCTGATTTAATATCTTCGATTGTGATCTTATCTAAGATAGTACTTTTAATACTATCACTAAATTCTATTGGATAGATAGTAGATGTTCCTGTAAGTTCAATATATTTATTCTTTTCTGACTCATTACTGCTAATATAATGGTCTGTTTGAGTGCTTAAATTATCAGATTTTGTTTCGTACTCATTGTTATTAATATCAATTCCTATATCACTTGTTGTTTTGTCAGTGCTCATAAAGCTATTTGTAGATACATAAGTTATATCTTCATATTCATTTTCAGTTATAGTTTTTCCTACTTCTGTTATATTATCTCTCATAGTGGTGAATGCCTCTAAAGGAATTTCACTTTTAACAGTGGTAGTCTCCATATTTTCAATAATATTTATATCCATAGGCCTCGTTAAAACACCATCAGGAAAATTGGTTTTGAAGGGAATATTATTAGATTTCGTTTCTACAATGTAGTTTCTATTATGATCTCTATACAAAGTTGATGTAGTATAAGGATTTGCGTCTTGCTTCGATGTGTATAGATCGGAAGTTATAGATGTTAACTCTATAGTTTCGATTCCCATAGCGTTGTTATACAATTTTGAAGATAAAGATGATTGTTCTAAAATATAAGATTGACTTGAAGTTGTTTGGGGTTTTAGAGTTGGTTCCATTGTGTATGACGTGTAACTAACGAATGGATTATTCTTATTCTCGTTTAATTTTAAAGAAGAGATAGGAGATAAGGTCACGTTGGAAAAACTGTTGTTACTTTGAGTGTTATTGACGTTTTCTATTAATAAAGCTGTAACTGTGCTTTCGTCAACTATTACGTCAATATTAGGTGTGAAAGTTGATTTTATAATTACAGGTTCAGTTGTTGATAACAGCTTGTCGGACGACAATATATCGTTTAGTGGTTTTACAACATTTAATGATGATTTATCTATATTTTGTAATATGTCTACTGTTGTATAGTTCAAGTTTGATACCTCAGTTGTATTGTAACTTGACGTTGAAGTAGTATTTGTTATAATATGTGAGTCATTAATATTTGAGTCACTATTTTTTACTGTACTAAGAAGGTTTTCAGCTTCTGTAGTAATTGTAGCAGTGTCGTAGAATATATTTTTATTTGTTGCTATATATTTAACAGTTTCACTTATTTCTGTGTTTTCGTATAACTCTGATGTTGTCATACTATCCCTTAAATTTGAATAAGTAAGTTCAACAGAGGGATCTTTAATTGTTTTGTTAATTTGTGTCAGTTCATTATTAATCACTTTTTGTACAAACAATCCACTCCTGTTATTTTTTAAATAATTAATTTTATCTGTAGTAACATTAGTTAAATTGTAAGGATGGTATGAGGAAAGTGAAATGTTTTCAGTTTCTATTAAATTATTTACATTAGAATTAATATTCGGATTAATGCTTTTATTATTAGATACTGATGTAATTTTATTTTCAATTGATGCTTCATTTACAAAATATGTCATATTCGATTTACCTTGGGCAATATCAGTTGTAAAATCAATAGAAGTCCTATTTGGAAATACATCAGTAGTTGTATGTATTTTATATATTGTAACAGGTAATTGTTGATTATTTGGATTCTCATGGTAATTTTGTGGGCTTTTTGAAAAATTTGAATCTGGTATAGTGATTTTTATTTCTATATCAGGAGTATTACTAATTTCAATTGATTTAAAATTAGCTTTTGTTTTTATTTTATCATTATTATCAATTATATCCAACGTTACCTTTGTAGTTTTAGATGTCAATCCTTCATTGGCCGTCGTTGATTCAGCAAATTTAGTTTCACTTGAACGATGTTTACCACTGTCACTTAAATCACTAGTTGTATTTGATAATACACTGTCAGTAGTATAATCTACAAATCCTAATGTCGATGAAGGTGTCGTACTCACAACAATTTGTGACAATTTATTTTCACTAGTATTATTATAAAAAGTCGTTGCGAGATCAACATTTTTCAATGTAGGAGTCGCGCTTATGTCGCTCGATTCTTCACTCTTTTGTGTTGGCTTGAGAGTGGTCGTTCCTATGTATTCACATTCGAAGTAATTGCTACCCTTACACACAGTATTTTTTGGACACGGAATAACAAAATCGTCTACTGTAGTCGATATTCCTCCTCCTAAATCAACACATATCTTAAAATGTGTTGAATTGACACAATGAAAGGCTTTTCCTTTACAATCGATATTCTGTGTAGCGACTAAAGGAATAACCGTCACTGTTATCTGAAAATATAAAATATGAATATATTTAGAATAATTTGTATTATCAAAATACACTTTTTTTCGTATCAACGTATAAAATGTTCTTACGTAAAAGGTATTTTATAAAACTTACCACAAGTGCGATGAAAAAAATAGTATTTTCTTTAGCCTTTTTAAAAGCCATGACCACATTTCCGACCGGATTAAGTTATTTATTCAGTACGTGGAGCGTACTGTATGGTATGAGTCGTTTATTGGGTTGTGTATAACAGAATAACAGCGTATATTTTCATCTGAGATAATTATTAGAATAGGTGCGCAGGTTTATTTACATAAGGACATCTCGCCAGTTTACACAGTCACTCATGAAAACATGTTGATTAGATGGCACAAGCAAATATACTTGACACTTACATATGTACCCATAAACATATCTCTTCTGGGTAAAACATATCTATTTCTAATTTCTATTGTACCGAATGTACAGAAACATATTGTATACTTTTTAAAACTAGAATAAAATTTTATATCATGTAATTGTTCAAAAGTTTATAGTAAAATTATAATAATAATATTAGTTTAAAATTTAAATAATATTAGTTTATAGTAAAATTAGTTACCTATATTATACTAATGTATATTATTAAACGATAAAAGAAACAATATATCTATGTATATCAAATATACTAAAATCTAACGAACTAAGATTTATTTATATGTTCTTCTTAATTAAAGAAAATTATATCTGACATGGCTATGGCTATTCTTTATCGCTTTTATCTGAAACTTCCTGTAAATATTTATCTTCACAACGATACTGTTGCAGTGAGACATGAGAAATGTTCAAATATTTACTACATTGTGGATTTTACCTCAATAACTCAATTACATCAACTTAACAAATAACGAGTTTTATTAAAATGATATCATTATTAAACATTAATGAAATATTTTAAAGGTGTCATTGTCAAAATATGCGATATATATTATGTTACAATACTTAGTTGTAATTTGAACTGAACCAGTGTTTAAAAAGTTTCATTAAATACAATTAGTATTATGTATATATATATAAATATATATATATATATATATATATATATATATATATATATATATATATATATATATATATATATATATATATATATATATATATATATATATATATATACATATATATATATATATATATATATACATATATATATATATATATATATATATATATATATATATATATATATATACATATATATATATATATATATATATATATATATATATATATATATATATATATATATATATATATATATATATGATGATTCTGTGATTGGGATACAACGCAACTCTCGACACAGAAAGTGGAATTTGACATTTACACACACATTTTCTTTGAGAAGGTAAGTGAGCATTGAGAGGCTTTGGTCGAAATATTTACGTACACGAAACTTAATGACTTGTAACTGTGTCTTAAAAATATTTGTCAAGTGCGAGTAGTAGTCGAGCACTGAGGGCTCCATATCAATTTTATAATTGTAGCAGAAATTACAAACTTAAGCTTGCACTTATTTTGTTTGAAATGAATTACAAATATAAATATAGTTTGTAAATGTTTTTATCTGAGACAGACTTATGAATTATGTATTATGTAAAACTTGAGAAATATATAATTAACGACACGAAAAGTCTGCAGTGTCATAAAGTATAAATAAAAAATAACTCGTGAAAAAATTTTATTACGCTGCTGTCAAATCATCTTATTTGCAAAATTACGGAAAACGCAATGTGAACCTTATTTCCTATTTGAATATCTACAATGAAAATAAAATACGTTTTCAACGCTGCAAAGTAAGCAAAGAAATTACTTATTATTACATGGATTCAATATATGTTGTAGAGAGGAGCTAAGAGCGGGGTCTGGGCTTTTGCATCCCAGGTGTGAATTTCAGGGACCCCTTTAAAGCGCATTAATGCGCACCTCCACTGTCAGAGCTCCTCTCTCTCTCACTATCAAACCATATACAAAATGTTTCTACTATTGTACCTTCAAAGTACACTATATGAATGAATTGATGATAGTTCTGGATTATCAGAGATCTTTTAGCAAAATATAGGGAGATTTCACTGTTATACATCTCGCTCATACTTCTACCGCGTGCAAATTAACTCTAAACTATTTCTTGGTTTAGAGTTAATTTTAGTGAACTCTCTCTTTTAAAAAATAATCAAAACGGAAGTGGATATGGCCCTGATGCTGTGACACGTAATGAGATATACTTCATTATAGCAGACAAGAAACGAATATTTAGAGACGTAAATCTAAAATCGATTTAAATATGGTATGACTTTACAAAAGTCAAAGACAAAGTCAGGAAACACACCATACTTTATACAATTGTTAAATTTAGTCGCGAGGTGAGGAACAACAGCGTCTATTAATATCTGATTAGTTTAACAGAAATATCCCATATATCCGTGGTTTTCTTGATATCTAGGGAATTAAATTTATTAACAATGTCTATATTACATTTTTATACGCTCTCCATAAGTAATGATTTAGCGACGGTTGTAGAAGAAACTGGAATATCAGCTAAGATTTTTTTTAAAAATACGTATATTTTCTTCATCACTGCATCTAGCATTGTCAATTTTTTATCTAAATTCGTGGTGGCGATTCTTGAGCTTTCCAGTCTCTTAACTTATGATGTTCCATGTCATTTTAATTTTATCTACAGAATTTTTAATTTTATTGTTAATATGTAAAGGTTTTGCCAAGGAACATACTTTTTTAAATAATTTAGAATAAACATAGCTAATAAATGATTCGTTATTATGTTTATATGTTTTTTTGACTATAGACTTCAAATAACCTTTGTCTACTCTTATGAATTCCCACAGTTGCCCTATCATTTTTTATATTGAAAAATTTCTAATAAATAATATTAAAACAACAATATAACAGAAATTAAAATTATTATTTTACACTTCTAACCCTTTCTATACGACCAGCGTCTGACTGTGAACGCGATAGTTGTATTCGGAAGTATATCTCTGGAAGGATGAATAATTTCTATGGAAAAAGTGGAACTGATACATGATATTGGTACGGAATCATGGGTGCCCGAGTACTACTCGCACTTGAACGATAATTTTTACCGTACAATCTTCTCTGTGAATGTGATATTTGCGAAGTTGCCTGTGTTCAAATGGCACGCTAAGAACGCCATTATAAAACATATTGTGATTAAAATGAAACATATTTTTCAAAAGTATATTTTATTTTTTTCTTAGTATTTATGCATAATTTATACATCCTAATTGCCTAATATAATATTTAGTTATATAAAAAATATCACAACTGTCTTGTCAATAAGTACGACCTGTACGAGACTGTAAATTTACGTTCCTTTACAAGAAATGGCAACATTCATGAAACTTTCTTAATAAGTCTTTACCATCTAAAATTGGTGTCATTTATTTGACTATCATTGCTATCATTAGTTGAGTACAAAAAATAATTTTAAAAAAACCACTTTCTTGTTAAGCTCATCGATCTCACGTTGCTCTGATATACTGATACTATCGCAATTATACACCAAACGAAAGACGCGATAGCTGTTATTACCCCTAAGATAAACATAGAATATTGTATACCATGTTCCTCCTGTAATACAAAAGAGAGCCCTACAGAGAAGACCGCTACAAAAATAGCTGATAAGGTTTCTAGAGTGCTGTGAATCTTTGGCCATTTACGGGCCCCGACAAAGTCATGAACAGCTGTTTCCCAGCAGGAAGTAACGGCGCCGTAGCCGAGACCAGCTATAACACATCCTACAGAATATGCATCTTGGTTTTCTGCTGCTGCTAAAACTGAAATGTAAATATTTTTAATAAATCAATAGAAATAAGACAAGTTACTTTTTATCACATTATATTTTACACAACAATAAATTGAAGTTGTTTTATTATCTCTAATGACTTTAATCAACCTTAATAATTATAATCAATCAAATATTGTATATTTTATTAATGCATGTGTCATGAAAAGTATGTGTTGTTATATTTACTACTAATGTGACTAATTCAATACTGGGATTAAGTTAACTTACCGAAACATGCGCAGGCAGATACGATAAGACCACCCACAACGACATATTTAAAATTTCTCTTTGGTGTTTGGACCAACCAGGGAGTACTCAGCAGGAAACATATCCAAGTGAAGCCATGTAGAGACATGAAAAAGTTTGTTTCAAGCATGGCTAGTTTCGGCTGCATCTGCAAACCGATCATTGGCAAATAAACGATACCAATCGCCATCAGGCTTAGCTTTGTGAAACTTAACAAAAGTGCTGGATAGAACTTTCTACACGACAACGACCTTGTCAAAGGCTTCAAGAATGTATCGTTTATATTATACATCAGGTACAATATTCTTCGCCTTATTCTATAAACCCTATATGAAGGTATCCACAGCTTTCGTTTCATATTCACATACGCAGACCGACATCTAAAGCCAAACGAGTTCAATAATTTTTCCGTTTGAATATCTGTGATTGGTGATATCGTTTCGTAAGTAACTTCTAATTCGGAATAATCTCTAGTATCATTTATTTCATTACTGCTTCTCGAATCCTTTCTTACTTGATTTATTATGCAACCATCGATGTTATCGCCTAATGTGCTGAGTCTTTTGATAGCAAAGCTAAGGCGTTTTTTATTTATATTAACACTTGATATACTTTGATCATCAGTCTCATCTTCACTCTCTTCTGGGATTTCAGGGAGGATTTCCACACCAAAAATATTTCGTCTCTTTTCCTCCGGACTGGGAGGCGGCGTTATAGTTTCGATTACATTACCATCATCACAATCTATCTCTTCAACTCGATGTAGATTGTCATCAGAGGGACTCTTCCAACATTTTTTACTTAAATTATGCAATTGTAATTCAGTTCCATAAAAATTATCCATGGCTTCATTTTGGTATACCATAAATGTTTGCGATAGTTCTTTATATCTTGCGAAATAACTACTTTTTCTTGCTTTTTCTACTTTTAATATCAAAACCGCTGGTAATGTTTGTAGCATAATGGCGGCTAATAGTAGGTATGAACATTGATATCCATAATATTTAATCAATATATATAAAATGTATGGGAAAACTGACTGCCCCACTGCTTGCCCTGTGAAACATAGGCCTCGTATCAACCCTAATCTTGTATCGTAAGTTTCAAATAAAACAGCATCCACTTGAGCCGATATTAACGATGAGCCTAACCCTGAAAAAATATTAAAAAGTAGAATAAATTTAAAATCACTAAATTTAAATTTTAAATCAATAAATAAATTATTATTATTTAGTGATTTAAGAATTAATGTTTCAAGAAATCTTTGGTTAAGTACAATAAAAGATTAATTTTATATTAAAGGTAACCTTTTTTTTCTTACCACCCAATATACCATATACAAACGGCTGCCAAAAGTACGACGTGAACGCACAAGCCAACAAACTAATAACTACAAGCACTAGTCCCATTGACGCCATGATCCTGTATCCTATTGATCCTCCCCAAGAGTCTGCAGCCTCTCGGAACCAACATTCTGTAATAAATTATAATCATATATTTTATTTGTTACTTAGTGGATATTAAGTAATTGTTAAATTCGTTGTCATAGAAAAAAAGTCTATTTATAAAAAAATTGAAGAAAGAAAGAAAGAAACTAATTATCAGAAAAAATGTATGTATATTTATATATATATATATATATATATATATATATATATATATATATATATATATATATATATATATATATATATATATATATATATATATATATATATATATATATATATATATATATATATCAGTTCGATTCTATTAGTTTCTTGGGTGAATTGTTCAGTCGGAAGTTGAATTTCCTTATGTGGGCATCTTTGTTTGTCGTCTGATGGTATAAATAGTTTTCTAATTAATAAATATCTAATTCGTGACACAAGCATAAAAACTTCACGAAATCTTATGTACTTTAGGCTATTTGCAGTAAGATAAAGTGAATTTTTACGTGTTAATCCATAAACCAAGACGAAGGTTGATGGAGCTGCAAGACCAAGCCATAATGGAACTTCCAAGTTAGCTAATTGGACCCATATCACACCGTACGACAACACTAAGCTTGGCAAGCAAACCTGAAATCAAATTTAAAATATTTGTCAATATTATATCTATTTTTTCTTATCGAATAATATATTTACATATGTTTAGATCTTAATGTGTCTGTAATTAAATAGGCATCGATAGTTTTAATCTTATATAATAATATTTGTATCCAAACTGCAATCAATATTTAAATGCACCTAACGTTATTCTAATACTTATGACTGGTGTTATTTGGTTGCATCAGCGATTACATTTATAATCTGTAAAATTCCTATAAATAATTCTTTAAATTAATGTAGCACGTTTTTAAACGTACCTATTCCCGCTGTACTTAATGCTAATAATAGCTATTATTAAATTCAATTAAAATGGAAATTGCCGTCCACTAATCTAAAATAAAACGAGTGCGAGTAGTAGTCTTGCACCGAGGGTTCCGTACACTTTATGATTGTAGGCCAGCGGAAAATACAATTTAAAAAAGTTGGTAAACTTAAATATATTCTTTCTGTGATAGACTTATAAATTACAATTTTTTAGATGTTTCCTTTACTGTAAGATCTCATTTATTGTCAAATATTATTGATAACAATCATTTTCTATGAAGTACTATATATGAAGTTATACGATAAACTATAGATAAAAGTAAGTTTGTAATGCTCCTTTCCGCATTTCAAAATTGTAGGTCAATACAAAACAAAAAAATAATATTCATACAAATTAATGATTTCTTCTGTGAATCAAGGTACTATAGACCTCGATATTTGGTATTAATCACAGCTTGATATCTCAACGCGTTCTCTTGAGAAGAATGCCATTGACAGACGGATAGATAGACAGACGGACAGTAAAATGATCTTATAAGTGTTCCGTTTTTTTCTGTTCAGGTAGGGAACCCTAAAAACGAGAATTACGAGCTATCAACAGTACAATGTTAACTTAGTGTTGATATTAAAATAATATTAGATTACTTAATATTATTTACAAAATAAACAAATGATAAGTAGAATACGTACGTAGATTTCGATAACAGCTATAACTATAGGTGCAGTTATGTATATTTATATATATAAATTTGAAGTATCTGCTTGTGATTTAAAAAAACTGCGTCTTTTTTGGTAAACACAAACAAATATTTATAATAATATAATTCATTAATTGATCTGTCTGTAGGTTAATCCCCGATCTCCAGAACTTCTGAACTGATTTTTATAGAACCTTCACTGTAGGTTGTGTAACAACATATACTTTTTACATGTACTATTTATACTATATACTTTTTACCCCGGAATTCATGCGAGATCGAGATTTAAGCGAGAAAAAAATTTTCATATAAAATGATGAATTTCATTTTTCATTATTTTTCTTTGACAAAGTGACTCGAAATAATTAGTAATTTGGAAATTATAACAAAAATCTTATATACCTACATGCATATTATACTTATTTTAATGAAATTAAGTAAATCCGAGAACATCGATCAAGCCGGGTGAAGCCACGATCGGCTCGATAGTTTATAATGTAGTTAAAATGCTACAACAAAATCTTGAACAAGTTGTTCGCTGTTTTGGTATATGAACTCAAACCGAAAAACTTTTTTATTTTGAATTGACAGCAATCAAGTCAGCGATTGACAGAGTCGAGCTTGAGGAACTCGTAATAAAATCGTTTTGTGGATCATATATGCGAGCTTTTCCCGCAATCTTCTGCACTTATAGATTATAGTTGTAAATTCAGTTTCATTTCCAGTGATATTACCTACTGTGCATAAATCCTACGAAAAATGCCGTTCAATTGGTTTTGGCTTCAATTCATACGGCAACTATCGTCTTCGCTTCAAAACTGTTAACGTATAGTGTGGTATTTTTTTGGCGCATCGAAATCAGTCTCTGCATATCATTCAACAGAACTTTGTCACCAAAATTCTCGAAAACATTTATACGTAATATATAATACTATCATATTCCCCGCAAAATGAGTCTTTTGGCACTGAACCAGCCATATTGAGAATTAAGAAATAAACGCATAGTTTACTTTTAATATTCATTTCATCTTTATCGATGAGTTGACATTTTAAATGCTGCTCGAGCTATTTTTTACGAAACAGCAAGAACTTATACAAGGATCTGATACACGGGACTGTATATTCTCTGTTTTACAGTTTTTAAATAAAAACATCCGTTCTGCCAATAATAACATACATATATCGCTGCTTTGGTGGTGAAGACTGTAGAGTCATCCATAACTTTTATCAAAGTAAGTTGTTTAACTTGTAGCTTGTCGCTCTTTACTATCAAGCGAAAATATATTCTATAACTATATAAGTGAAATTCACACATACAGCTCCCATTAAACTGCATCGCGTCATATAATTTGTTCATAATCAATATAGCACGTGATAAGTACGCCTTACTGATTATTACCATTTACGTAACATATAATATTCAACTAATCAATCATAATTGGGATTACCTTATACGAGAAATTCAAAACAAACCGATACACGTTACACTAGATGTTAAATTTATATAAATATGTTAGTGCAATATAAATATTTAAGTAGAAACTCAACTTGAATTGTTAAGTAATGATTGCGCATAAATATGCATCGTTGTCGAGGTCGTATATGGAGGTGCATTAATGGAGGTCGTATATGGTAACCATATACGACCTCCATTAATGCATATATGTACCATATTACGATTACTTTAAACCGCTCGCCCCTCCTATATTGCGACTAAGTAAGTGTTCTTTAAAAATTGTATAAATTATATTGAATTATTTATATACCTGTGTCTCTATTGTTAATATGTTTATTTTGAAATAATAAATAAGGTTAAACCCTTGACCTCCGCTTGTTATATGCCATATAACACCTTACAGTTGCTCAAAGTCATTATATAGAAGATATCTATTAATATTTTATCTGCTGCAGATTTTCTTGTCACTTACAACCATCATATTTGTATATATATACGCCTCTATTGATAACATGCACCTCGGTCGTGATGTTAAGTTACAAATGGATAAATATTATTTTATAAGAATACTAACATTATTATAATTAGACAACTCATATACAGTTAGTCAATACGAAATTAGTCAAAAATTGTGGTGGCCTCTTCATGGTGGCCCTAGATAACATATGTATGCATATAATTGAATTTTAAAATATAAGTCTCTAATTGTACATGCAATCCTTGGGGGTACAATGTGGGTGAGTGGTTATATCATATACATATATATAAAAAAGAGGTCATTCTTAACATTCCATTAGACGGACATGACCGAAAGACTGAGTGTTAGGTTATATTAGCCTACAACTATATGCAGGAGATGCGTGAATCGTCAATCAAAATCACTCAACACGTGATTGTCGTTAAGAAAAAAGAGAAACTTATTATTTTTATATAAAATACATAATAATTTCGATAGCTTAAATATCTCAAATATTTAACTCATGCCATTATTATTATTGATTAAATTGTATATATAACAAAAAAAATCACATATAAACATTTAAAGTAACAAACATTTTCTTTCGCTCTAACGCAACTGAACTTCCTCCACGACGTGATTTTACAAAATATGTAAAGTTTTAAATAACGAGTCGTAAAATAAAAATCTATTCGAGCTTACAAGGAACAAGGTCACAATTATAAATATATTGATTTATATACATATTCACGTATAATATGGTTCAGTGAACACATCAGTAGGCTAGTGTGTAAAGAGTGTATAAAAAATAGATTTTTGTAAATAATTGTGCTTAATTGTGCCTATGTCAATGGAGCCTTATTATAAAACCTTGTATATATCCTTCAACAACAAGGACATTCTACAAAATATTACGACTGATATTTGTTACACTATTAAATTGCGTTTCTGTAAATTAGTATAAATTTATCACAATGTATCGATAGTAACGAATAAAGATGAATTGATTTGTATGTGACATATCCATCCGTAGCAGATAACTTTTACTTATCGAAAGATAATTGGAGAGAATGCTTGCGCACTGAACTTGCCTATATATTGTTATATCACAAATATAACGACATAGTTTTACTATGAAATAGTTAAGACTTATGTAAGTAATGAGTAATACATACATTCAAAATCATAACACAAACGAGAAGAGGCCAGCGCCAGCTCGCGCTCTGAGCTCGCTCCTCAACTTCCATTTAGTGTCCTTTTTTCAAGCATATTTTTGATATTTGTAAAATCATTATCAACTTTTTACTTAAACACTTCACTGTGTACGTATCTTTTCTTACACACTTCTATGTAAAAATATATCAACTGGACGTCTTTTGAACGAGCATGACGTCGTATTGACGACTCTATACGTGCATCGACAGTGTTATCGGAAGACCCGAACACGGGTACTTTGTCTTATCTTATCGCGTTATTTTGTAGTTATTTAAATGCCTAGAGGATTATTAGTGAAATAAATGAACTAGTAATACGTTAATGTGATTATAATTAAGAAAAACTTGCGCATGGTTTGAATTGTAATAAATGTTATATAATGAGCTAATTAGGTACACAAGAATTAATACCCATTTAATAGTCGTGATCAACCGACTTTACAAAATAGTTTATATTTTAGGCGTTGTATGATATAGGAATAGATTTGGATTAAAATAAGAACGTTAGTTAAATAATATATATAAGCTTTTAGGCAGAAATGTAACTACTCGTATAACAGTACCTACATATTACACTTTCTGAAAACTAATCAGTTTCTTAGTATTTACTTAGTATTTGTTTATTGTATTTTTGTATAAACTAATAGTAAAGAAAAATAAAAATATGACCGATTTTGACGGTATTAATTCTATATTTTAAGAGATTATACAATTTTAACAAAAAAAAAAACAAGTAAATAATCTTTTTAATGTATACATATTTCTATATCTATGTAAATAAAGGATTTGGATAAGAGGGTGCGTCTCTTGTCTAGTCCAGTGTCCAGTAGCATCGTTTTTAATTTAAGAATATAGCATGAGCAGTAGAGAAATATATAGTAATTAAACTTTTTATCTAATTCTAATTATAACGACAGTTCGCGAAATCATAATATCATGGATGTCAGACTAAAATTGTAATAATAGAAAAGTTATGTGACACATTAAAGAATTAATTATAACCTTTGGGTTAAGTTAAAGAAGGAATGAATTTTAAAAAGGATTGTTAAATTGACATAATCACGTTATTTGAGGGGTATAAAAGCAAAGGCACTTCAGTCACAAAATACCTAGAAAAAGTAAACTGCAAATTTCTACTATGTTCTACGAAACTATTATATCTTCCAGAATCAAATGCTGGCCCTTTCATTCTAAATCTGTTTTTAAATGACATAAATCAAAATTAATACAATTGACATCGATTATATATAATTTGGTATGTTTAGTTTAAACAAGGTATTTTTGGACTGAAGCGCCTTTGCTATATCCCCCTCAATTACGATAATCGACCCACACAACATACTTAGCCCTACATATATGTTATACACTTATACTTAAAACTCGGAAGATCTCTGCAGACAGAAACAAAAGGATTTATGGAAGCCGGTAGGATGCGGCGTAACTTGTGTCACCATTTTTTTTTTAAATATTGCTTTTTACCTTTCTCATACTCTCTAAATAACAACGTGGGCGACATTGTATGGCTAAACGCAGTTTACAATTTTTAAGCAAATACCAAGACTAGTACCTAGTTTTACTTACTATATATTTCTTTGAGTTAAGTTTTGGGGTAAAATTAAGATCAATAAACTTTACCCCCCTAAAATATTGAGTGCGGAAACCGACGAAGATGGGGATAGAAAAATTCCAATAAACATGGCGGTAGGAAACTAATACTAAGAAAAATCAGTTGCCGATCCTTGCAGGTTTTATTGTTTCCTTGCAGTTATATATATAGAGACAAGCAAAAAGGATTAAAATATCTTTAGAGTTTTCTATTTAAAACAACAATGCAACAATATCAAAAACATATCTTGGAAATAAAATGATTGTCTTAATGGTTGTCTTAAAATATTTGTTTTACAACATATTTCAAGTAATTTCATACGAACGTATGAAATGGGTATTATGGCCGAAACGCTTTTTATATAATCTGTGTAATATAAAGTGAAAATCTACTATTTAACAAATAATGCATTGCTTCTTCATTTAGGAGACATGTTTACTGCAAAGATAAAAAAAACAAAAGGAAGAAGAAGAATAATTAGAAGAAGAAACCTTTGAACAAAGTGGTCACTTTGTTGTACGTCTGCCACTCTATCTGTCTATCAAGATAATCTAATCTAGACTTTGGCAAGAAGTGAAAATTTGAAAGATAATTGAAAATTTTTAAGTCAATCATAGAAAAAATTACAGTTACAATTACAGTTACACATTTATATTTATACTTAATTTCATTCATAATCAGTGTATATACATACCATTCAACATATGTTTTACTTCCCGTTTATCTACGATCATGAAATTGGTACGGAACCACAATTGCGTGAAATCTGGCTCAAACTTGGGTAATATTTTATTTTCTATCAAATTTTCTTTTATAAGACCTCCAGGAACTCTAATACTTAGGGAAACGATGGAAGTTAATTCGATAAAATATCCTATCATTCAAGGAGATTTTTACATAACTATTTATATAACCAATAACTTTATTGAGTAATAGTTTTATTTAGGTTTAAATAAAACAGATTATGCTTTTTTTATTTTATGTTCTGTTCTACGGAAATGGCGTTTCGAGAGTGCCAGTTGAGCACAATTCACTTTGCCAATGTCAGGTTATATTAAGAATATACGAAGGATTTTTTTTTATTTCATTGCGTGCCAGTTGAGAATCTGATACTTAATGACACTGACTTGTGTAAATGTATTCTGTGGTCCGGGCTCTTGTTCTTGTCATTTGCCAATGTCATGTTGATTTAATACTGTGTATGTTACAAAAAACATAAACTTTAAGTAAAAAAGTTATTAGCTGTACAAACTTTGTACAATAGGTACGATAATATAATACGACGAATCAATTATTGTTTTAACTTTAATTGTACGATGACTGAAGATACTTTAAGAGAATTTCTAACTCAATAAACCAATTAAAAGAAGAATGTGTGGACGCCGGTATAAGCGAAGAAGAATTTAAAGAAATGTACAATGAAACTTTAGATAATATAGTTCGAAATCCGCTTATAGTACCTAATCGATGCAGACGTTTATATAAAAATTACAAATTTCTTGCTATATGCCTTATAGTAACTATTTTAGTGTTCAATTATAGATCGTTATATAGTTGTTTCATATGTAATATGCAAGATTATATCTATCCAGGTTTAAGATTGTTAAGAAAAGCTTCTATCCCTTTTATATCTTTATTTCCTGCTTTAACAGGTAAAGATGTAATTTAATATAATATTAATAATATTTTATATTTAATACATATGTCATCAAGTGTAAAGACACTATTAAAATATTTTTTATATTGGTGCAGAATTGTATCAAGAGCCATGTTTAATACAAAACCCATTCTTTACTGTGGTGGACATGGACTGTTGGCCATGTAGCTCTGTTAACAACATTGGAGAAATTTTTAATCCACAACCAATCTATCAACAACAAAATGCTCCATTTATATACAAGGTAAAATATTAATCATCCATCAAGAATTTTTTAGAAAATTTATAAAGCTTTGGAATTACAATACCATTTTAGACTGATCAATTAAGGATGAATGTTGATGATTTAAGAAAATTGTATATGAAAAATAAAATAGTGTTTGATAAAGAAAGTCCTAAAGTTTACATAAACAACAAACACTATGCAAACCCAGAATATCTGTTCAATTTAGAAAATGTAGAAGAGAATCTTTTTATTTGGTAAGTATATATATTTTATTTTTGTTAAGGTGAATTGAACTTGAAATTCTTTATGACATCCTATTATAAATATTTAATGTTCTACGATTAAATCTTATTTTTTTTTGCAGGAAATTAAATAATTTCAATGTAGCAAGAATATTAAGACAGACAATACCAAGACCAAAAGTTGTACCAAAATTTGGACAAACTACAGAACGATTTATTATAATTGATTCCAAACTTGACAAGTTTCATATACCAGATACAGAATGCAACTTTGCATTTTTATTAGTATTAAGTGGAACACGATTAATCGATTTACGGCCGGCTGATGAATGCAAACTTCAATGTAAATCTTTCAAGGTGGAATTAAAGGAATCATATTTATGTAAGAAACTGATTGGTATCCTCAAGCTTCTTACATTCATGAGTTAGTTAACAATATTTTACTGTGTTAGTAGTAATAATTTGTAGGAAAATTTTATTAACCTATATTATTAAGTTAGTATACAAAATTATAATGTTAGGTAATTTTTTAAATCTTAGACTCTATATGGTACTATTTCTTAAAATACATAATTAAAACTCCTTTGTCAAAGTTTAAAAGTTATCAAAAGTCTATTAATTTTTTATCCATTACAAATAATTCACTCTTATTATATTTCTGCTTGAAAAGACAAATTCTTTTCAACTTTCAGTGTGGTACAATTGGTGGTACTGGAGGCCTCTTGTTCAACAGTCATCAAGTAATGAAACATTTATAGCACATGTTGGCTCATACTGTTAAAATTTGTGCAATAAACTTGGAATGTATCAAACATTTTATTTATACCACATACTATATAATAATATATTAAATTGTCCAAAATAAATAAGTTAAAAATAAATAAATTTATTCAAATTTTTCTTTTAGTTTCTGTTTAAGTAAAACTGGAACTAAGGAAATTAGAGCAAAAAGGCTCAATACTGTCACTGATGTCCATGACCAGGCATCACTTGTGGAAGTCAAAGTATGTAAAGTCTGACCAGCTTGTATGGCTACAAAAGATGGGGGAGCTACTCCTGTAAAAGATTAAATAATCATAATAGAAATATAATTAAGATTTAATTCAAAGATATAAAAACTTAATGCTGAATTACTGAACTTGCCTATTATTTTATTAATAGATGATCTTACTACAAATTAAATAAAAGGAGTAGTCTTATAAATGGGCAGGAGTCTTACCTATGAATGTTCCCAGGGCAAAGGGCATAAGAGGCACACCAATAACAGGTGCACTCATGTTGATAAACCAATTTGGCAAAAATGGTGTAACCCTTAAAAATATCATATAATTTAACAAATTATTTTTATGTTTATTCACAGCCTTTGACCATTCTGCAGCTTTCTCTGGGAAGAATTTCTTTACTAGCTTCTTCCCTAATAGGTTGGATAAAAAGAAACACAAACTTGCTCCAATAGCTGAACAGCAACATACTAAAATTAATGCTAAATAAAAAGGAAATAAAAATCCTGATAAAATACTCAAGAATATTGAACCAGGAATTGCAAATGTTTGCAGACTGTAGAAATAAATTAAGAAATATTATTGTTCTACATTGAAAAATAATCTTGTCTATTCAGACATCTGATATAAACATACAATTACTATTGAAAAGGATACAATATATAAACTAAAAATACTCCTAGTAATACTTCCAAAAAATATTTTTCCTTATATCGGTCCAAAATTAGACCTAAATCTTTAGCTTCTTCTAAATCCCATGGTAACTTTATATGTTGTTTTTCATGTCTAAAATATAATTAAAAAATTTAACAACACTATTAATATAAAACTAAAGAAATATAAAGTATACTCTCACTGTTCTAATTCAGGAAATTGCTTATACAATAGTCCCAAAGCCAGCAAAGACAAAGAGAAAATTATAGCAACAATTATTAATGCTTTTGAAGTTGATAATCCAGCGCTATCAGGTTTTTCTGTTGTAGATTTGTCTGAAATAAATGATAAAAATATCTTTTATAAAGATTATGATAGAAAAGTATAACATTAAGTGTTATTTCAGGTAATAGGTATTGCGGAGGAATAGGTACATGGAATAGGATAATACAAAGCAACACAATCAGTTCTTATGTTTCTTATTCTTGGTTTGATGTTGGATGTGGACGAGACAGAGGGATCTTGTATTTCATCACCTTGAGTCTCAGGAGCACGAGAGTCATTGCGACGATCAATTATGTTCATTTTTGTGACCTAAGTAAGTCAAGGATTTTCGGGTCAAACAACATGTAACACTATTAAAATATGTTTACGCAATTAAATTTTAATAATTATAATGTTTCATTCAAATCTTACTTAAAAGATAAATTATAGAAACTTTAATATATTTGAATTACAGTGAATTGTGACTTGAAACTTCAGAATCAAAGTGACAGTCACAATTGTCTTTGAGTATTTATAGATTATCCACCGTAGCCCATTTAAAAAAAAACAATTAGCAAATTTTCTATAAATCTATGATTAATATAATAGTTTAAGTTTTTAAACATATACTTTTGCCTTTAAAACATATACTTTTTTCAAAATCGAATACATTTTTTGTTTCATTATTTTCATTTTCTAAAGCTCTTCAAATAGTTTTCGTTTTATGAGTTCTGTTGCTAAGCTTGGTGCACTGAGTATATGATTTTTCAATACTTTTCAATTTATGTTATTTCATCACGGTCTTCTTATTTGCTTGCCGTATAAAATCTATACGATCATCGCATTTGAACTGATTAATGACATCTCCTACTGTACTTTTACTAAGTATGACATCACATATTACAACTTTAATATAAATCACAATAACACGTGGATTATTTTTAAAACTAATATATATACATATAAAATTTGATTATGTAACTGCACAATTATCAAGGAAAAACGATTGAAACTGCCATCTTATTGGAATAAAAAGAATGGATTACAACCAAACATGTACAAAACATAAATTTTAATTTCAGTAATAAAAGTTGTTGTAAAATGACCCGAAATTAAAGTAACGCCGCTATTGAACTTTATTTAAATTATAATATTCGTAGGAATTTTTGAGTTATTTAAATAAAATAGAATTGAATAGAATAGAATTGATGTCCGAATATCAAAATAACTAAGTTAGTTTATATATTGTTTTTATAACTATATCCCGCATATAGCAGGGTTGGCAGAGGGAATCGAAATAAGTCACTACGTTTTCCGCTTTTCTTTATTATTTCTGTTTTTATTTTAGAAGATGGCTACATACAATGTATGATGATTGAAATTTAAATTTGGCTGTACAAACTAAACTGCATATATACAGTATAATAAATACTTATTTAATACTTATATACCCTTTAAAGCTATAAATGTAATTCATTCCTAATTCATTATATTATATTATACACTTTTTTAGCTTCACAGGAGAAACCCGCCGTAACGTGACTCTCCGTACTCTACATAAAATGTCTACCTTTTTTGAAAAAGAAATTGAAACTTAGCGCCAGCAGTTGTATATGTAAAAAATTATATGCAAAAATAAATATGTTTATATTTTATGAAGTGTTAGTTAATTAATCATACTTTACAATCACTTGATTGAACGCCAGTTATATTTATAATAAATCATTTTTGACTTTTGTATATATTTGGCACAATACTTATAAAATTAATTTAATAAATATGCAGAGAAGTTATATCAAGTTGAGAAAGACAAAAGTTGAATGGGGGATAAAGAGTTTGATCTTGCGGGCTGCGCGCGCGCACTTCAGTGTACTGATCAGTCTGTCCAAGACGCGGCGCGTCGCAAACGCCTTACTTAATTCACAACTCTGACGATACTGTTATTACATAAAATCTTCGATATATACTTATAAAATGTTTATAAAATTATTTTAATCTACGTTTACGTATATTAAAACACAGTATTGTGAATAAAGGTTTAGTTGCAATGGAATATGTGGTGTGCTAGTGAAAGTTGGATTTATACAAACGCAATTTGAGATGAGGACCTTTGTGGAAACATAGGAAACCTACATGAATATAAGTATTGAGGTAATTGCTATTATTTATGTAAATAAACATTTAAAACGTGTAAACGAAATGAAGATCGTCGTCGAAGAACTTAAGTAATTAAAAGTATATTATAGATATACAAGACTCCTTCATTTAGTTAACTGTTAGTTTAATTTTAATTCGTATAGCGTTTTCTTATACAAGACCGGAGTAGGAACATTTCGCAGAAGGTATAGGTAGGTCAAGAACTTCTTAGAATTTTAAAAACGCACATACTACTCTTACAACCGATACTCTGTTATCTAAATATTTGTATAGTAATATATTACTTTAATTTATTATTAAATTTTTTTATGTCTCTTTAGAATATATTTTATTTATATAGTACGTACAAATATAACGTACTTAGTATATTTATACATAGGTTTGTTAAATTGTACGGTTAGCATATAAACACAGATTATATGCTAACCGTAGAAATTATAAAAATATAATTTTATAAATGTGATTGTTTTTTTGCCAATTATATTCTGACTAAATTTAGTTCCTTACTGTTTAATTGGATAAAATCTAGCTTAGAACGATACTTTATCTTCGCTCCAAAAAACTGTTGAAAAACTTAGGAAATTGAAATGTATAACTCAATAACATATTGTTTAGTTGAAATTTAGTTATAACACAGCTTGAAAATTTTACAAAGATTGAAACTTTTGTGCAGGTGATGCGAGGAGAGATAGCAAAGTTATGGTTAGTGATAGCTATCCTGGCGCTGGTTGGCGGGGCGGTATCGGGAGACGGTGCGTGCGAGCGGGGGCGCACCTGGTGGCATCGGCAGCGCGGCGCCTGCATGCCCTGCACCCGCTGCGACCCGCACCGCCTGGCCGTTAAATACCCCTGCGAGCTGCACCGTGATACTATATGCCAACCTCTATATGAGGTTCGTATCTGGCCCTTCAACACGGAGAAAGACAATGATGTCAGTGAAACATCAAGTGACTACGAATATTACGAGTATACAGACTACAGCGGTGAAGTGAGTGATGATTTAGACTGGGATATTCAGACGTCCACTTTGACTCTAGCTGTGAGTGGGTGTATAGTGTTCTTTGTTGTAGTGGTGACATTATCATTGTACCATGCGAAGCAGTGGCGGGTACTGAAGCAAACTTTAAAATCAGGTAAATTAAAATTGTTTCAGGATTTTAATGTACTTTTTTTATTGTACCTCTTGTTTTTTCACCACAGACTTTCCATGGCGTCCGTACCATTGTTGTTCTGGTTTTCTCATTTGTTTTATTAGAATTGGAAATTTTCGGTCATAAGCAGTTTTAGTGTGAATCGATTCTCATCTATGTTCCGACTGGCCAACAGTTGTCGTCGACAATATCTTCAGCTGTTGTCTTCGTTGTTGTTGTTTTCGTTTCCAGGTACCTTGTAAGTGACTTTCTTGCCTCTTCGTCTCTATAAGCAATAGAAGTTTTGATGTTGTGTTCTACTATATCTGTCATTGAATTCAGTTGGTTAATGTCACCGATGAGCGTAATTGTTTGGGCCTTTGCTAATATGGCTGCCACTACGATCGCCCCAAAATGGTTCATTAAGGCCTCGTCCACGATCAGCCTTGTGGGTTTTTCTGTGATACCATTTACCAGTATTGATGCGATCGTACGGATTTTAGTTTTTGCGTCTCTTGTGCAATTAAAGGTGATCTTCCTTCTGAGGTCCTCTACTGCCTCTGTAGTTGTACTTCCTACTTTAATTTACTAGTAGCACTTGCTGAATGTGTTAAAAGTGTGGATCAATTTTCGACTAAACGATGGTCTTAGTTCAAGATTCTATTGACGTTCTATACGTAATGTCTCGAAAATGGTAAAAAAAAGAATCACATTCTAAAGTAAATATATGATATATATTTTTTTTTTCATTTACCAGCAATCATCGTCGAACAGCATAGATTTTCGATGGTTTATCCAAACCATTGATCATAGCAAGGAACACTAACACTTACCACTGACCATGACATGGCCTACAATGAGGTAATAACGTTATGTAAACTGCGTAATATTCGTCATATAGACTAGTCTACACAGACTAGTTACTTCTAAAATTTACTACAAAAAAGTCAACAAAAGTCATCTTTATGTTTTAAAGATAAAGTTTTTAAATGCTTATTCCAAAAGCCCATTTCTAAAAAAACATTATTTGAACATTTATTGTTTATATGTATTGTAATTTTAGTTTTTAAGCACTGACAATCTTAAATAGGCACTGTGACGAGAGTCACCTTATATAATCTATGTACATTACCTGAACTTTCGATCCAATGACAAATTGCTATGTAAAGGAGATCCAAGGCCAGGTGCAAGATCCAGCTTTGGTGAGAAATATGGTTAATAAGGTATTCACATATATGTACCAAAGACATAAAATATTTAAAAAAGTAAAGATATTAGTTAGCTAAGATGAGAAAGATGTGAGTGTGGTAAATTTTCCTCACTGATCCCAATTTTTTAACAGATTAAATAGAATAAAACTGTTAGTATCTGTGGCATCAGAAGCATTGTTTAAAATATAATATGACTTGCTTATTTTTAGGTTTCCGTACCTCAAAAGAACAAAACGGGATCCTTATAGAATCACCCTGTTGTCTGTCTGTCTGTCTGTCAAGACCATTTACTCCAAATCACGCGGAAGAATCAATCTGAAATTATTATTAAATTTCCAAGTCGATGACCTTTTCAAGCACAGTAAAAATCAAACTTCTAATTCAACGAAATCAAAAGATATGAACATTTGTGCTTAATTTTATTGCATTTTGTATGAAAATTGTCCCTAGAGTTATGAAACTTGACAATTAGTTAGAACGCTTAGTATAACCAATGGAAAAAATCTAAAAATTGTAAATTTATAGTTATATCCAAAAGAAACCCATCACAAATTTATACTGTAGTTCGTTCATCTCAAATTTTTTCATTTATAAGTTTAATGCAGAAATAAAACATTACAAAATCATATTTGTAGTAAATTTCATACAAAATAAGGGGATACGACTGCAAATTTAAGCTTGTCGATTTCTATAAGTCTACTATCTATTATATATCTTCTATAGGTCTATTCCTCAGCGGAATACTTACAAACTTGAAATAGAAGCGGAACCTTCGGTCCGCGAGTGCTACTCGCACTTGACCGATATTTTTTTTAATTTAGCATAGTTACAAAAAAGTAAACACTGCTGTCAGCTAAATTTCAACTTACACATAAAACATTAAAGCAGGCTAAAATTTGCTTTTGGTTTGTATAAGATATGCGTTTTAAGAAATTTATTATTATTTATATTCTAGCGAAAGTTTACTCATCCATGTATCCTACAATCGTTTCATATTTTGTTATCCATACAAACATGTTACAGATACAGATAATATTAGCTTCAATAACAGTTTATTTATTCAGGACACTGATGAACGCGCGACCTCCATGTATAACTGCGGACAGAGCATGGCCTATAGTTGTATGTATATAGGCGGCTCTAACGAAACTGACGACATTCATTGAATATAAACAGATTAAATGCTTAACATCTTCGTCCTTAGTATAACTCGTGAACATCTATTTGTGATGAAATATTTACATGTTACGTAACTACATGAACAAAATTTCTATTTCGTTTTTCTTTTGGAGATACGGATTATAGGACCACTTTGTTGTCCTTCTGTCTGTCTATTAAACAGTCTGTCGAGACTATTTTCTCAAAATCGCGTGGAGGTATCAATTTGAAATGAATGTCAAATATCTATTGTCCCTTAAAGCACCAAAAATTTAAGTCAACGCAATCAAAAGATTCGAGCGCTTACGTTTAGTTTTTGGCACATTTGTATAAAATTCACCGCGTATTCAAAACCTGTAGGAGTAATTTGTATGTACATATATGTATTAAAATAAACCATTAAAAACTTATTCATAAAGTTTATTTCATACAAACTTAGCGCCGTATTCGTCAATTTTAATTTTGTCAACTGAAATGATGAATGAAATTAGTACGAAACTCTCGGTGCGCGAGTACAACTCGCACTTGATCGATTACAAACAGGCACTCCTTTTTTGTAAAACAAATTCAATATCCTAATATTAATGCTCAAAATAACTATTGTAATAGTAATACTATGATTATATTAATTTTTTCCCGAAGACGTAGTGGAGTCAATAAAAGATGAATTCATTTTAACGATCAAAATCTACACGTGCCAAGAAGTAGGTAGGAATTCAAAATTTTATATGTACCGTATTTCAATTATTCATAAAGCATACATATGTAGATATATCTGTTACAATTACATTTATATAAAACTAGTGGACGACTGCAACTTCGTTGGCGTATATTTTATGATTTAATAATTATTATTCAATAATTATAATTAAAGATATTTTTTCTTAATTCTTTGTTTAGCTTATCTATTTTGGTTCTACATCAGGTGTTCCATACGAATAACCACAAGACATAAGCTAAACGTGATGTGATGTTCTGTATTTCATGTAGTTAAGCTGAACATAACGGTTCTTCATGAGAGGTATCAATTCTTGGATTTTCATATTTCAAAGAAAAATGTTTATCACGCTCACGCTATTTTCTGGTTTGTATAGTTAGCTACCTCATAGTAGAACATCTATGTTCTATTGTGGTTCTACATCAGGTGTCCTAGATTCTTGATTTTTATATAATTGGAAAGTGTTGATCACGTGCAATCATTTTTGTTATAGCAGCATTTCATTAGTTCTTATAATTCAGCTGATCTATTATGATTCTGCATCGGGTATGTTACTCTTCGAAATCGATTATAGCCTAGATCCTGCCCTGACCAAACAGATATACAACAAAAAGTTTTTATTCAAATCCGTCCAGACGAAAATTTAAAAAATCATAGAATCATATTCTGTTAGTGTTTTTATATTGTCCTGCAAAATTTTTTCGTAAAAATATTAAATGTACATTTTATTAAAAAAATTATTTTATTAAAAAAGAAAGCTTTTATTTAGGTTAGCTCAGATTTTTTTTAAATTAATGGCAAAGCCCTTTTTAGGTTAGGTTATTAAATAATGTAAATTAAATTTTGATTATAAATATTAAGAAACACAAATTAATGTAGTAATATATTATGTATATGTAAATACGATATATATCTTTTTTCTATTTTACTATTTTATTATAGTATAGATAAATAACTTAAGTATTCTTTTTCTAGGCTGATATTTAAGTGAACTTTTTTATTTTTAATTCTAAACTTTCTTATCTTTTATAGGAAGGTAAATAAATACGTAACGAAATCAACCTTTAGTATGAATCGGAAGCTTAATTATAGCAACATAAATCATAAGCAGCTTTTACTTAGCACCTAATTTCTATTTAAAATGTGCTAGCTTGTTCTCATTTTATGCCCTCATTTCAATGAAATTTGTTTATACTTTTGAACAAAAGGTGTTAATATTCACCCAAGAGTATTTTATGAGATAAACAAGCTTTATTTTGTAAGTAGAAAACTATTGAATATTAATCATAGATTGGAACTATTCTTGTCTCATATTTATACCTTTAGATAATTCCTTATAGTTGAGCCCACACAAAGTGAATATACTTGTAAAATATCGTAAACCTAGGCTTGGCGTGACTTCGTGAAGGCAAGCGCGTAGCGATACCGGCGTGATCCCGCGTAAACAATGCGGGTTTGTTTGAACATGTGCGTTACTAATTTTGGCCGGTGTGGCCGACCACCATTGGAACAATGGCTAACGGTGTTTTTAAGTTTGCATTCGCTTATACCAAAATCAGTATACAAACATTATATTAATGAATATAGAACGTTTTTAATTTCAATATGATTTACCGTTTTAATAACTAGTATTTTGACAAAATATTTTCTTTGACAAAATCTTATTTAATCAATTGGCATTAGTCCATTATTTTATGTCAAATAGCAATTATGAATGAATATAATGTATTTTTGACTTTAATACATTGAATCAAAAGTAAATTACAAGGCAAAAACGCAATCACTTCCTTTGGCAAAACAACCACAAAAAATTTGAGATACATTTTTTTTTTATTTTGCAGATGTACAAGATCTCTCAGCTAAGTTGAGACTAATGGAAGCGGGTGGAGAGGTGCCTGTAGAACCGGTGGCCTCCGATCATCACATCTACTGTAATATTGGCAAAAACTCAATGCTGGGTGAGTAAAAAAATTATATTGATTTTGCATATTTTGATGAGCACTTTCTTAAGTGAGAGTCGAACCCACAACCGTCATGCTTATAGTCAGATGCTGTGCCGCTGCGCCACGATGGTTTACGTACCTACCTACCTATGTACATATTTCACCAATATTCAATTAATCTTTAAAAATAATAAAGCGGTTGTTACATTTACATTAATTCTAAAAAATAAAACAAATGATAAAATATATTCCAAAAAAGGAATGTTTACAGCGTAATAGTCGTAACTCGTTGGCTGGCGGGCAGCTCGTTTACTCTTTTACTCGGGATTACTGGCGGCATGCCAGTCATTGGATTCAGTTAAACAGTTTAAAATAATATGCGTAGGTGCGCCGGCTCTACAACGTATCTTTGATTTGTAGAGGTCACATTAACTATAGTTAGAGTGACCTCTACATATCAAATTTAATTAATTAGCAGTATTTGTATTGCCTTATACTATATACCATTTTAAAAATAACTATCTTAATTGACCACTTTGTATTGGCAATTCAATTTAAATCACCAATTATTTTACGCCTAAAACTCATTATATTTGGATGATAACATCGAAAATTGCAAACGATAGGAATTGACTTTTATCTTTAATAAAATGAAAATATCTAATCAATTATTAACATGGTTGTGACATAGAGTTTCAAATTGAACCGACCGGTTGGTTGGTCGGTAGGAGAAATAATAGGACGTTATAATTCTAGAAATGATAATGGTGATGAATAATATATTTTTTGAAAAGTGTCGTTTACTATTTTTACTTGCTGACTGTACTAACTGTAAAGCTGTTTCATCCAGTAATTTGCAACGCTCGCTTATTTCGCATTATTTTATTTCACACTAAAATTTTTAATGGTATTCATTATACTTGTACCTACACGTAAATCTGTGCGTTTATATGGTGAACAGGAGAAATTAACAAAGTATGTCCGAATGAGGTCTTATGAACCTAAACTAAAAACCTAAACAGTACTAAAAATATGGTGTACGGTATTCCGCTGAGAAAAATACTACTTATTAAAATTTACAACCTTAAATTTGCGGTTGTATTCACTAATTTTGTATGAAACGAACTATAAATGTAAATTTGTAATCGTTGAGATTTTCCCTTTTATATATGTAAGTTCTCACTTATTCTCGAATTTCATAAGTCTAGGTAAATTAAGTATAACTAATAAGAGACATCAAATTTAAATTTGCGATCTCATGCACTCATTTTGTATACAAAATAACGACGGTAATCGCACGAAAGTTAGTAATCGTTTTTTTCTGAGATATATTTAAAAATTTCCAATTTTCGGATATTTCCCTTTGTTTGTACTATAAATTCTAACATATAGCCGAATCGGATAACTCTCGGTCAACGAGAAGTACCCTGTAGGTTTTGATTACGCGGCGATTTTCATACAAAATGCAAAAAATTAAGAATAAACGCTTAAAAGTATAAAATTAAAGTATATGATACTTTTATTGCTTTGACTTAGGAGTTTGATTATTTCTGTGCTTCAAGAGGTCATCGACTCGGATATTTTATATTAATTTCAGATTAATTCCTTCACGTAATTTCGAGAAAATGGCCATGACAGACAGACAGACAGATGGACAACAAAGTTATCACTATAAGGATATCTTTTTTTTGAGGTACGAAACCCTAGAAGCGTCTCATATTATTAAGTACTTATAATTGTGTGTTTGTAATAACAGATAAAATATAACTTCTTAAATTTTATTACATAAATACAGGCTGACTTATCACTAGTTGTTTTTTGATGAAAATATATAAAATTTATTGACAGCCGTCCATTTCTACAGCTCTCCTAACAAAAAGTAAAAGAATAATAATGAATGGTCAGTTGATAACCTTTAGGACACACGCCTTGCCGTGGGGCTCCACACTCTACTCGACAGTACACACGTGCGTTGTGTGTTCATATTGTAGTGATTTGTAATGCAAGCTTGTCGCCCGCTCCGCACCGCTTCCGCTCTCGAGGATTTCACTTGCCGCCGGGAAGCCTCTCACTTCCTGTTCGTTCCTATTTTTTGACAATTAATAATAAATAAACATCGATTGAAATTTATTGGGTTATTCAACCATTAAGACATT
This sequence comes from Dione juno, assembly GCA_037127375.1. Classification (NCBI taxonomy): domain Eukaryota; kingdom Metazoa; phylum Arthropoda; class Insecta; order Lepidoptera; family Nymphalidae; genus Dione; species Dione juno. Next base: position 4,489,852 of record JAXRJS010000059.1, on the reverse strand, counting down.
CTAATAAAAACGAAAAAGTATAAGATTATCCTGCTTTATTTATTATACTAGCTTACTACAAGCTTGTCTGCTATAATAACATTATTTTTGTCTTTATTTCATCAAATAAAAATGAGATAAAACTTCTTAAGTAAATGTACCCGAATTGAAACGGTTCCATTATATCTATGTATAAAACTAACGACCCGCTTAAGTTAACTGAATCGCGTTAATTTTCAATTTTTATACCTACGACGTCACATTGCAATTTTCTCGGATTTATATAATTTCGAATCACTCGGTCCATTATTAAAAATCGTATACACAACGTATGCGTTATATATTTTTTACTATTCAGAAATATATAACGTATACGTTGAGTAAGTCTTTTCAATTTTTTTTCAAAATATCATTTTTTTCATGAAAAAATAGATTCGTATCATTTTATATGCAATATTTTTGTAATTAATACATGGTATTGAACATACCGTCTGTAAGAAGACCCTTTTCTACTTTATTACATTACTATTCCTTGGCTAGTCTTGAACAGAGCCCACAGAGTGCTCAGATTTTGTACTTTCTAATTTTAACATCACCAATTTTTTATACTACTAATACTGCACTCAAAAGGAGGTAGTTTGAACTTATTGTTAACTTGGGTCATATTAAATAGAAAGATAGTAATTTTTTCGACTTAATCTATCATATAATTTAGCTTCAATTGCGAGTAATCGATGTAATTTAACCGTGTCTGTTTTGGTTTTTCTAATATGCGATTTTCATAATAATAAAAAAAGTAAATAAATATACCAAAAGGACCTAACATTCAATAAAAAAAATTAAACCATTTACAACCACCACCTATTTCTGTAAAGATATACATTTACCTGCCAATAGGCCAATACGTTATAGATATCAACAATAACCAGGTGATTTAATACCAGGTGTAATTCCTTGAAACGCGCGTTTACAGAAACTAAGTTGAATACTCGCATATGTATAATACATAAGAAACAGACTAAACAAAATGATGCGCGTGAGCAATGAACTCCAATTATTATTCAAGAGACCTTATTTACGGCTTTAGCCCGTCGTGGGATAAAGCAAATAAATGCTCTCTTAGAAATGTTTGATGACAGAGAGAAAGAGAAAAATTGCGAAGTTTGCTTATAGGTAGGTATATTATCACTATTATAATATCGACACGAAAAATATAATTAAAATATTCTACTATAGTTATTCACTGTTATGATGAAGTTAGTAAAATTAAATAAGATATTGTGGCGTTAATATTAGCTTTACTAACATCTGTTTATTTATGTTAACTAGCCTAGAAGCTGATTTACGTGGAAATGTTCTCATCTCTGTTTAAACTCAAGGTAAAAAATAAAATTCTATGAGGAGAAACTGCTTGCACTTCTATAATTTCCAAAGAATTAGATATCAGTAGTAGGTTTTATTTTTATTTATCTTTAAATCAAAAACATGTAATGGAAACAAGTTAGCTACGTAGAAAACGATAGTAAAACTAAGTCCAGTCACGTCATGTCGTGATCATGTGTAGAAACATCGCCCGAACTATTATGGTAACGAAGTAACATTAAGTCCTTAATGTCCTCGACAGCTGGAATTCTATTCAAAGTAATTGTACCTTTTTATTTATGTAAGAGACATTTTTTTCTACCTGTCGAACCAATTCGTCCTAGTCTCGAAAATCACATTTTACAAGGAATTTTTTACTTTAAAGCGTGAAGATGTTTTTTAATCTTTTTACAATCAATCACGATGCTCATTCGTGTGTTACGAATTTCACAAAATAGCATAAAGTTAATTGCGGTAGTCGCTAGATCTGTCGAATTTACTTATTTAAAAGTACAGAGATATAACGCTAACGCGTCTCACCGATGACCGAGCTAGCATTGTTTGAGCAAACAGAAATAGACAGCGTACGAGTTCCCGACATCTTTAATTAGTAGTATATGTAAAAAATGTTCCTCTTATAAATATGAACGGATGTAGAGGTAACACCGTGCGTCACGAACGGCCCCATTTCTCTCGCCAGGAAATGGCCCAAAGCTTCCCTTCGAGATGTTTGTGCAGTCAATAATAGACTCGATCCAAACTAAACTGTTTATTGCCGATCTATCATAAACGTAGCATATATAGCATTGACGTATGAACAGTGCGAGTGCGAGTGTCTAGTGGCTAGTAAGTAGTGGCTACACTATGAGATACCACTTTACAATAATAGCTGTTGCGAACTGTGATGTTCTTTAAATACGTACTACTTTTGTACACGCTTCACGCGGGTGAATTTCTGTATTGCGTTTATTCTATTGCTGTTCCTATACAATTTCAACATGCAAATATTATTATATTTGTATGCACAATCGTTGTTTAACAAATAGTAATATTACATATTATTTCTAATTGTTTTCTAAGAAAATAACCTAAGTTATTAGCGTTCAATAATAAAACAATGCCCGTACGCACCCTGAGAAACCCGACCCCGCCAATATTATAGTCGTGGACAGAATTGCTAAGTTATTGTGAATTGTGAATTTCCTTTCCTTTCCGGGCTGCGGAAGTGAGTTCGCGAGTGATATGGACATCTTCTTAACATGCGTAACGATCGTTGAAGTATCGTCGGTAATTGCATATCAATACTTGCCATTCGTGTCCAAAATTTCCATGTATTTTTTATGAAGAAAATATATTTTTAGAGTGTCTACCTGGCAAAGATGGTCGAATGTTTTGTTAAGCTGTTTTGAATAATATTAGAAGTAATATTATTTTATTACTAAAATTAAAAATATTTCATTTTTAATAAGCTACCATCTCTACCCGATGCTTAGGATTTTTTCACACACACTGCATCATCTTATAACCGCCCACACGAGTTGGACTTATAAATATAGTGAGGGGAGAGCTAGGAAAAAGGGTAGGTGGTAGGAATGAGAATGGGAGGACACCACTTGCATGGAATGGGTAGGAACGTGGAGACTTGAGGAGGAGTAATGGAGTCACCACTAGTCGTGTAGTATGCCCAACAAAGAGCAGGATATCCTTTGCTTATAGTTGAATTTTGATGAAAATAGCAATACGGATAAATAAATTAATCCCTTTTCATAACTAAGTACCTATACTGTACACAGTATTACGTATTTAGTATGTATACAGTATACTTATACTGTTTAAGTATACTGTTTACAGATCCTCTTCATTTAGTATCGGAGACCAGAAATGTTATGAATACCTGATTTGCCTATTGCTAAATATTAAATATACAGGTAGAGAGGGTAGGAGATACATATAAAACACGTTTGCTCAGAATCAGCTATGTATGTGGTATATTTTAAAATCTTAATTCGTATAAATTTTAATATATATATATATATATATATATATATATATATATATATATATATATATATATATATATATATATATATATATATATATATATATATATATATATATATATATATATATATATATATATATATATATATGTATGTACTAAAATTATAGTCCAGTTCCAAAATCTACGAGGTTCAGACTTTTCAGATGACATTTCTATTAAATTATATTAATAAAGTGGTTTCACACATTTCTATGCAGATATATTAGTATCTATATAAAATTATATTGATATCGAGATTGTACAAGTTCAGCAAACCACTCTGCAAAGATTTACGATCTTAATTTATAACTACAAATAAAATGATAAAACGTAACGTACCTTAAAGAGCAGAATAATACAAACAAGTATTTAATGTATCTATATAAACAGAACCGTCGTGGAGGTCCGATCGTCGATGCAACTAATATTACAATTCTATCGAGTGCATAAAAATAATAGCTGATTAATTCTCCAGACACGCTCCATTGTATCGCACAGATCAGCGGGTAGGTGCTAAAGCACGACTAGGGAACGAACTCATCGTGCTCCCACCACGCGGTAAACAATTATGTTACGCATATATATAAATATGCATATTGTTATAAAGGGACAAAATAAAATAAATATATTTAATATTGAACCCCTCTTTATTTCTGCCAACGTTACTTCAAGTAGTTTATTATACAGACCATGTGTACTGATGAATGGCCCTTGAAAGTCAATCACAACAAGAGAAACGTCAGACGCTGAGACCCGCCTCTTATCATGCTTTAAATATCTCGTCGCACCACTCCGACTGGACGGCAAATGATTTATTATGCTTATGCAGCGCCGCTGGCTCAGTCAAGCCGTTTGCAAATAAAATTTAAATTGCTCGTCTCGCACTCCAGACGTAACATAGGCTAACGTTGGCTTACGGTTGAAGGTTATATCACTGTAATTATAAACACTGAAATTTAAATAGGAAACTTCCTGGAAACACGGACCTAAAATAAACGGATCCTGCACGTTCTCGTACACTTGCCAATAACACGGCTGTTTATAAACACGCCATAGTTTCATAAACTAACGTGGATTGTAAATAGAAATTGAAATAATTAAATCTTGTTATATCTTTTTATTTCTTGTATTGTACATCCAAGCTGCTGGAAAAACCATACTTTTGTTTGTTTTCTAATTCAATTACGTTGTGTTAAAATCAAAATAATATAAAAAATCCTGTGTCCTGGCTGAAATGTGGGGCTTAAAATACTCCAACTCACACTTTTATTACCATCCTGTACATAATGTCTTGCAGTAAACAACTTTATTTTACTTTAAAGTTACTTTTGATCATAAAAAAATCGGTCATGTGTGAGTCGGTCTCGCGCAACGAATGTTCTGTATCAATTTTATGATTGTAGACGGGACTGTACAACGGGACTACGGCTTATAAAAGTTGACAAATTAATTCATTTCATAAAAAAAATACTATAAACAAATAGATACCTCTATATTTTTTTATCATGCGGCAAATTTCATATATAATATGTGGTAAAAAAGAAGAGTAAATGCTTGCATCTTATGATTGCGTTGGCTTTTTAAGAAGTTGCACCCCACAGGACTTGTGTTTTCTCACTATACGGTTTTCAAATTCTAAATACAAATTCAAAATATTCTTCAAACAAATAAACTTATACAGCACTTTCCGAACCTCGAATGAACATACTGATGAAATACTGATTAATACTATCACGCGATAGTCTTGACAGACAGATGGATAACAAACTAATTCTATAATAATCTCATGTTTGAGGGACGGGACCCCAAAAATTAAAAAGCAAATTCAATAATGCGTGTATGCGTTAAATCAATCATCGTGCTACGTAAAATCTTTAAAGCATGTTATTAACCTTTTTTTTTTTTTTTTTTTTTTTTCGCTGGGAAATACTTTTACGCAGACCATCCCTGAGTAGGACACTTGTGTCCTACAGAAGAATGGTACTGTGGGACTCATCGAACCCGACACTACCACTACTAAAACCCAGCGGAAACCCTCTCCACCTATATGAGATGCTGCAGGATCGCTTGCGCATGCCACTACAGCCAGTGGAACTACCTCGGTGGAAGGCCCACCTAACGTGGGCCACTATCGCCTTCGGGGAGTCCCAGTGTATCTTCCAGGGCGCCCGCAGCCTCGATGACTTGCGGGAAGATCTTCATGACCTTCCTGCAGTAGCTCCTCTAGGGTTAGGGAAGTTGGAAATGCGCGTACCGCCTTCTCCTACCTCCCGGTCTACGACGGCGGAGCAGATCTGCATCCACGCTAAGCTCGCGCGCACGCTCCGCGGCCTCCTTCTGTGCGATAACAGATTCACAGAAGGAGACTGCTACAGACCAGTTCCTCTCACTCTCCAGCATGGCTTCCATCATACTAGACAGTGAGAGATCCCTACCCACTACAGCCATCAAGGCGTGGCGTTGCGGAGCCCAAGCGGGGCATTCAGCCAGAGTGTGATGCGCCGAATCAACAGAGGCATCACACTCGTGGCACGCTGGTGACATCTCCCGACGCGCAATCTGATGCAAATATTTGCCGAAGCAACCATGCCCCGTCAATACCTGCACCAGTCTGAACGTCAGGACGCCAAACCCTCTTGTCAACCAGCGCTCTAGGTGGGGGCGAACCGCCTCCACCGTCGCCAGTCCTGCCACCGGTGAACCCAGGTCCTCCCTCCATCGCCGAATCAGGGCTTCGTCTGCTCTCTTCCTGATCCGCCCGATAACCTCACTCGATGGTTGCTCACCTGGCGACCGCTCACTTGCACGGAATGCGTGAACTCTGGCGATCAATTCCGCCTGCAGCTCCCAAAGCGGATCACCCGCCAGGAGTGTAGCCACCGTCCACGACACTGTCCGGTATCCTCGAATAGCTCTAACCGCTATGACCCGCTGCGCTTTACGCAATTGGGTCTTGTTATGAACGGAGAGAGCATCGGCCCACACACAAGCGCCGTAAAGTGCCATGGATTTCAACACGCCGACGTACAAACGTCGACATGTAAAATCGGGCCCTCCGATATTTAGCAGTAATCTACCGAGGGCCCCGGCGGCGTTCACAAGCTTAGGTGCAAGCTGAGCGAAGTGCGACTTAAACAACCATCGACTATCCAGGGTTAGTCCCAGATACTTCATCTGGGGCCGTACCTCCACCTCCTGGCCCTGGATGCGCAAAGTAGCCCTACGTGGGGGCCCTTTGCGAGGACCATGAAAAAGTAGGGCCTCAGTTTTAGGCATAGAGACCTTCAGACCCAGCGCTTCGATGCGGCCAATAACAAGACGCGTGCCGGTTTCAGCCAAGCGTGCCGCCTCCTGGTAGGATGGACCACGGGCCGTGACCAAAGTGTTATCCGCGTAACAGATGATACTCATCCCAGGAGGACTAAACTCTACCTGGAATACCATCTGGTCCAGGAGCCGTTTTCTTGGCCTTCAATCTCCTGAGCGCCAAATTCATCTCCTCGTCAGTTATGCAGGGAACCTCTGACATCTCCTCATATTCGGAAATTGGAGCCATTCTAGGAGGGACATGCCTTAGCGGCTCTGGAAATAGGACCTCCACAAGGCGTAGATGAAAACTCGGTGACAGCGTTTCTGTTAGAGGAGCACCCTGCACGCGGAGTTTTTTCCGTGCGGCGAGATAGGGGCGTCCCCATCGAAACTTGCTAAGACCCGCTAAAAGTTCCTGATAGGCCTTACGTTTCGCAAGCCTAATTGCAAGCTGCAGAGCCTTTTTGCTTTCTTTGTACATGCCCTGCAGCTGGCTTTCAAGAGCAGGGTCGAGTCCGTTTCTCCTTCTACACCTTGTGTACGCCCGTCGGGCCCGATGACAGGTCGCCCGCAGTGCAGCAATCTCGGTCGTCCACCAGTACACTTGGCGGCGGGCTGGTCTTCGCCGGGCTCTCCGCATGGCAGCATCGCATATCTCTGTTATTTTACTGTGTAGCTGGCCTGATAACACTTCAACATTGTGGCCATTCACCATATCGCTTGGAAAGCTCCACTTTGCCACAATCGCAGCCTCTTTAGCTAAGTGTACGTTAAGCTGGCTGAGAGCCCACCTTGGGAACTTTTGAAATGAGCCCCAGTGTTGGGCCACCGGTGCTTGGTGAATGGAGATCTCAAACCTAATATAAAGATGGTCTGACAAGGTCTCCACTTCCTCTTCTACTCTCCAATTCCTTACACAATGCGCGACGGATGGAGATGCGAAAGATAGGTCCACCACGGACCCCCCGTTATGTCGCACACAAGTGAATGTTGTCCCCACATTGAGAAGGGACAGTCCGGAGAGGAGAGCCCACACCTGTACAGCTTTGCCCTTAGTATTTGATGTAGGATTCCCCCAGGCACGGGACTTGGCATTGAAATCGCCAAGCACAATTATTTTCTTCGGCGACTGTCGACCAACCGCAAGTCTGACGGAATCAAGAAAGATCTCGAAGTCCGCCAAACTGCGGTTGGGGGAGAAGTAAACGCCAATTACAACGTAATCTCCCCACTGTACCACGACATACCCCGAGCCTCTTTCCAAGGCTGTGATAGGAGCTCTGGTGTTGGTGCTAGATATAACTACTACAGAGTCGTCCAAATCAGCCAACCAACGCGGATTATGAGGGACCAAATAAGGCTCACAGACGACACCGATATCGATACTCCACTCCGCCATAGATTGCAGTAGTAAGTCCTGCGCTCTGGCGGAGTGGTTGATATTAGCCTGTAGGAAGCTTGCTTGATTTATAGCCATTATGATGACATATCACCTTCCTCTACCACCTGATGGTCTCCAGCTCCAGAGGGTGCTCTTGTCTCAAGAGCCACTGATCCCTTGACAGGTGGTGGACGGCACTCTGCACCACCCATTATATGTCCTGATGGTCTCTTTGCGTCCATGCACACCATGCAGCGAGGCTCGGCACGGCAAGTGTGAGACTTGTGCCCCTCACAACCACATCGGAAACATAGATTGTCCCTGACAGTTGTTGAAGGACACTGTGGCCTGGCATGGCCAAGTGCCAGACATCTGTAACAACGCAAAGGACGCTCCTCAAGAACCTGGACCCTGGCAGAGCTCCAGCCTATCAAAATTCGACCCTTAGCCGCGATTGTCTTAGCGCAATCGCATGGACACCGCACCACCGCTGTCATCAAACCTCTGGGGCCAAGGCGAAGCTCAGACACTGTAACAGCATCAACAGTACAGCTACCAGCATTTGAGACGGCACTAGCCACCTTTTCTTTGGTAACTGAATCATCCAGTCCCAATAATTTCAAAGTGGCATTCTTATGAGGTCTGGTGACTACAGCCAGCCCTTCTAACACTACTTTCAACCGCTCTGCTAGTAAATCTGCCTGTTCTGCAGAGTGAACGGCAGATAACTCCAACAACCGAGCACCTGAAATGGCCTGGCGCACGGTTAAGCCTTCGGTGATACCCAACTGCGCCAGATCAATACCTTGCTGCGCTCGCTCCAATGCTCGAGCATAGGATACACCCTTCGCCAATGACAGCAGAGTTAAAGTTATTATAACCGCCTCTGTACGGGGAGGTTTAGGGACTTTAGTTCTAGGCATATTTACAACTGTCGTTGTCGCCGCTGGGGTGAGGGAAGACTTTTTACTTTTCTTGCCCTTCCTAACTACTGTAGTCCAAGTACCACCCTCCTCTTCTCGGTTTTCTGCAACGTGAGCTTGTTGTAGTGTAGAGTCTCCGGGTTGAAGCTCTGAAAGAGAATTTGGCAAAGGATCGCTTTCTCTTATCACTGAATGACCTCCGGTCTTATTGAGCCTCGGTCTCCGCCTATTTTCGACTTCTGTCCCCACTATTTCTGACGTAGTCGGGGGTGACACCGCCGTTGGAAGATGTCCACGAGTTGTCCTCCTAGAATCTGACGCTAGTGTAGGACGCATACTTTTTGCGGGCAAGAGACGCTCTTCGATGCCAGCAAAACGAGCCTCTATCATAGTCCCAACGGAGCAGACAATAGAGCGCCTTAACTCCTCCAGTACTTCTTCACCAACGCTGACGGTCATTGCTGAAATATTTTGGGGTGTATTTTTAGAGGTAGCCAAGGCTTCTCCGAGTCCTCTTACGTCTTTATTATAGGACTGCAATTCCTTCCGCAATTTCTCTACCTCTTCAGTCAGGCGTCGGTTTTCGTCTCACACTCGTCGAACCTCTTCACTCTCAGTACGAGTGACGAGAGATCCGACAATTTCGGTTAGAGCTGCAGCAGCCTCCTTCAATTTACGCACATAGGTGCCCTTAAGGTGGCCGGATTTTGTCGCCACCTCCAATATTGAAGCCGCACGCTGTCCAGCATAGACGCGCAGCTCTTCAGCAGAACACAGTGAAGCATTTCGCCTATCTTCCTCTGCCAAGGCGCTTTCTGCATCGGTCGTCTGAGCAGACCTGTCATGCTGTGATACCCAATCTGACAAACTTCTCTCGAAATTTACCTCACTTTGCTTCTGATCTCTGCGTGTTCGAGTCTGTCCAGCGCTAGCGGTTTTCGGACGTCTACCTCTCCTTGCCGTGTGGCACTTGGAACTACGCACTGCCTCGGTTAGCATGTTATTAACCTAAGGTAACCATTTTATATTGTGCTAGTTGGCGCACGAAATTTCTTTTGCTTATATAAGCTAAGATAACCTGGTGTCAAGATTCTCCGTTCACCGCTTTCTAGAGGAATTCAAAGCTGGAGGGAATTCGTCTGAGTGAACATCGAATTCACAAACATCTAAATCAATTTTTAAAATTATACTTGCATATTCTATTAGTGTTTACATCATCCTGAATTATTTTTTCATAAATATTTAAATATAACTTCAACTGCACGTGTCTGGTTAAATGAATAGGTATTTACATTATTTCATATTAAAATATCATACTAGACAGAAGAACAGAACCGGTTAATAATAAAATATTTGGCGGTATTACATAGGTATGCTGACTCTGGAAGTACTTGTTATAGCAATTTTCATTTCCGTAAGTTTTATTGGCAACAAACGCGAATAGCATCAGCAGCTGTGAGCCGTTTAAAATTCCAGGCGCAAACACGCACGCCGTAAATTCTAATATGGTATCTACAAACCGCAATTAGCATAAGCTCGGTTAAAAAAAGGACGTTTTTTCATTGCAATAGCATATTATGCAAGATAAATTGCATATCACGTTTATAACGTAATAATAAAATAATAGTAAATATATGTATTCTTTTCAGGTCCACCTCCTACTAACAAAGGACATGGAAATGTATACACGCAAGAAAAACACACTCCATGATTCGTGAACAACGAACACCGATAGTAATTGATGCATATACAAAGTATAGAAGAACCTCGCAAGTGACAGGACAGAAGGAAACAAATTGATATTATTTTTGTACCATCACAATATATAAATAGTTAATTTATTGCTTTTTTTATCTAAATCCAATTAGTAAAATTTGCTTATATATTTGAATAAGACAGCACGTTTTTAATAAATATCTATTATAGTTAAAAAAATAAATTAAAATTAAATTGGCATCTTGAGTTTCGTGATCGCGAATTTAAATCGTAACAAAAAACATAATTGCTACTTATATAGGTAATAGGTATTAAAAGGGTAACCACTGCTCTAGACTGCATATAGAGTATATTGTGTGTTAATTCTATTAAAACAAATAAATTTGTTAAGTAATATAAGAATATGATCGTCGGTACAAAATGGAGTAATCGTAATTTTTATCCACAGCTTTAACGAAATCAAGGTTAGACAATTTTAAAATAAATATGCATTTCATGTAGCTCATGTATACATATTACAAAGTAAGAGTAATAACCTTCATGATTTTTATTTCTCAACAAGTTCCAGAGTCAACGATATTAATAACATCAAGTTATCGTTATTACGTGCTAATGAGATTTTTATATTTACGCTCGCTACTTTAGACGTACATTATAGGGTACGTCGCGACGTGTTGACGCGCGTGATCTCCAAATAGACGGTCTAGCCTCATTCAACACTTTCTAAAACATTTGCAACAAACGCAGTTAAGTATATATTTATATGCTTGGGCTAATAAAACGTACAAGCAATAGACTTTCACTTAGAATATGTCAGAATAAAGACTACTGAATACCAATAAGGTCCTATTAGGATTAAGGACTTAGAATAAATAAAACATCTCGTGTATTTAATACTATTTATATTACCAACATAGGTACGTACCTCCATCAGCAAAATATGGATTTTAATATATTAAATTAAAAACTACTTATCAACATTAAAAACATACCTTATATCTCAAAAAATAATAATTTACTAACAAACATACAAAATAAGTGCTAAGAATTGGTATTAGAAATAAATCACTAAGTTACAATAAAAAAAAATGTTCATTCGTTACAATAAAACGTCTAATGCCTAAATGCAATGTCGTACATTCAACATATTAAACATCAATTTGAAATACATAAACTTGACAAATACTTTATATACTAGCATTGTATCGTTGTATTACATTTAATTTACCTAATTGGCCCCTCAAACATCACAACAATATACTTAAAACTAACAATCGCAATCTTGGACAGTTTGTAATTTGGTAATCAGTGTAACTAAAACATAACTCTTAAAAAAATAAATTACAATTTGTAGCATATTTAGAAAAGGAATTATTTAGATGTTGAAAATGCTGAATGCTTTCAATTACACTGATTATTTTATAGTTTATAGTGATCATTTAATATCCATACAGACAATTTAAGTGTCCTACAAAAATACACAAATTTCATTTTAAAATTGAACTACACTAGAACTATTTTAATATAACATTAGTATTAAGAATATTTAAATTGGTTTCACTCCAAAGCAAATTAACCAACATTAAATGCACAATATTGTCCATACAAAATATTGATTATTAAATTCGACAAATTACATACAATCTGAGTCCTATATAAGGAAATGATTTCGCAGTCTTCTTTTAATTCTTCATTTGTATTCTTTCTTCTGAGTTATGTTATATTTAATCCAGGAAGGCATATTTCTTGAGATTCAATATGTATGACAATAAATATATACATATATATGTATATATATATATATATATATATATATATATATATATATATTATATATATATATATATATATATATATATATATATATATATATATATAAACAATTTGAACAACTTTTACTTCGAATCTGCTCGTCAACATACATAAAATATAATGGCAGTACACTTTAAACATTACAATCAATACTACATTCTTAACAACCCTGTTTGCAATTAACATGATGTATTTTATTTGATCATATGTCAAAAACAATGATACACTTCTAGCTTTGAGATACATGATAGTGATACATCCTTGACAGTGGTATATTCTAAATTGTATAAATTTAAAAGACTTTTTCGTTCGTTTTTAGTCACATTCCTACAAATTTACATCACTTTCATTATTGTTTGATATTTTAAATTATATTAAATTAAACACAATACTTAATTCGGATTATATATAAGAATCTTCAATTGTTTCATGTAAGCCAAGGTCATAATTTTTATGATATCTGTCTTGTTAACTTGTGTCTACTAGCTGGAGCGCGCCGCGTTGGCTGCGGCAGGCGGTTGATACTTCGCCACTGGGTACATAGGTTTGGCTTCGATTGTAGATACACCATCAAATCTGTTTCGAAATTATAAATTTATATACATTATCATGTATATCATGATTATGGGTTTAATGAAAATCAAATATAATAAAAAAAATTACATTTGGTATAATAACTTCTGATTAGGACATTAAAAATAATGATGCCATTACTTGTTCAATAATAGGGCAGGAAACTTTTTAGGTTTCTAATTTCAAATTATTATAATTTATAAGTAATCAAAATGTAATAACATATTGGTAATATCCACTAAACATTGGTATAAATCCAACAAGAACAATCCAAATAAAATTTAAATTTAAGTAGTAACTGCAGATATAATATAATTTAAAATAGATATTTTAGTTAATATAATATAATTTTAAAAGTAACGCAATACTAAATATTGAAAAATCAACTAACTTGTTACTCTTATACTTGTCAGGTATAGCTTGGTAGGGTTGCCGCGAGGCGTGCGCGTGTGTTCGCGCCAGTTCGCGGAGGCAAGTTGCCAGTTCGCCCCAGCTGTAGCCTGAACTTTGTACCAGTGGTGCTGGCCACGCTGTGATGTTTCAATGGAATATATTACTACAAATGTTCCACGCGTGTGCACTTACAATACATATATTTTTTAAACAAAATTAGCTATTTAATATTATTTAGCAAGGGAGTTATAAAAAAAAGCAATATTGTTATATAAGTAATAATATATTTAATGCCTGGTACGGAAATAAGTTTCAGCCATTTTCTAGTGAGCCATTTAAAATATCGTAGGAGTTTGCAAAATATTAAAATTATTTAAAACAAACATTTGTAAGCATGCAAAATAAGTGCCCTAATTAATTTGCTGAGAAGGCAGTAGTACAACTAAATGAGTTTGATATTCAATCTTGTAGTAAGTAATAAGTAACATCACTCAGATGCCATACTATAAATATTTAAAAGTGCCGATCTCATTTCTTTTTAAGAAAATGTAATACAACAGAAAATATGTTAAGTTATTATAAATGAGAGACACATTTATTGTACATATCAATACATTTTATCAATATTGGAATTAAACTTAATAAGTTGACTAGCTAGAAACATAATTTATATAAGAAATAGTAAAACAGAATAAACTAATGTCACATAAGAATTGTTTAACCATTAATAATAATTATTATTCAGAATGCCATAAGTAAAGTACTGGACTGAATAATAATCATTATAAATTAAATTTCTTTTAATACATAGATTTGTTTTTAAAATAATAGTAGAAGTATAAAAATATCTACAAATACATTACCTATATTGGCACACTGTGCATGTATAGGCTGGTCGTCAGAGCTACGCAAATCGCATCCACTTCTTTCACAGAGAAGACAATGACGAGCCGTTGCGAGAGCACTCGCGGCTATTACAGATGGCTTAAACTGAAGATAAGGCTCTGCTTCCAATAGAGATAGCTCTGCTATGTACTGAAAATAAAAAAAATATGTTTAAGAAATAAGATTTTTTGTAATGTGCTTTACTTGAATGCTTTACAACATTTAATTTGGCTCAGAAAGAATGTATAGTTAACACTTTTTGGTATCGGTTATATCAATTTATTTACATTACATAAAATAAGTAGTAACAAAATCTTAGCATATGATTCTGCTTATATTATTATTGTTTACATTGAGTATCTTTAAAATAATGCACAAATGTTCAATTTAGAAAATAAATGCAACAAATAAAAATAACTCACAGCAGCCAAGTGAAATATGTTCTTAGGTACACCATTGGATATGCAATAATGTGATAGAAATGCAAGTGAAGTGGGAGCAGAGAGATCAAATGAGAGAACTTTGAGGATGAGGTGTTCCATGCGTAGAACTTCTCGTTTAGTGTATGTGTCATCTGTTATATAGACAAATTCTGACACTTCTGGTGGATAAACTTCTTCATATTTACTGTTGAAAAAAAGCAATTGAAATTAAAAAACAACACTTAAATACATTTTTAGTCTAATATTCTGAATAATAACAAATACTCCTCAGTATAATTTCTCAGAAGTTAACATTTTAGAGAATTCTTGAAAATTGAATTAGGCAAATAACACTAAAAACAAACTCCAACAAATCTATTTTAATATATTTTGTACTGACAGCTTATAAAATATATCTTTTTGCAAAATAATATAGTGTAATTTAATACTATAAAACTATGTATATTATAAAAAGATAATACTAACGCAGCAATATAAGTAGCAGCAGTACCAACGAGCTGTAGCTTGGTTCTTACAACACTCATGTATGAAAGAAAACGATCCACATATGAGACAGCTAAATGCAAGGTTTCACTCTGTTGTCCGTATTCATCACAGACTTCAACTAGCCAATCAATTAATATGGAACGCATTACATGAGTGATATCTGGCTGTTTACGCATATAGCGGGGATTGGCCCTATTCTTTACCTACAATTAAAACATAAAATGAGTTGTCATAGAATAGAAAGTTGTTAAGAGTATAATAATGATATTTTCTAATATAGTATGTAATCTATTACTAAAATTGCTCCGAATTATATTAATGACAATGTTGCAAGCAATAGTTGTTGGTGTAATCGCAATGCAAAGTAAAAATTTGACTTGGTTAGATTATTAGTGTGACGTTGGATTATGATAGTTAAAACATGTTTCACCTTCAATAATTTAAAGACTTTGTAAATTACTCAAAAATGTGGAACAATAGAGTGCCTTAAACAGGTTCTATATTACTTATAAAGTAAAATAAAATGTTTAAAAGTATTTAGGGATTTTAAAGATTACATACTTCAATTTCCCTCATATAGTCATATATGTCTTGTCTGTATTCCACAACATGGAAAAACATTTCCCTATCTGTTTGTGCACTTGTGGTATCTTCATTGTCTTCAATGATCTGACTCTCATTTCTTGAAATTGACATAGACAGGATACTAGAGTCCACAACTGACATAGGTGACTCCACAACATTTTTTTCTTTTTTCTCCTCTAGTGGTTGTCTAAAGTGCATAAGTATTTATATGAAATATTAACAGAAATACTATAAACAACCACCTTCCTAAATAGTAGATACATATTATTTTTACTTTAGTTATAGTTAAAGAATCAGCTTACAGAAAAAGCTTAAACAGTTACCAAGACTATATTCTAAGTAGATTTCTTTGGTATACATAAAATGTATATAACCTAAAATTACAATTTTCTAATGAATTTAACATTAACAATATATTTACTTCTTAATTTTTACTTGTGGTAATGTTTTAATTCTGATCATTAAATTGTTTGTTAATAGCTTACTTGACTAGAGGAACTTCCTTGATATGTTCTTGCTTCTGTTTTTCCGCTTGGACACATAGGACTCTGACGTTCTCAGCAGCATTAATGAAGAAGTTATCTTTTCTTATCTCTTTAGCGATGAAAGGTTTGAATGTCGGCTCTCTTTTTTTCACCTCGACCTCAGTAGGTTTATCTTCGTACACACTGAAGGCGCGAAACTGGGCCACAGGGGGCACAATATTTTTTTCATTTTTTATTTGACGCACTGTCCTATTTTCATCTTGAACTTTACAAGGTCCATTAGTCAATCCGGCCTAAAATTAAATAAAATAATAAATATTTTGTGTCAATATTATATGTTAATAATAAACCAACGTACATGTTTTACATTTCTGTTCTGGTTGCATGCAAAATGGCTGAGATCTCCAAGTGCACGACGCTGGGAGGCAGCTGCAAATACATCACCATCTTTTCTCAATCCTAATGCTGCGTTTTCTTGATCTTCGTGAATTCTAAATGATGCCATCGCCTCGCTTCTTCCGTAATTTTAACGGCAAAACTTTACAAAACAAATGGTATTAAATTTAGCAGAGAACGCCTTGTTGAAGCGGAAATGTATATATATATATATAAATATATATGTATCACGAGGACAACATTTTTGAAAATTATGTGAGTAGTACTATATTTCAGCTGATTAGCAATTGAAAACACCCTCAAATAACGCTAACCAGCCTCAACGGACAACAGACATTTTGCTAGGGTTCAGCTGTTGCAGTTTACATTAGTCTATTGTCAATGGTGATTTAAATTTTGACCAATAATGTAAAGGCGGTAAATTATTATAGTCTATGAATAAACGTTATTTAAATATTCAAAAAAATAAAAACTAATCTATTTCCAAGAAGTCAAAATAATTTAACTTGTGTGTTGAAATATTTTTAAAAATTAGTATTTTATTAATGACAGTTAATTAGATTTATTAGTATTTTTAGAATTTTAGTCTTCTTCTACTCGTAGAATATTGTATACACATCAAAATAAAATAGCAAAAATACATTTTAAGTGTTTCAATATTACATATTATACACTGAACTGCCTATATGAAACGACAAATATAAAAACAGATAACATTTTTTTTAAATTGTGTTTCTGTGAAACATATTATGTTTGTACGTATAGTATTGAATCTGCCTATACCTACATATTTACCTACAAGAGTTACTTTTGCAAATTAAGCAAAGACCCAAATTTTTGCTCTTAACCCATGGGTGATCACATAAACGATATGAAATTTGTAAAAAAAATATTTTAATTAGAAGCACTTTATAAATAGTACAAATATTATTTTTATTTGATATATTTTGAAATTTGAATATATTTTTCCCAAAGAGAAAAATGTGCTGCATCTTCACGATATCAAATTTATTAAAATGTAACGTAATGGTCAAATTTATGAACAAATATAAACTTATTACAAGATAATTTGATGAAGAAACTAGGAGGCTATTTAAGATACAAGAAAGAAAGTATGATCTAATTTCTATTTGATGTGTTCCGAATCTGATTTTTGTTATAGAGAAAAAATTTACTGCACCCTCACGATATCATAATATAATTTTATTATAATGTAACGTAACGGCAAATTTTTGTTAACAAATATTAACTTATTGACGACGATTAACGACGATTTAAACGACGAGCAGATTATTTAAGATAAAAAAAAGCATAAGTACGTTCCTTATTTTTTGCTAGATTATTAATAAAAAAATATAGATTTAGTGATCAGTAGAAATGTCATATTAGTTATGATTTATAATGTTAGAACACATTATAAATTATAACTAATATGACATTTTGCAACAGGCAGCACTGAATGTGCTGACCGCGGATTGCTGGATTGATAAGTGACGACTAATGACACGAAACTAAAAAAAGTTTTATTTTGATATTATACTGTTAAAATAAATTTTGATTATAATAATATTTTATTATCTTTTGAAAAATATTAACTATGATAAAATTACTGTTATAGGCAATAGTGCACGTACACAATACGTTATCAAATTATTTTATTAAAATGTTTAAAACTCTTTTCAGTGTTTGCTTAGTTTTAGTTTTTAAGTGTGATATATGTTCTTCTCTAAGAGAATACAATAAAGAAGATATTATAAACTTACGGTACAAAATAAAGCGTAAACTTTTCAGTACAAATACAAATTTACAGTAAACAATACAGTATTTAAATCTAAGTTAAACAACTTGATTTTAGAGAAGAAGTCAGAGATATGTTTCAACATGCTTATGATAGTTACCTTCGGTATGCCTATCCATATGATGAATTGCGACCCTTAAGTTGTGATGGAATAGACACCTGGGGAAGTTATTCCCTTACTCTAATTGATGCTTTGGATATGCTTGTCATAATGGGCAACTACACTGAGTTCAATAGAGTAGTTGATATAGTGCTTAAAAAACAAAATTTTGATTCAGATATAAATGTGTCAGTATTTGAAACAAATATAAGAATTATTGGAGGCTTACTTAGTGCACATCTTCTGTCACACAAGTGAGTATTTTATCTTATGTTATAGTTTTATTTTAAGACAATTTAAAATGATATAAAATTCTTTAGATCGGGTATGAAACTTGAGCCAGGCTGGCCATGTAATGGACCCCTTCTTCGTTTAGCAGAAGATGTAGCACAGAGACTAATATCTGCTTTTGATACTAAAACGGGTATGCCTTATGGTACTATAAATTTAAGATCAGGTGTGCCACCAGGTGAAACAAGTATAACTTGTACGGCTGGAGTAGGTACCTTTATTGTAGAATTTGGAACATTAAGCAGGCTCACAGGAGACCCTTTATATGAAGAGGTAAGAAATAATTTAATGCTCATTAGACTGTTTCACTTAATAAAAAATTCTGTAGACCTCTTGTGTCATACAAGATGTACAATGAAAATAGAATATAATGTCCATGATCCATCTTTTATAATTTGTAAATTATTCACTTACACGGATAGTAGTATAATTAAAATTTAGATAAGTTAATAAAATTTTTATAATGTATATCTATATCACCTTATTGTTTACCTCACAGGTAGCTTTAAATGCTTTAAAGGCTCTGTACCATCATAGATCATCAATAGGCCTTGTTGGAAATCATATAGATGTGATGACAGGTCGCTGGACAGCCCAAGATGCAGGCATAGGAGGGGGTGTTGATTCCTACTTTGAATATTTGGTTAAAGGTACAGTAAATTTGTACGGTGTATTCTTAGATATTACAATTTATATATTATTTACATGTTTTATTTCTACTTGTCATGCAAGTCTAATGTCTTATGTTTATTAAGGCAAAGTTCAGATTTTATGCCAGCTGTGTGGCCAGATATGTGGCCCACAACATTGACCTGAAAGAATTTTAAATAGTTACCTTAAGTACAGTTTTTTTGCAATATTTTCTAAAGTATACTTACAAATTGGTCTTGTGATAATAGAAAAATTGACACTGTTGTCGTTTATGTTTATTTGCTACTTGTAAATTTCTTATCAGACTAAGCTAGTGTATATACTTACACTATATAGTTATACATATTTTACTGCTTATAAAATAAGTAATGTAGGGGTGATGATGATGACAATCATTGGCTATTTAACACTCGTACAAATCCTGTTGAGTAAAATTATATGAAAAATCTAAATAAATCTTATTTAGAGTTATACTGTTACTTTTAGGTGCTATTTTACTGGAAAGACCAGAACTTATGTCAATGTTCAATGAAGCGCGGCTTGTGATAGATAAGTATTTAAAGAAAGATGACTGGTATGTATGGGCTACTATGTTACGAGGACATGTTACTTTGCCAGTGTTTCAATCATTGGAGTCTTATTGGCCAGGCTTGTTGAGTTTAATAGGTAAGTTGTTGTAATGAGAAAGAAAAAAATGGGTTTATTGTAAGACAATAATTTGTGTTATCCATACCTAAGATAGGTGAATATTTAACGAACATTTTCACGTAGCGATACATAAACCTGCGCGTCCTAAGTACTGTCCGAGCGTTCTAGCCACTAAGCCATATGTTCTTGTCAAGCTACAGTGATTTAAATTTTTATACATATTTCTTAAAAATAATACATCTTACAATTAGTCAAAATTCAATTGAATTTCAAATTAATGAACATCAAATAGTCATGATTATTAAAAAATTATAATAATACAAAAGTAAAATAGTATATAGGTTTGTTGATTCTAGAATAAAATAAAAAAAAACAATGAACGTATTCAAATGATTTATATGATTAATAATTATATATTTCATTCTACTTATAATGGCTGTAAATAACATTTATGTCGCAGGTGAAAGTGACACGGCAATGCGTATAATACACAACTATCACAGTGTATGGAAACAGTATGGGTTTACACCAGAAGTGTACAATTTAGGCACAGGAGAGGCGTCCTCTTCTAGAGAAAGCTATCCCTTAAGACCAGAACTTATAGAATCTATTATGTATTTATATAGAGAAACCAGAGATCCTATATTATTGCAAATGGGAGAAGACATATTGAGAAGTATACAGCATAGTGCTAGGACACAGTGTGGATATGCAACAGTATGATATGCTTTGAAATGTCGTGAAATAAAAAAAAATTAATAGCTTAATAGCACAGATCCTGTGACAACACTGAAGAAATTTCGTTCTATAAATTTTTTTTTTCAGATCAAAGATGTCCGCGATCATCGTAAAGAAGACCGAATGGAATCGTTCTTTCTTGCTGAAACTACTAAATATTTGTACTTGTTATTTGACCCAGACAACTTTATCCATAATCCTGGAGTTCGCGGCACCGTTATACATACTCCGAACGGAGAGTGTATAGTCGACATGGGAGGGTATATATTTAATACTGAAGCTCATCCCATCGACCCCTCCATGCTGTATTGTTGTCATGAAGCTAGGCAAGGGTGAGTTTTTAGGGTTTTAGGGTTATTTAATTTGTTATTTTATAGTGGAACGATTTAGAAAATTGGCATAAAATATATTTTTTAAAGTTCATATGCTTTGTTATCGATATACATTATTTGTCACGTTTTATATCCCTTCTCTACCTGAATTTAACACAATGCACAATAAAATATTAAGTAATTCATTCCCCCGAATGAGAATCGAACTCATAACTATCGCGTTGTTCAGTTCCGCCTGTTCCACTACGCCGCGATGGCATCTAAATAGATATATTTATTTGGTACGCAATAAATCAGCGATCACAAAATAAACTATCCTTATATGCTGATCTACTTATGTTAAATATACATTTCTGTATTCACTTTTAAGAAGGAAAATCTACATAAAAATAATATATATAAAATATTTCTTTTAATTTCAGTATAAATATGAGCGAGGTGCATAGAATTTCTCAACTATTAGACGAAGAGGATAATATACAATTTATGACCATGATAGATGCTTCGACTAATAAAAATGATACAAAAGAATCTGATAGTACAAATGAAAGTGAAATAAAACAAAAAAATGAGAACAATGAAAGTCAAACAAATGTATCAGTACAAAGTGAAGTAGAGGGAAGCAAAGTTTCTATTAAAACTGAAACAAGGACAGGTTATGTTAATATCGATGGAACTGAAAGAGAGAAGAACAAAAATGAAAGTATGGGCGATATATTGAAAGAACGAATAAGTACATATTATAATAATACAAAAATAGATGAAAATACTAAAGACGTTGCAACAGAAAGTCCTTTAAAAAAAGAAGATAAAAAAGTCCAAGTTGATGATATAGTTGTTAATCAGAAAACTGAAGGTGATAAACTTCAATTGCCAAGTACAACTAAAGCTAAGGAAGTTATGAAAATATTTCCAAAAGCTTGGCTCGACTACTTGACGAGTGATTGGACGGCCAAAACTAAATGCGAACCTCAACACATGTTAGAGAGGATCCGAAAAGAAAAAATATATCCAGATCACCCAGATGTTAATAAATACAGCTTACTTTTAACGCCGGCTCCATCTTTCTTGCAGAGAATATCGTTGGCTGGAGAATTCTTAAACAAAAAGCAATTAGAGTTGTAATACTTACTGAATACTGTGTTTTAATGTGTAATACTTCAAGCCGTTAATTATTTATTTTTCGTTGTTGTTGATTAAGGATTAAATCCTAAATAAAAGACTGAAGAAATTACTTGTTTTATTTGAGTGACAATTAACTCTCTGTATTTTTAACAAATTATTAAAAAAAACATTTTAACTTCTCACTTTATGAGGAATTATAGTGACTACTAAATCGAATTCAGTAATGTATCTATGCAACTCTTTGATAGCTAGTTATTCTGTATTCGATATCTATTCAAAGAGCAGACGTTTTCCGTCAATCTAGCGTAATGACAATAATCACAAATCAAAATTAATAATGATTTAAAAAACCCATTTAAAAAAATTAAAAATGCTCCCCATCTTTACGTATGTGAAATCGTGTGACCAAGGTAAATTTTGCGGGGATATGTGGCGCTATGCTCAATATTTAATGCGTCCGTATTATCATGACCGAACTGAAAACTACTGTATCTGAAGAAAATACTTTATCTGCAAAAGGGTACAAATTAGCTAAATTCATCGGCGAGGGAGCGTACGCTAAGGTGACTTCGTTTATCGTTGCTATATTTACTGACTTTACTAGTGTATTAGAGTTCCTACTAATATAATTTGTTGTGTCAGGTATACTTATCGGAATATTCAGTGAAAGAAGACGGTAATAAAATAACATTAGCCTGCAAAATCATTGAAACATCAAAAGCTCCGAAAGATTTTGTTATTAAGTTCTTACCTCGTGAGATAGATGTTCTGATTCACCTGAATCATCCTCATTTAATTCACGTTCATAGCATATTTCAAAGGAAAACCAAATATTATATTTTCATGCGACACGGTGAGAATGGAGACCTTTTAGGATATATTCTCAAGAATGGTTGCGTTTCTGAAAACCAATCGAGGGTTTGGCTCCGGCAACTAGCTTTAGCTTTACAGTATTTGCACGAATTGGAAATTAGCCATCGAGATATAAAATGTGAAAATGTATTATTGACTGCAAATTTTAACGTTAAATTGTCTGACTTTGGGTTCGCGAGGTTATGCGTGGATGAAGAGGAACCAATTTTAAGTGAAACTTATTGTGGCTCAATGTCATATGCAGCACCAGAAATATTGCGAGGAAAACCTTATATGCCCAAACCAACCGATTTGTGGTCCTTGGGCGTTGTATTATTTGTAATGTTAAATAAGTCAATGCCGTTCGATGACACGCGTATGAGAAAGCTTTATGAACAGCAGATGAGCAAAAAGTATAGATTCAGGTCACGAGTTGCAAGTATTCTTTCCTTAGAGTGCAAATCAGTTGTAAAACATCTGCTAGAACCAGATCCAGGACTACGGCATTCAGCGAACCAAATACTTAGTTCAGACTGGATTGCTATGGATAGTAGACTAACTAGTAAGCTGAAATTAATATATACCTACGTATATCTATTATTTAAAAGAATAAGACAATATATTCATTATTTAAAAATGTATTTAGCACTTAATGCGGTAGAAGCAGCTGCACTTGAAAGAGCTAAAGAAGAACGACATAGAGTATCTGACTTACACAAACACACAAAAAGGCAAGGAGATATATTAGAAAGAAAACACGGAGAATCTACGAATAGAGTGAGTGGTTTTATACATTTGTAGTTTGTACATACATTATTCAAAGTATATATTACAAAAAAAAATGTTTGTCTGTATATACAGGCTAGTGAAATGATCAAATCTCTTGCCAATATAATAGCAAAACAAAAGAAAACTGATTAAATGGCGGCAAAAATTAAGGTAAAGTAATTTTCTCATATAATATTTAACTTAATTTCTTTTAAACTCACATCGTTTTATTAGTTACTTTTATTATGAAATATGGATATAGCTGAATAATGTTGACGAATTAAAATTAAGTGGATCTGAACAACTTACTCTTGCTTCTCGAGGATATAAAATTATAAAGAAAATTAACGAAGGCTCCTATGCAAAGGTAATTGACACAATGTGATATGGTAGTACAAAAATTTTACTTTCTAATATTAAGTTTATTCGTTCAGGTTTACCTCGCAGAATATAAAAATCCAACCAAAAGCGATAAGGTATCAGTACTTGCCTGCAAAGTTATTGACACTAAAATCGCTCCTAAAGATTTTGTAAGAAAATTTCTTCCTAGAGAAATAGATATGTTGATAAAACTAAATCATCCACATCTCGTGCATACACATAGTATATTTCAAAGGAGATACAAATATTTCATATTCATGAGATATATGGAACATGGAGATTTGCTTGAGTATATATTGAAAAAAGGAGCAGTTCAAGAAGATCAAGCCAGAATTTGGACGCGACAGCTCGCACTCGCTATACAGTACATGCACGAGATGGAAGTAGCACATAGGGATATCAAATGTGAAAACGTGCTTTTAACAGCAAATCAAAACGCTAAACTCTCAGATTTTGGATTTGCTCGCATGTGTGTCGATGATAATATGAAGAATGTATCGAGTGACACATTTTGCGGCTCGTTATCGTATACGGCACCAGAAATATTGCAGGGTTCTCCCTACCATCCCAAGCCCACGGACGTTTGGTCTTTTGGCGTTGTTATATATGTTATGTTGAACAGAGCTATGCCGTTCGAAGATAAGAATATAAAACAGCTGTATCAAGCACAAATAAATAAGAATTGGAGATTTCGAGCGCGTTATTTTGAATTACTGTCCGATGAATGTAAAAGACTTGTTACATTAATGCTGGAACCTAATTATTGCAATAGAATAAAGATAGATTCTATAATAAACAGCGAATGGATCGCTATGGATACTAGATTACTGGGTGAGAAAACAGGGATTATCATCAAATCTACCTATCCTTTTTATTTAGTTAAATTTTATTGTTATCTTGTTACAATTACCTTATTTCATTTAATGTAGAATGGACTCCACAAGAGGCAAGTGCTTATAAAAAAGCGAAGGAAGAGAAAATACATCTAGCAAATATGAAAGTACCTATACCAGACACGTCAACAGATAAAAATACTTTTGATTTAAAAGGGTCTGCTTCATCATAATAAGGCATACTGCGCGGCATAATAAAAAGTTCTTAAGTAATATTCTTATATTTTTTTCGGATTGGGCTAAAACTCTGGCATATGAATATTGACAAGTATCTTAAATAAACAGAACTTTGACAGTTAGTTTATTATTAAAATTAAAATGTAGGTATTTTTCGAACTCATAACTGAAACGAAATAATCGGACAAAATTTACATAACACAACATGTTGCGTGCGAAAGTTAAGATAAAATAATATGTAACTAAATAGTTACATCGGCTTCCATCAAATGTGTCCAGCGACTGAAAAGCTCGACCTGACAACAACACAGTCGGATACCTTAGTCCTCGAAGAAAAAGGATTTATTTTAGAAAAGATTATT
Organism: Dione juno; assembly: GCA_037127375.1. Classification (NCBI taxonomy): domain Eukaryota; kingdom Metazoa; phylum Arthropoda; class Insecta; order Lepidoptera; family Nymphalidae; genus Dione; species Dione juno. The sequence continues at coordinate 4,463,967 of JAXRJS010000059.1, read as the reverse complement.
GGTGAAGGGTCCTACGCGAAAGTAAGCATACTATTAACTTATTATTAACCAGATATTCAATAAAAAGAGTTAATTTTTATATACATGTATATACTAAATACAATTTTGTATTTCCACCTCAAGCATGTTGAGGAAATATACTGTTTATTGATACGTGGCTTATATAAATTAATTATATTAAAAATATGTTTTATAGGTTTTCAAAGCAACGCATATGGTTGATGAAACTCGTCACAGTATAATGGCTTGTAAAGTTATTGATACAGCTCAAGCGCCTCGGGATTATTTGACAAAGTTCTTACCACGCGAGCTAGATATCTTGATTCGAGTCAATCATCCTCACATAGTTCACGTGTCCAATATATTTCAACGTCGCGCAAAATATTTCATTTTCCTTCGCTTCGCCGAAAATGGAGATTTATTAGATTTCTTGTCACAAAATGGCGCTGTACCCGAGAACCAAAGCAGACTGTGGATGCGACAAATTATATCAGGAATTCATTATATACATACATTAAACATTGCGCATAGAGATTTGAAATGTGAAAATATATTGATTACGGCAAATTATAACGTAAAAATCACAGATTTTGGATTTGCTCGCAATGTTCGTCAGAGAGATAGAGACTTGTTTAGTGAAACCTACTGCGGCTCGCTCTCGTACGCTGCTCCTGAAGTGTTGAAAGGTGTGCCGTATTTACCGAAATTTGCCGACATGTGGTCTATCGGTATCATTTTGTACACAATGCTCAACAAAGCCCTGCCGTTTAATGAAACTTCCGTTAAAAAGCTGTATGAAAAACAGGTAAGAAATTAACTTTTTAAGTTGGTACTTACAATTAGATGACATAGAATGAAAATATGGTGCATAGATAAAAATAAATGAACACCTTTAGTAGCAAGTATTTTTTTTAATAAATGGGGTTTCGTGGAGCATATAAGGGCAAATATGACAGTTATGGATTCATTCACAACTTGGAAAATATTATATTTAAACTATATTCCTGTTCTGGTAAGACTTTGAGACATTCTGGTTGATGCTAGATAACTTTAAAACTTTTGTGGTACAAAATTGTCTGTTGATAATCTGTTACTTGAATATCACATAAAGCAATAAATTTATGAAAACATTCTCAATATTATATTATCAAACATAATACCTTAAGACTATCGTGGCGCAGAGGACAGTATCTGTCTGTATGTCCGATGGTTGTCGATACGATCCTTACTCGTGGTAATGATTTATTTTATGAATGAATCTCGGCGTTGAATTTGGGCTAAAAGCATAGAACAATAGGTTCTCTCTGCCAACCCTGCTATGCAGAATGAAGTGTGTAGTTGAAAAAAAATCGACATATGAAGGTAATGCGCAAATGGCGGTTTCGATCAACCGTGGTCCACCAGCTGTCCACCGAGTGCAAGCAGCAAGTCACGCAGCTAATGGAGCCCGAAGCGAAGTCGCGGCCCACTGCTGGACACATATTACATGGAGCCTGGATCGCAATGGATTCACGAATTACTAGTTAGTTAAAGACATTTCAGCGGTGTAGAATATATAGTGTGTTACATATTTTGGCAATTAGGTATCTATCATAAAACAAAATGAAAGTACGAAAGTTGTATTAGCGTATTGTTTGAAATGAAGAAAACGAGTTCAATGTATCTACATTGACTATTACCTTCATATATATTAGATATCTATCTAATATCATGTTTAAAATAAAAAAAAATAGTACGAATTTTATTACAAAGATTAAAGACAATTTTCAAACTTTCGGTAAGGAAAAGCCTTAACGAATTTTTTTATTCATTATTTAAATTACCTCAAATTTTTTGCTTTAAAATGATATTATTAAAAATTGTGGTTTTCATTTTTTTTATTCATTGCAGTTTATGAAATTTGCTTAATTTATTAATGTATATAGAAAAAATGCGTTATATAGCTTCGTTCTTAAATTGTTAAGAAATTTTATTAATATTTAGCTTTAAACCTACGACGAAAGTGTGATCGTTAAAAAAATTCTCTAAATGTCTAAAAAAAAAAAGTTGTTGAAGTCTTAAAAGTAATTCTACAGCTTCAATCAATAGTTACTTTTTAATGTATAAACCTTTAGAGCTTACATTTTTGGAAGAATCTCTATTAAAACAAGCCCAAGATGAAGCTTTGAGGAGAGAACGAGAACATTTTGAAGAGGAAAGTGAAATTGAAAGACTCGCAGAGCTGAGGCGTAAAGGGAGAGGGAAAGGTAATTGTATTCTAATGTTAAAGACAAGTTCAAGATATTTTTAAACGTGCAAAGTTAACGGAATAAGTATAACTATTTGGTTTATTTAATATTCAACATGGCGTCCGGCGGTAATGGAGGTTAATTACTGCTTAAGTTTTATTCATTAACTAAACAAATTAAATTATCTTAAAAATATGTTTGTTCTATTATATTTGTTTATCCAGTTCCTTGGTTTTATGCATTATTGTATTTTTGGATTCGATACCATCAACAATTTCCTCCAAATTATATTACCTCTTGAAAATGTTAATTTAAATGTTTTACCTATTATTATAAATTTTAATAAATAAATCATTTATTTCAGAGGGCCTAAAAATACTCAAAAATACCGATTCAAATTATTGTAAATCACAACTATTGTTCAACGATAAGGAATGAAAATGCTGAATGTTTTATTTTATTCAGTGTTTATTAACTTTTACATTTGATATTTAAGTTATTTATTGTAAAAATTATTTAATACAATACTTTGTATATGAATGAGCTGTCATTATTTTGGTGACGTTAAGCCGCCTATCAACATTTACTATTCCTATCAATTATTACAAAGCTATGGAAGACAAGGGTCCATTATACAGGTAAAATTAATAGACTGATCCATTTTAGAATGAATTATTCTTTTTATAGACTTGAAATATAATTTAAGATAAACAATAATTGTTTACAAAATACTTAAATCATATGGCTGCCATATGAACTAGTTTGTCTAAAACGAATCAGTCACAGCAACCTCGAAGTATGAATTACTACAACATTCATATAATATTTGGCACAACGTGTTAGGAACAGGTTTGGAGAACTATACGAGTAAATTGTCCAAAATGTTTGTGTAAGACTATAAATTTTATTATTTTGCCAAATATTCTTAAATGAAATGTTAGCGTGTGCAAATTTAAAAATAAATATTGGACCTCCGCTTAATTTTTACATTTTACATCATTTATTCTTTGAAAACAGAATTTACATCGTCAACATTTATTGTACTAATAGAGTATTTATAAATGCATATATATGTAAATAAATATATTGTGCGATATAATGGTTTGAGTCGTTCATCTGACTATTTTATTAAAGTACATAGTAATAATATTTTTAAATAATGTTTTTACCGATCTACTTTTAAATACATTTTTTAAATACTAACAATGAAAACTCTTAAAAAACTCAATGTGTAGTTTTTCAACTACTACAACTGAGCTACAGTAACAACTGCTTGTAACTCTTATTATAAATTTCCTAATCTAAAATTTTAGCAGAATATTGAAATGAGTCCAGTATTGTATTGTCACTTCTCAGTCATTTTCTAATTAACTACATAGTAACCTTAATGCACATATTCAATTATTTAACGATTTGTAGCCTTGGAAAAAACTGTTACTTCAAAAAATATAAACAGAACCAAAACATGTAAGACTATTCTTTAGATGATATATTCTCTAGCAACATTGGAATGTTTATGAAACCGTTATCCGGTTTTGGTGTGGTGCACTGGAGTTTTGTTATATTTTAAAGTTATAAAATATATAATTTTTAAAATAAATTAATTTTAGTTCATAATTTAAATAATTTTAAATATTATTCTCCTTAGCCTACAAGCACTTAACACTTTGATTTTTGGCAGTTAAGATTTACTTTATATATATACCTTGGACTACAATTACAATATTTATTGTACTGTAGACTTTAGTACCAAGAAATATACAAGGCAAATGAAAGAATAAGTACACTGTTATAAATATAAAATTAATGAAAATGTTGAATAATATTATTGCGTTAAACAAATATAATAAAATAATTTATTACTATATGTGCATATAGAACATATTTTAGAAAACGTTTTAAAAAAAAGAACGTACCGGGACTCGAACAGCGCCTCTTGGATACGACTTAAGCACTAGTCGTAATTAACCGTTATTTTCTTATCGAGGTGTTTTTTAAAGCTATTTGTTGTAGCAAAAAATTGGGTTCTATGGTCCTGGTATTGTTATTTTTATTAATTATCTAAAATAGTTTTTTCCTTACTGTGAAATAAGACTTTAAAAATGATTAATATAATAATAATACAGAACAACTAAGTATAGCCCAAGGTATGGTTCAAATATTTAAAGCTTGAAACTATTTATTTTGTTTATTTTATAAAGTATGATATGATATTTGTATTAATGTTGTGTAGTAATGTTTTTAACCGTCAAAATAGGGTTATCCGTTGAACTACCATGATAGGTCTCCAAGCATGTGTGTTAAATTCGTGTGTGTGTGTGTGTGTATTTGGATCCACCAATTTTAGGAAATCAAGTCCTATCGAAAAATCGTTACCCACGACTCCCTATTCCTACATTGAAATATTGACAGGTATTTGAAGTCGATCTAATTTTTAAAAAATAATATTTATGGTTTACACATTTGTAAAAAATTGGTTAAGCTATGTCACAAACGGATGTGCGCTTTTTATTTGTTAAAACAACAGCGGCAGCCTTAGGCGATATATTAATAAAATATTTTCAATATTTTAACAACTGATCCTAAAATCGAAATTAACTTGGATCTGTCGTAATAGTTAATTATATATATAACAAGAGGGTTACAAGGCAAATTTTTCAATATCAATAAGTTAACAAGAATGGATGAAATTATAAATGATATATGTTATTTTTTTTGTAAATATAAAAATATGTATTAAACATTGTTCCATTATGTTATACAAAGTTGTCAATGTCAGTGTTTACGACAGACTGCGAGTGCAAAGATGGCCTTGAATTTCTTTAAAATTGATCTCAAATATATCATGTAATAGTTTCAAATACTCCTTCACACAATATAAGTAAATAGTATGAGTTTCTTACACCATTAGAATAAATATATTTATCTACTCATTGGACCTTTCTTTTTGTATGTATGTAGTTAAATAATAAAAAAGATTGCAAATTGGTTCTACATGCATACTTGCAACTTAGTTGAGATATATCGTGGTTGGCCTTATATTAATTAATCCATTACATGATATTATAGGCTATTTTTGCACTCGAAGTGTCTCACACGGCGCGGCCGCTCTAGTGCGCGCGCGCGTCGTCACGCGGGGGAGAGACAGCCGACGCGACGCCCGCTGTTGGTGCTGCTTTTGCTCTCATCATCTGTTTATTTTGTATTGAAAAATAAATATTAATATGACTGCAAAGGGAATAAAAGTTTAAATTAATATTAGTTTATAGCATGCTAATATATATAAAAAAATTATAAATATAACATTTTTATTAGCAATGCCGCCTTAAGACATGACGTCATAACATGTTGCCCTCGGGCGCACTTAAATAAGGGATCCAGTTGAAACATATTTTTTTACGTAAATATGGTAAGGACTGCCTGAGGTTTTAATTATAGCAATATATTTAATTTTATTTTTTGAAGTTTTCTTTATTGTAAATGAAGTCTTTCTAAGCACATTGCAACATATATTTCTCTATATTGTCGGTATAAATTTCAACATTTTATTATAAATATCATTTCTTACAAGGTTAAGCAAATAGGATAATAGAATGTAATGCTTATTAAATAAAGTGTTAATAACCAAATAACCAAATCTATGTTAGCAAACCACACCATTCTGGATTAGAATTTGTTAGTGTAAGTGCTCCACTACTGTGAATTTGAAACTTTTCACATCAACATTTTACAACCGAAAAGATAACATTACCCAAGTAGATGGAATCACCTCTTACAATTTGCGTTGGACAATCTATAAAACGTCTTTTAAAAGTATTTCAATATCTTTTATAATTTATAAATGGTAAATAATAACTTTGTAATTTATTCAAATATAGAATAAATATTAAAAACTCAAGTCACACAGAAAATAAAATTCAGATTTCTTTAGTGATATCGAAATAAATGTACATCATTTATATTTTAAAACTTAAAAGTATTTTTATAGCCGAGCAATTTCAATGATCTATTTTTAATCCTTTTTAAATATGATACCTATTATCCTGAACCTTTGAATATTTTCATCTATACGCTTCTCCTAACTGCACAATATAGAAGGCATCATGGAAAATATGTTTCCAAAAAAGAGGCCATTGTAGATCGTACAAAACGGTCAAGGCAGGGGTGCTAGCCGCGTCGCCGACGTCGAGCTCGTCTTTGCTCTTCTTGCTTATGATGAGAACTAGCTTTTCTTCGGCTTATAGTATTAAAACTTTACTTACTTAAAGATACATCTTAAAAAAAGCTCAGAATTCCAATTCAAAATCCCACGTTACAAATAATGAATGGCACTCAACGATTTACTATTACTCTGAAAGTTTGCAGTAAAATAGAGTATTACAGTATCTAAATATATTTCGTGACAATACAACAACAAGCAGGTGAGTGGTGTTAGTGCGCTACTCACGGGGGAGGCGCGGGGGGAGGCGCGGGGGGCGCGGGGGGAGGCGGGCGCGTCACCTGAGTCGTGGAGGGGGCACAGCAGGTCGCCGAGGTCGAGCTCGTCTTTGCTCTTCTTTCGTTTTAGTGAGAACTGACTTTTCTTTGGCACCTGAAATTATTATATTATTTTGAGAATGTTTTAAATTATTCAGACCGTCGTGGAGTAGTGAGACCGCGTCTGATTGTAATATGTAATCGCGAAGGTTTTGGACTCAATTCCCACTCTTTGTCATTGTCTTTTCCGCGCTCTGGTAAAACAAAGTGCGGCGTTGCGTTCCGCCATTCAACATGCAATGTCTCGAATTCGAACTGAAAGTGGAGATACTCTGTGTATCTCAACCCTAAGTTCTCTTTACTCTGCGAGATGAGAGTTACAGCTTGAGTATGAATCAAAACTATAAATAAAACAACCTATTTATTGTAGAATTTTTATAGACGTTCTCTTTGCCTAATCTGCTATATAAAAAATCGAATTAAAATATGTTGTTATTTTGAGCGACGATGGAACTAAAATAGTACATACTTTATAAATTTAATATAAAAGACTCGAAGAATCAAACCCATACATATTAAATGTTGTTCACAATTGATTTTAATAATTTAATGTTGCTGATTTTTTTCTCTATTAAACGAAAATAACTTTTACACACCTTATATTTGGTAGTTGCTGTAAGTGGTTGATATCCGAGAGTTTGTTCTGCATTTCTTTTCTGCTGTATAACTTCCCGCCCTAGTAAGTCATTGAATCTAAAAAAAAAATGCATCTAATACTTAAAGTAAAAGTAAATTGAAGACAGAGTTACATCAGTAATGAGTAATATGTACAATATGATTGACAGAAAAACGTATAAAATTTTAACGTAGAATAATTGAATCTGCGCCTCTTGAAAAGTGGCCAAGCGCTCTGACCGCTAAGCTATACGTTCTCATCAAGCTTGATAGGACACCAAGCTACGTCAAAATTCTTTTAAGCATGTCACAACTTATCTATGTTGTTTTTGTCTATCATTGTATGGAATACAACTTTAATTATGATAATAAGAAATCTATCTATCTATCGACATGGATTTCAATGATTTTTAGATGTATAGCTGTTAGGCTACAATAAAATTTTGTAAACTAGCACATCTGACGTAGAACCATAGTCAACCAACTGAACTACAAAAAATAATGAAATGCTGCCATAACAAAATAATTGAATATGGTAAACATTGTCCTTTGACATATAAATATCAAACATATGTAATACGTGATGCAGAATCTCAACAGATCAGATAAGCTATAAGCTTTAAGAAATCTGAAAGTGGGTTCTTAGAAACAGTTGGTGAGCGTGATAAGCATATTTCATTGAAATTTGGAAATTCAAGATCCGTAACACCTCATGAAGAACCATGATGTCAAGCTTAACTAGCCCTAATAAAAGTTGTTTAGCGTGATGGAAATTTTTCATTGATATTGTGACATATAAAAGGTACTAAACTAAACTACTATTTAATAAATGGCATTTTCTCTTGCTAATTGTATATTATACCTGGGTAGCTGAAATCTGGAAAGATCTCCCTACAGAGTAATAAACGTATACGTCATTTCGACTTGGCTAGATGAGAAAGTATGCCGTAGTGGTCCGAGCGCTTGGACGGTAAACTAGAGCGTTCCTGAGCTGCTGAGCTTGCTGAGCTCCAAGAGCTTCGTTAAAATATTTATACTTAATTATTAACTTATTTTAATAACCAATTTTCTATCCTTATAACACTTTGTAAACGTTTTTTTAGTGATAATAGTTAGATAATATATATATCGTGATAATGCAAGCGATTTATTATTATATTAGTAAAATCAACCTTTAAATAGATAAGTCAGGCGTAACAGTGGACGGACACATTGAAGACGATGATAATTGTGAAAGAGATAAAGAATTCATATACAAAAATCATGTACCAAAGTGATAAATTAAGAAATAAATTATACGATACCTCTGTGTAAGATGTCTCCTCAATAAGGTTTTATTGGCAGGGATATTTAGCAGTGCTGCTAGTAACTCCGCTGTGAACCGCGGCTCTAGCAGCATGAGGCCGCCGTGTACACCTGGAGTTATCATAAAGAAGTGGAGTAGCACAGTAGGCAGAGAGACATCGCATGTTGAGTGGCGGAACTCAACGACGCACTTTGCTGTACCAGAGCGGGAATCAAACCCAAATGCCAACAAACCCATAACCAACGCGGTTGCAACCAGACGCTGTCACATCACCGATAGTTTTAATTATCTATGGATATCGTATGTAACATAATTTATATAACAAAAGTTGCGCCTTATAGTAAAAATTACACATATTATATATCTTACGACCTTTTTATAATTTGACTATACTGTGGAATTATAATACATAGGTGTAATACTCTTTTCGATTATGACCAGAATTTGTACTATTGAATTCGTTATACTATCAACATAAAATAAATTCCGGATGATAAACGTCACTGTATTAAAGTATTCTATAATACAATTCAAATAGTCTCACCAGCACCGCGCAAGTTAGGCGCGTACTCCGCCAGGTCGATCTCCTTGAGCCACTGCATAACGCGGTGCGACGACCAGCGCGCCAGGTCGGGGGTGCCCGCGCCGTCCGCGCCCCCCGCGCCCCCCGCGCTCACGTCGCTGTCCACCTCTATGATCTCGCCCTCGGGGGCGCGGCGTATCATCGTCTCTGGGTTGAACTTGTTCTCGCGGAGGACTTGGATACCTGGGGTGCAGTTATTTAAATTGTTTTAATATGGTAATCTCTATCAGTAACAATGTACATACTTTGGAATTCATTGTCAACTTGCCAGATTAATGTCTTTCAATATAAATTAACTCATATTTATTTCAACACCACTTGATGAGTGGCGCTGGTGACTGACGTGCTATATATCGAGTGCCTTACACAATAAGAATACTATATGAATATATTTGTAAAAGCCAGCATACCGCGCCGTATGGAGAGCGCGTGCAGCGCGTGCGCGACGCGCAGGTGCGCGTGCAGGTCCGCGTGCGTGAGGCGGTGCAGTGCGCGCGCGTCCAGCGCGGCGTCGGCGGCGGCCGCGCGCGCGCCGCACACGCCCACGTCCTCCAGCCAGCGCAGCGCCCACGCCGTGTCCAGCCGGCCCGCCAGCGTCAGCAGCGGGTCGCCGTGTCCGCCCTGGTAGTGTCCACCGTACTTATTGATAGCACAAATATTGCACTCCACTACCTTCATTTAACATAATGCCGTAGTGTGCTCGACGATAAGAGTATAATTGATAATTATTTTTATGAAATGAATAAGAAAATACTTTTGCCGTGTTAGAGGTTCATTCTCAGATATTTTTATTCTATTGTCACACTTATCAAGATCCTAATTTAAGAAAATCATCTGGCATCACACAAACAATAAGTCTACCAATTTCATAACCGAACGCAATATTCTAACAAAACTCACCAATAAATCCGTAATGGCCAAGACGATTTTCTTCTTGTGCATAGGATGTTTAATTCCCAGTTCCTTCTCAATAGTGTTGTGCGAGGCGGAGGCGAGGAGGCCGCGCGTGTCGTGCGCGGACAGCCACGTGCGCGCGCTCGCTACGTACATCTCTAGTCCTAGGCTCTCTAACCAACCGCACGTTGTGTCGCAGTCCCATTGCCTTATGTCTGTTGTTTGCCTGTTGGATTGTGGGAAAATGTTGGTCAGTGTATTGAGTCTGTGTAGTTTGTACGATTACTACATTGTATCTGAATATTAACAAAGTTATTGCACAAACGAAATTATTACAAGTGCAAATATCTTTCTCGTACTTTTTCTACTCGTGGCTTAGGTTACTTATTTAAAAAAAAATCTTACAGACTTAGCATTTTACTGGGATACAAAAAAATATTTTAATAATTCTCAAATAGCTAACAAGTCAATCAATCAATCAAAACTATTACGTTTTGATTTTATTGATCATAGAGAACACAATGTTAAATGTATAAGAACGGATAATTATTAATAATAATAATTTTAATATTTCTAACAAATGGACGCTTGCAACTTCACTGGTGTAGACTTTATGATCTTGCGTCCCTACATTTATATCACAAAAAAAACTGCTCATTACACTCAATACTATACTATTAATTTCTTAAAGTTTAGCAGATCTATTGTATTCTATGTTCTACATCAGGTGTTCCAGATCCTTGATTTTTATATGTCAATAAAAAGTGCTTTTCATGTCCGATTATTTTTGTTATGGCAGCATTTCACTTTTTCTAACTCAGTGTCAAATTTAAAAACTCTAGGATAGCGGGAATCTGCAGGTTTTAATTACAAAATGCAAAAAAATGTAGCATAAACGCTCATATTTTTTCATTGTTATTAACTTGGATATTTCATTTTAATTTCAGCTTGACTCCTCTACGTTATTTTGAGAAAATGGTCTTGACAGATGAATAGACATACAGACCGACGGACATCAAAGTGATGCTATAAGGATTTCATTTTTTCCTTTTGGGGTACGGTACCCTAAAAAGGAAATAAGCTTTAAAGAGCTTTGTGCCATAAATCATGGGACATCAAGCAGCAGTAAAGCTTCCAAATTCTCAGGGATAGTGAGTACCTCTTCCCTCTTCACAAAAAATGTGGTAGTTTTAGTACTACAGTTGCCGTGACTGTCAGAAGGCTGATATCGAAGGCGCGCGCGTCTCACGTATTCTGGTGGAACTCGGTAAGCTAGATAGAGGGGCTCAGGCAGCGGAGGCGAGTGTTAATGCATTGTAAAGGGACCTCTGTACACCTGAATATCTATAAACACCTACATACACTTGAGGTCACAAGTCCTAGTGCTATACAATTGTGATTATACTTAATATCAAGAAGTAAATGTGCCCGATTACAATGTCCACGCCTACGAAAACTGAATTTTAATATAGACAGTGTGCTTTAAATTTATAAAAAATAAGTACAATACAAAAGTTACCACGGCATCGTCTGCAGTTTCTGCCTCGGCAGAGACGCGCGGAGCGACGAGCGCGCGAGGTCGTCGCCCTCAAGGCGCACGCCGCTGCCGAGGCGCGTGCGCACCTCTCGCAGCGACGGCGACGGGCTGCCGCGCGGGATGGCCTCTTCTTTTTCCGCTAGTGTTTGAATAAACTATTATTATTACTATTACCATCGTCGTCGTCGTCGTAGCGTGGTGGGACGGCGCTGGACTCCAAATGCCTTGCGATGGTTATGGGTTCGATCCTCGCAAAGCGTGAAGCTGTTACTATATTATAAGTATTTCTAAGCTTAGTTTTTTCCCGCATAACAGGATAAAAGCGAACATGGTGTAGTAATAGTATTATGTTATCTTTGTAATTAGCATTGCCGTTGCTCTTTTTTCTATAGAACAGAATAATGCAGATATGTAGGCATTGAGAATCCTTTGACAAAACGATCGATCTGCACGTTCTGTCCGAATATGTCTTGCGTGTCTTATCAGAGTGGAAAAGTAAAAAATAGTGTTAAATATAATCATTATCGATCCCAACATTTCGATTGATTGAATTGATTTGATTGAACATAATAATGCCAAGCCCTTATCTGATCTGTACACCATGTACACATATTACGTACCTAAAAGGGATTTGAACCCGAAATTATTATAATTAAGTTTTAATAAGCACAAAACAAGTTGTGATCTTAATAACAATTCATATATTGTTTCTTTTTAATTACTCTGAGAACAAAGCTATTAATGAAACTTTTCAATTTAAAAGTCCTCAATAATAAATCTTTATATTTAGCGTATTAAATAATTGTATTTACAATATATATATAATAATAAATTCAAGAAGTATAATTAACTATAAATTTAATACAAATTGCACTATGTAGATTGGGATATGTTGAAAAGTGCCTCCAGTTCCTTACAAATAAGAGCATGCTTATGAATATATAATAAAAGCGTAAATAATTTGGGAAAGGTTTAAATGAGGATGTTCCTAACTTAATAATGTGTTTAAAATAAATAAACATTTAAGGTCGAATAGACCTCTTATGGGATCTTTGAATTTCGGAAATACTTGATTCATTTGACGGTAGTAAAGAAATCGTAGGGTAATTACAATAACTACACTATAGTAGATTCATTAAATAAATAGTAAGTATAGTGTAGTAATATAACTTTATATGTAGACAGAAAGTAAAAAAGTTAGAAAGTAAATCTTGTTTGGAAATATAATATTATTTCAAATTACTGTACTTCAAACTACTGTGACAGCTCATAAAATTTAATATTAAGCAGCTAGCGTAATAACGTCAACTGTTAATTTAAATTAATGGCAGGATTTACGGTTTAGGAAAATTAAGCTTTAATTCTAAAGAAATAAAGTTCTTTCTTTGAGATATTTAAGTGCGTCAAACAGTCATATTTATTATTAATGCTGCGTCTCTTAAGACCAAAGCTTAAGGTAATTTTAAATAGAGTTTTGGAATAAAGAGAAGTAGTAACATTTACATATATCAACATAAATAAATGTATATTGTGTCAATTTATATGTTTCGTATTTCTATACAACGGATGAAATGTGAAATGAAAGCTTAGGGGTATTGTGTTAACTTTAACAAACAGAAAAAACAAGACTCAAAGAGATTAGAAGTACAGAGTAACTAAAATATCTCTTATACCATTAAAAATAAGGTCCATGTCGGAATAGTGTTAACACTACTAAGCATATCAAAAAATAAGCAAAAAGCGTCTCTACAGCTATTAAAATAGTATTGATTTTAGAATCGCTGTACGCTTTATAAGACCTAAGTTCGGCACAGATTGTCCGCGGCCGCGCGCCACCACCATGTTGTGTTTACCGAACGCCACGCGCGCCTCCGCGCTGAGCGACGAGCGCGGCAACGACGAGTACACGTGCGTGTTGCGCTCGATCTGACGCCCATAGTTAGCTGGCGGTGTCTGCAATTTAATTTTTTGTATAAATTAAAATCATTAATCTCATGCTTTATCCTTCATAAGTAAGATAGACAGGGAGAACTTGGCAGGATAGACTGGCATAACTTAGTAACGTTTAACATCTTTTATTTCTCTAAAACATCATGTTTATACTTGTTACCATCAAGAGCACTTGGGAAATTTTCATCATTCATGAAGATCTTATAAAATTTTTTAATCAGTTCTATGAAATATTATCAATTAATTTGCTAATATAACATAGTAGGCATACGCAATCTAGGGTTAAGACACTCCGTGCCCCATTTCGGTTTTAGTTGCAAATTGACTGGCATAACTCAACGCTTAGCTTGTCTAACAAGAGCGAGGAATTAAAAATAGTTTAATTATAATCATTTGCTCGAATGGGAATCGAACCCAGTGTAGCGTTTGTCCCACTACACCATGATGGTCTATAATATAAAACGTTATATACTTTTTATTATGAATTGTAATAATAAAAAATATACAAAAACATTTTACATTTCTTCAACATATTGCTATTGTGTAAGTACGATAATCCACACTAAAGAAAAGCAAGATATAAATTCACACAAGCGTCATAAATGCCACTTTGTGCTAAAAGCACAATTAAAAACATTTTAAATGAAACCTCGATATTCTCATTTCATATTATGAATTCATAAATTTTAAATTATATATTTTTTTTATAATTTTTTTTTATTATAAAAAGATGAATCAAGTAGTTGAATTATGACAAATTTTATTTAAGTTTATCACCATTATTACTAAAAGTGCAAGTAAAATCTAAACATTGTATGTATTACGAAATATATATATATATATATATATATATATATATATATATATATATATATATATATATATATATATATTACAGATCAATAAATATTATTACGATACACTATCGAAATATTATCTCATTCTTATATACAAATCTGGGTATTAGGTTAGCACATTATCCCGTATAAATGGAATATGTAGTTTCGTCTATCCACGTTTATATGGATCATTACGTACTCGTTAGAGCCGCAGAGCGCGACTAATGAGTCCCCCTTGTCTTTACTGTCCTATTTTGAAAATTTTCTGTGTACGAATAATTTTGATTCCTACGTAAAAGAATGGTAGGTGCATAGTTGCTCAATATGCAAGCCAATTCTGCATGGTATGAGGACGAAAGTTAAGATTGAGTATGTTAATTTCGATCGTATGGGTAAAAGGTATACTTTGGCATGTGCTTTGATCTTAAATAAATTTAAATATATTATAATCTTATATTGATTGCGATTCCTTAACTACTAATGTGTGTTTATATTGAGTTATGCTTTAAACGCACAATTAAATATATACATACATATATAATATATCGTAAACATATAATTAATTATGATTAATTGATTATTATCTGATTATTTCATAAATAATGTATAGTTATTGTAAGTTAACTTTAACAATTATCTTACCCGAGGAGGTGCTGGTCTAACGACGGGCGTAGATTCTGGTGGCGGCGAGCGCTCTACAAGCCCTCGCTCAGCGACTCGTAATCGAACTTCACTTAATTTCGATAACAACTCCAATTTCTGTGTTTCTAGCGACGAACGTTGTAACATTTCCTGGACAGAAATGGCATTGTTAATTTCACAATTACTATTTCTCCTTTGAAAACTAGAATAAAGAAATAGAATGAATGAATAAAATCGTGGCATGGCGTTTCCAAGTTGACAAAGTTAATAATACATGAATATGTATAGTATTCTATCAAATCATATTAATCTCTATGTGTATATGTTTTCATCACAATAACCATATATGCCTTGATTTAATTATACACCCGCATGGGTACATAAAATCAGTCTAAATCTAGTAACAAAGACTATTAAGCAAGCGGTAA
This sequence comes from Dione juno, assembly GCA_037127375.1. NCBI lineage: Eukaryota > Metazoa > Arthropoda > Insecta > Lepidoptera > Nymphalidae > Dione > Dione juno. The sequence continues at coordinate 4,448,409 of JAXRJS010000059.1, read as the reverse complement.
TATTAGCTTCCTTCTAGCAACGTTAGTAAAGTGTAAGTAAATTTAGTATCAGTTTTTCATAAAGGAATCCTTAATTTACGATAAACACATGTTATTACTTATTCAGATACTAGAGCACGAACAGATAGAAGAGCCGAATATTCGATTAGTCTTTTTATTTTTCAAATTCCAACAATATTTGTCAGTATATTTAATTCTACTTAAATGCACTATATATGTAGTGTAAAGTAAAGGCCGGCACACCGCCTAGGAATGCGCATAATTACACCTGACCCACATTCCTCTGTGACTGTACAGGCTAGTGTAAAATTATTTTTCTGTGAACACTGAAAACCTAAACATATGCACCTAAATCACTATTATACAACAGTCTATATACAAATAAGGAACACTTTACTTTAAGAAAGAGCTATTTCTGTATGCAAAAGATACAAATGTATTCAAATAAACATCCGTGTTTATATCCAATGTACCTTTACATTGGATACAAACGCTCATGTCCTACTGTGGCAGCCAAACGGAAAACTCCAACAAGATGAGATGTATGTTGATTTATTTTCCTGTGTTATAACATTTCCTGAGATGAAAGATTAATATCTCCAGATTAGATGGTATGGTATAAATATAATAGCATCGCAGAAAGATAGAGAAAATTTAGTATCAAAATACTCCGTTCTCTTTTACTTGAATTCGAGACACTACGAGTAGAGTGACAAAGGCGAGAAATTGAAAATAATTTATTCTCCCAAATTTCACCCCCGATCGAATTCACGTTACGTAATTAGTAGGTATCCATAATATATTTGTATATATAATATGTATATACGTACTAGAATATTGAAATAATATAATAGATACCGTTAACTTAATGAAAAATGTTAAGTATAATAACATACTAAAAGTTTACTTAACAAAAGCAAGTGGCGCGGAAAAAAAACAGGCGCCGGCCTCTGAAAGAAACTTTATCAATCATACATTTTATAGCTGCATTTACTCTCGAGTAAAATACGAGTAAAAGCCACGCCTGCTTCGCAAAATGTGTTCAATAAATGAAAAACGTAAAAGAGGAATAAGCTACGTAATGCTTAATATTGTTTAGTTCTTCTTACTCCTACAGTTAACTATAATACGTACAATACATATATTAAAAGCACATTAAAGTATAAAATAAACTCTAAAACATATTTCACTACCTTGTTTTTAGTTCTATTTTGAAATAGCGCACGCTAGAGCTATCAAAGCGTAGTTTGTTTAATTTTTTTGGTTATTTACGTTCCTATTGCAGTAAGCACGTAATTTTGTAATAAAATAGGTCAAAGAAACAACTGATATTGCACACGGCTCTATTTTTATGTTGTATACGAATAATGAAACAGTGGGTTCATTTGCACTATTTTTAACGTGATTTTATCCCGTAAATACATAATCTATATAGTATGTAACACTCGTTTGAGTATAAAATAAATGTTTGTGTATTTAGTATCGATATAAAAACAAGATTTTTCTGATATGCTCTGCATATATAATAAAATACATAACGTATTTCATTTTAACATTAATAAAATAATATTCTAAGATAAAAAACCTATATAATAATATATGTTTACATATTTAATATTATTATATTATATTTTTGACATTTTTATTTTAAATACTTCCCAAATATTAATTAATGTTTTTATTAAGTGGAATATTTTTGTACTTGTTCAAAGTATAAATCTCACGTAGACAAGCCTACGTGTTGTTTTATTAATTTTCCAGACGTGGTATGACCTCATCGTTTGGTTTTAAATATGCTATCAGTTGTACTAAAGTAAGCATCGGTAGCAATAAATGTATCTAATTCATGATGGAAACCAGACTTCTCTCAATGTTTTTTTATTTTGTAACTATTTCATCTTAATAGATTAGCCGAAAGATTTTTCTTCTTTTAAATGTACTTTCGAAATAAACCAGATGAAAGGATAAATTAAAACTTACAATATATGAACAGGGAATTTGAAAAGCAAAGCTTATAATATGACAGAAAGATATCCGTTTTCGTTCAAGAGTCAAGGTGATCTTTATTATTGTTTTCATACCAATTTCAAATATACGATTAATTTGACATATATATGAAACTTTTTAAATTAATGTTTATTCATAGTCCTCTAATACAACATTTCTTTTAATAAGTTATAATGTGGCTATACGATTTGAGCAAGCATTATTACTTATTATAGTTAGTTAAACGTAGCTTAGTAAAAGCAATATTTCTATCTTAGACGATATACGACGACTATGACGCAGTTACAAATGTATTCACATTTTTGAAAACTTATAACCATTTATTATAATTTTATTATGAAGCTTTCAAAGTTTAAAACTTTAGTCGGTGTACGCTTTGTATACACCTACTTTATAAAATATTGCCTTTTCCCGCTTAAGACCAATGTAATCGATCTTATTCTATGAAAACATATAACTCAGCTTGAGTTCCGTCAATACACACTTTATTCATTTTCATTTATCAAATTGAAGAACGTAGGTATCATAGACGTTAGCGACTGCGAAATCTTGTTAACGAACATAGCGTGCTCGTTTGAAACTATACAGCCCACACCAATCATGTTTATTCAATAACTACTGGGACAGTCTCTTAACATGATAAGAAGTTTAGCAAGTTGTGTAGAAATTTTAACACATATTGTTAGTAGTAATGTAGCTTGTATCAGATAGAATAAGCGCACACACCAATAATTCTACAATGTGACTTTATTAATGGCGCTATAAATAATAATAATATTTCTGTTTGTCAAATAAAATTAAATATAATTGATTATACTCTTACCTTTTGTAATTTTTGCTCTGTATCATCAAGTCGCTGTCGTGCATCATGTAACGATCGCTCCAAGTCTGCCATTTTTTCACTTTGTGCGGCAATTTGTTCTGATAACACTTGCACTTGAAGCTGTAAACTCTCCTTGTCCGCTTCAAGTCGGCGCACTCGATCTTCTGCATCGTTCTGCAACACAATTGAGTAATCAAATTTATGTTACTATTTACTATACACGACCTAGATGGTATATAGATAATGCCCCAACAATTCATACATTTCAAAACCACACCTTATTAACACGCAAGGGTACAGGTAAAGATGGATGTGAAGGCCATGTCCGTTCTTGCATAAAGCACGGTGGGGGGACAGGTCCGTGACACCAACACATAGGAGGCCACCAGCCTCCTTCTGGCCAACGGAAATGCTCGTATGAATTCCATCGACGTTGAAAGTCAGGTGGTGTGTCTTGATTTTTAGTAGGATGGCGTGGGCGTGAAGATGCACGAACAGTTGAAGGATGCTGAGGTGGTTTATTCGATAGTGATGATCTTGTTTTTCTATCTCGATCGCTCCGATCTCCAGGCGTTCGCCGTCGCCTATCTAAGCTTGCTGCTGAATAATCTTCCATTTGTGTATTCACTAGAGGAGAATCCCCATTATTTTCCATCATTTCACAAGTCGGCATCCATTTAAAATCATTATCACAACGTGTTGTATCATCCCTTCGATTAGGTGTTAGTGTCCTATAATCTGCATTAGTTGCACCAGTTTCATATGCATGCTCGTCTGAGTCATCCTCAGATGTGGAGCTGTCAGAATCTGAAGAATCAGCTCTCGAAGGAATACCAGTATGTTCCGTCCAAGCAGTGCATTTCACTGGTGTCTCATCGGGGCTATCGGAGTCGCCTGTTACGAGATAAAAATATTGAAATTTAATAATGATCAAGCCTCATGTGCGACTTAATTTACTTAACCTACCCATTGGTGAGTACATGTAGGAACGCACAGCTGGGTGCACGTAGCCCACCGCCGTGCGTTCCTGTTCCTCATCAAAGGGCTCAGTAAGATACTCTTGGTCGGACATGAGGCTCCCGATAAACGACACTGAACGACAAATTCAGTTCGAGTCACCGATTTGTCTCTATTTTAAATTTGGCTACGTTCCAGTACAATGCTACGTCAGTATTTCGTTCATATAACGTCATTTACGTACTCTCTTGTAGAGGAGGTTCCTCGCTAGAATTAACAGAAGCAGAGTTTTCTGACTCCTCAGATGCAGTGGATAGTGGACGATCGCTTGCTTCAGAGATTCTTTTAGAATGTGAAAGTTCAGCGTTGTTCACTCCAGATGTTATAGAGGCATTACTATCTTCTTCGATAGCCAATCGTGAATTGAATGGTTGTAATTTCACATTTACAACCGAGCGGCTATGTAATGCGGCTATGGTGGCAGCAACAAGTGAGCCCCCGCGGCCGAGCTCACGCATGTTTTCGTTCAAAATGAGCTACGCACGTATACGGCCACCGAACTCCCTGAAATAGATCTTAGTATGTGCGCCTGATGCATTTTGATTATTGCACTACCTTATGTTTTTAACTGAGCAAAGTAAACATTATATAAATATTCATTGCATGAAACAGGTACGTTTTTAGTGGAAAATGCATTCTCTTTATAAAAAGAAATACTTGTGCCTAACGTTAGATACATGTATAAAAATAAATCACACACGACAGAATGTTTTAATGCGTAAGCGCAGTAAGAGCGTGCGTCGCGATGCACACAAGTAGATACACTTGCGCACTCACCGGCATCCAGTTGACGCCCTCGTATAACGAACGGCGTCCCCACTCGCCATTAATATCTTCTCCTTTGTAACACGTTACTGAATAACGTACAGAATAACGAACACTGCATGGTAAAATGAATACGGCTCTATCTTCCATGACGAAATCTGGATTATAAGGTGGTTGAGGATAATATGGTGGGGCATTCGCTTCTTCTGTGTATTTACGCCTCCTACTTCGAGGTGTTAAGCAGTTCATAGTCCTCTTGATCAATCTACACGTAAAATGAAAAAATATCAAAGTATTATAGTTTTTTTTAGTATTAATCGAGCTTCTAATACATTGTTTTAAATAAGCTCTCTAGCTCTCATACGACAGACAATATAGGTAGCATCATCAACAACAGTAACATTACGGCACAGTCAGCAATAAAACTTCCCCCTCATTTCGGAAATAGAACGACAGCTGTCTCATTGAAACGATGTAAATGTATAAGATTTTATTTTTAACTTAATAGATACGACCACGGCTGACAGCTCCAAATGACAAAAAGAGACATCAAATCAAAGTTCTAAATATTCCTTATTCTATTCGGTCCTCAAATTTATATATTTCCGGTATGATAAAAAGTTCCGCGGCACAGGTTCGAACTGCAGCTCTGTTTACGTCAGACCTGGTGTACACCATGTCTTTCTAGCTTTCCATTGTTCCTTTCCATTCCTTTGTAATATATTTTTAAATTAAAATATATTACAAATATATTTATTACTAAAATCAATTGTTATTTAACAAAGTATACTAATCATTTTTAGGGTTCCCTACCTTAAAAGGAAAAAACGGAACCCTTGTAGGATCACTTTGTTGTCAGTCTGTCTGTTCTTCTGTCAAGACCGTTTTCTAGAAATCACATGGAGGAACCAAGCAATTAATATGAAATATCCCAGCGAATAACCTCAGAAAGAAACAGTTACCATTATATGTGTAATTAACTTCATTCAAAATGAGTGGATATGACCGTAAATTTAAGTTTGACTTTTTTTATAAGTAGTATTTTCTTCAGCGAAAGAACATCAAATAGGTACGGAATCCAATCATGAAATAGGTAAATCCTAGGTGCGCGAGTAATACTCGCACTTGCCAATATTTAAAAATTATACAGCTGTTTGTTCATGTTACTTTATGCTATAAATAATTCATAAAACTAAGATACTAGAAAATCGCAGCGCGCAAATTCACTTTCGTTTATCAAGAAAGATTTATTCCGTATATATAAGATTATAAATGTAAAATTATATTTCACACAAATGTTAAATACCTACATATTTTATTTGAAAATTATCTATAGGCATATATTAATAAATTGTATGAGTCTGTTTGTAACAAAGTATCTTAAACAATGCAAATTAAGCAGTTTTAATTTTTTTGTCTGACTGTCTTTTCGTTTATTATTGCATATAAAACGTTTCTTTTCATTTATACAAAAACAAATATATTTTCTTAGACAAAGTGATTCAAGGAATTAAAACCGAGTGATTTAAAAAAAAACATATAATATTAAAGTAAATCTGAGAACATCGATCAAGCGGGCGAAGCCGCGAACGCGTTAATTAATGTATGAGTTTAATTTGAGTTTAGTGAAAAATGCAAATAAATCCAATCGAAATAAATTATGGTTTTTCTTGTTAATTCAGTATTCCAAACGTGCAAGGTGGACTCTCTTAACTAAGCACGCCTATAAAGATAAGGTGGCGTCTTGTTAAGAGGTTGTGGTTGAGGTATATCTAGGGCAGTGCTAATACATCAGAAGAAGAATAACTTCTGATCAAGACCGTTTTCTAAAAAATAATCTTTAACCGGCTTGTTTTATCAATTTGCATTCACAATAAATATGTGCTACAAATAGCAACCATAAATAGAGCAATATTTTTCATATTTTATCATATTATACTGAATACAATTATTTATTTACTCGTATTAAATATTGACAGTGTAGCAGTCAATAAAAACAGTCGAGTGTTTCGCGACCGAGCGTCGAGTATTTCTCATGAAAGCGGGCATAGCTCTGCCAGGTATAAATTGAACGGCAGCTTCAAAGCCCTTAAATTGAAATTTACTTTGTTAAAACAAATTGAACAGGCTCATTAATTATTTATTACCTGGTTTCAGCTTTAGAGAATCTTTAATTATAATAAACATTTTTGTATAGGCTATTGTATAGGCCTACATGAAATTATGTTTAACGTATTTAAAGCAACGAGATCCATGTAAATCGTGACATTACCATTATGTTTGGGCAAGCTGCTTCTATGTAATTATAGTATGCATTTTTCTTGTATTGCCGTTAAAAATTCCATAGTACTTCGCATTTCTAATTATTCATATTATATTCATATATTTATTAATTCAAATATAAGTTATTATTATTAAGTTTTTTATTTTTTATTTGTTTGTACAAGAAAGTATAATAATATTTAACTATTTTACTCACTGAAAATTCAAATAAAAATGAAATTGTGACTTACATACTTGATAAAAATATCTTGTGATTTTGTTTTGTGCTATTTAAAACATGCGGACTTATTGACCCACCCTCGTATATCTTCATAATATACGAGGGCGGGTCAATAAGTCCGCGACTTTTTGAATTTCTGACTTCTTTACTGAAACAGCAACACTGCTCCTGTCAACAGGCATCTGTCAGTTGAGTCCTGTCAAAATTTGTACTTGCTGCGTCAGTTAGTTTGTTTGACAACTATCTTTATCAGACTACTCACTAATTTGAGGAGAAAATGGAAAAAAGAGAATTTCGTGTGCTTATTAAGCATTATATCTTGCGGAAAAATACCATTATCCAGATCAAGGCTAAGCTTGATAAATATTATGGAGACTCTGCACCATCGATTTCAATGGTAAAACAGTAGTTTACCTAATTTTGTTGTGTCCGTACAAGCACTGAAGATGCCGATCGTTCTGGACGCCCAGTTGAGGTCTCTACACCCGAAACAATCGAAAAAATTCACGATGTTGGCCGACCGAAGATTGAAAGTGCGAGAGATCGTGGAAGCCGTAGGGATCTCGCATGGCTCAGTGGTTTCAATTTTGAATGATCACTTGGGCATGAGAAAGCTTTCCGCAAGATGGGTGCCGCGTTTGCTCACAGTCAACCACAAACGCAATCGTGTAACAACTTTACAGGAAGGTTTGGCGTTGTTTAATCACAATATGGAGAAGGTTTTGCCCTTTTGTAACCGTGGACGAAACATGGATCCATCATTTTTTGGGATGCACGCGGGATAATCCACATTGACTACCTTCAAAAGGGAAAAACAATCAATGGGGAATATTATGTCAACTTATTGGACCGATTCAATGACGATTTAAAAAACACCGACCTCATTTGGCCAAGAAAAAAGTTCTTTTACACCAAGACAATGCAAGGGTGCACACATGTGCAGTTGCAATAGCAAAAATCCATGAATTGGGCTATCCGCCCTATTCTCCAGATTTGGCTCCGAGCGACTACTTCTTGTTCCCAAACCTGAAGAAATGGCTTGGTGGAAAAAGATTTGATTCCAATGATGAAGTCATCTCGCAAACAAAGGCCTATTTTGAGGACCTCGACAAATTATTTTTTTTAGAAGGGATAAAAAATTGGAGATGCGTTGGACAAAGTGTATAGAGCTCAAGGGAGACTACGTTGAAAAATAAAATTATTTTTTTATCAAAAAATCTGTGTTTTATTCCAAAAGTCACGGACTTATTGACCCGCCCTCGGGAATCGATTTATCAACTTTACACATAACAGTGTATTACGCAAATGTATATTTTCAATACAATTATAGTAGTAAATATATATTTTTAATAGTTAACGGAATAGTTCTAACTAGTACTTCTAAATCGAGGTATTTACGAAAGTCGTTATAGCATAATGGTTTGATAATTTTACAGCCATACAACACAAAATATGACTGGGACTAGACTGTTCGTAGAATTTACGTTGTCGGGTAGGCACCCTAATAAGAAACTTTTCGCATGGTTTAAAAGGAAAAAAAACGAAACACAAAAGAAAGTTCAACCTGAACTTGACAGCGACGGACTGCCTGCCTTACCGAGACTAAACTACTTCCTAGGCGTATTTTTTATTTTCCTTTGTGAGCTAGCCTTCTACTATTGATCGACAAAGACCCATCTCAAGTAACTCAATTTGATTTTCGTATTAGAAATATAAATTGGTGTGTCAAGAATAATTTTAATAAATTTAATATATTAAAACTAAAACTAATACTTACTCAGTGTGATGCGTGGAAGTTTGTAAAATGTGAACGTGTTGACAAGTGGATATCAACTGCTAAAAATCGCAAGAGTGTACTCGATAGTGCGAAAGAGACTATTTAAAAATACTGATTCATATTACAAATTAAATAACAAATGGAGTTGATATGCGTAAGGATACTGAATGTAAATTTCAAAAGTTATTTATATAATAATAATAATTTTTATTATTTACAAAAACAATCTTTAGCTTTTTTCTTCTTCTTTATAGTATATTACAGAATCCAAATCCGTAAATATTTCATTACCTTCCATTATAAAATGTTCACATTGTAGGTTATGAAAAGAAGAAATATCGACGCAAATATCTGCGATTTCCTTTTTGTAGTAAATTTAGTTCGAATTCATTCTTCCAAACAAAGGAGATTTTTAATCAACGTGACAAAAAAACAAAGACTATAATAACACTATAAATAACCGACATACAAGGAACGTTTTTATTTCTAAAGAAAATATAACGTAGCATGAATCTCCGGTCATCACCCTTAAAGCTCAGTGGGCGGCCAATGGGTGCTTATATATGTCTATAAATATAGTGCCACGTGCCACATTCTATTTAATAATTACTTGTTCAAATTTGTAAAGCAATACTGTAAACATAGTACATAGATTAGCAATAAGGTTATTGCGATTATTTGGAACAACTACAAAATACAAATCAATGTATTTACGAGCACTAGCGATCCGAGTTCTTTATTTAGACAATTTTATCAAAGTGGCTTGTACTTGCTTTTCCTGTTCAAGCTTCTAAAGAATACAAATATTTATTGTGTTTCTTATTATTTTTAGTTATTATTAATTTTCTATAAAGCATATTTACTTCGAAGCAAACTGAATTTGATATGTACCTACCCAATAATTATATTAGTCAGCGACACAATAAGAAGCAATTTCAAAATTGACCCGCAGTTGTTGTAAATTTGATCTTAAACCAGAATTTATATATTTAAACTCAAATTATTGTCTTTTCCTACGAAGTCAAAAGAGAACGTTGCCTTTATTTAAAAAGCGAGGAAGGACATGGACGAAGAGTGGAAAAAAGATTGTCCTGGCACAAGATTCTATCTGCCAAATCGACTAATTGCAGGAGATGCGTAAATAAATCTTGAGTAATTTAAAGTAACAAAATATATATTGTAGAAAAGCGACCAACAAGCAGTAACTAAGTTGTTAATGATTTAATGCTTCTACCCAAAAAATATTATTGTGGAACCAAGGTTGTTTTAAATTTATTTTAATCATCACTACATTTATACTAACTTGGTACCTACATAACCTTAACGCGCCCTCGCATAAATTTAATAAAGTTACTAAGGATAAAAGAAGCGAAAATATTGACGATATTACCCACAGGCCACTGTGATTGAATATGCGGTCATAATATAAAGATCAGAAGTATCCAATGACGAAGTCATTGGATACTTCTGCCATAAGCTTCTTCCATAAGCTTTCGATTTGTAATACTCTCCCTAAGGCAATAATGAGAGGCTCGACGCTGACGCGACTGAGCTCTCTGAATTTTAAATTACGGTTGCACGAGCGAATTTGCTGAGGCAGATAGTAAACAACACGACACAGTATGTCGAATGTTATGCAACATTTTAATAAAAATATTTTTAATGTAATATTCACGCTTGCTACCTACGTTTTATATTAAATACTAACGATCAACAACTTTATTGACTTCACAGCGAAGATATACTATATTCTCAGATTTACTCTAATACACAAGTACTATTCGTAAATTGTACAAATATTTATATGTACAATTTATTCCTTTCGAATCACTCTTGTCTATGAAAAATTTGATACTCGCGCACCGAGGAATCCGTATCAAATTCATGATTATAAATGTCAACGAAAAATACATCTTAAAGACAAGCTAGTTTTCTACACAAATTAGGTTGCAATTGTTTTTTTTTCGTGATATATTTATACATTTCCTGATCTTTTTCCTTTGTTTGTTCTGTAAGTTCTAACTCATTGTCAAATTTTATAGCTCTAGCTAGATTAACGGGTTCACAACCTAGAGGAGGTTGTACAAGTGCAATAAAAATCGGGTGAGCTGTTCCGGAGATCAACACGAACTAACAGAAACACTGACAAAAGTTTTAAAATAATTTGTCTGCGTTGGAGTATCGTGTAAATAGCTATATGCATTTTAAAAAACATAATTATTTTGAAATCACAGGCAGACATTTCAATTTTATTTGTATGTATAGATTTTAGACTTGATATTAAAAAATAATTTGTTTATGTTCAAGAATTTTTCTATTTGTTTCTATTTTATAAAGTTGTAAATCATAAATTCAAAACAAAACAATCACGCGTGGAAAACATATTAAACTCTCGGTCAAAAATTATGGCAAAATGTGCGAAGTATCGGGTTAAAAATACATTTTTCATTATAGGTACATAATTTTTGTATAATAATAATTAACCTATAGATGATTTTTTTAATTCTAAAACTGAAAAACTGTTTAAGCATTGCTTTTATAATGTTTTATAGTGAAACAGACAGGATCAACTGGTCGATATTATGCCATGTAATAACAATCGCATACCATACTCCCGCTAACATATTGTCACACAATATTGGCGTGGCTTGCCAATTCCTCCGTAATATACAATACATGTTCATAGTAGGCAATAGAGTATTTTGTTAGCAATACTTAATGTGAGCTTATTCCGCATAAAAAAAAAGGGGGAACTTTAATTAAATAATCTAGGAGGAATTTGCAAATTTTTACATTCATATATTTTAATATTATAGGCACCGAATACACAAAGCCAATTCTGACTATCCAGATGACCTACTCGTTTTCTCAATTCTTTCATTTCGGATCAACAAAAAAGCAGACAAAGACCTTTTATATTATAGAAAACTGAATAATCTAAAATTTTTGCACAGAGTACAATCATCAATATATATATAAAACTCTTCCGTTACTGAGTGACTGCCTGACTGACTAACAGACAAGGCACAGCCCAAACTACTGAGTGTTGTCTGGTATATAGGGTCACTGAGGAGTGAAGGGGAGCACTAAGAGAGGATTTCCCGGGATATTCCAACGGGAACAGGGAAAAGCGGGGTTATATGTTTTATATTTTACACAAATGAAATTGCGAGCTACAGCTCGTTAGTTATAAAATAATACATAATGTAAATGGTCAACTACATATCAGTCAAGCTAGTGAAGAGAACTCTTGAACGGAAGCTGGTGGCAGCTGTGTGCCGGAGGCCGGACGTCAGGCCTACTTTCTCACCAGATAATTATTAAGGAGAATACACATTTTTTAATTTAAATAATTTAGACTTAAGAATAATTATATAAAAAATCACATTTTAAAAATTGTTAAAATATTTTAAAATATATTTTTTTTTCTATTTTACTTGAATTGATTTGAGAAATGACGTTTATATGTCAAAAGTAAAATTATTATATAACATTATAATCGTCTATAAAATATAAATATTATAGTTGTTACAAAAAACGTTTTTCCACTAAGACATTCTGTTCCGCGGTTTCTGCCCGAATTGATACACTCGGTATTGGTAAATTCAACGACGCACTTTGTCCTACCATATTGAGGAAGTCATAATAATTCATCCCGAGTATCGAACCCACAAATCGCGTTTATAGTCTAACGTTTTTCCCTTGCGCCACGACTTACAAAATGTAATATAAAACATTACTAGTACCTATTGAATATTATAATAGGAGGTTTGTAATTAGTCTGTAGCCAAGTGTAACATGCTTGGATATTCTCTGCAAACATGTACGAAATTTTAATTAAACTTACCTCGTTAATGTTGGATACGGCGACAGTAATATTTTCGTAGCCTGCGGAACTTCTATTTAAGTCAATTATTTTTTTATACCAGAAACATTTACCCTGAGTGCCTTTTGTCTTTAATGTAGCAACAGCTCCTAATTGATATATTGCTAAGAGGAAATTGTTGGCGCTTCGATCTGTGCCCTTTTTACTTTTTTTAGGATTTATTAATTTGATAAGTTTTATAAAGAAATTGCTGAATTAGCATAGTTTTCTTACGTTACTAGATATAATTACAACAATGACCAAAAATCGTATCCTATCCATATAATTATGAAGAAGTGCATACATATATAAAATGAATATACAGCTCTTTATTCCTATATAGACAAAGTACAACATTGAAAATTGCAATCAGCTCGATACTAGCGGTGCGTCAAGCATGGACTAAAGGCTAATAGAACACTGTGTTTTTTGTTCATTTTAATCTAAAATAGACGTATAAACTATGTACGTAAGGCATAATTTGATTAACCATATAAATAGCATTTTACCATATTCTATAAAATAAAAATTAATTAAATGAGAGGGGGCCCTAGTATATTGTAAATATAAAACGTTTAAAATATATCACAAGTTAACTTTTGAAATAATCAATTTATATATATTTGGCTCACTAATGGAATAAATGTTAGCCGCAAGGCTTCACTAATATTTATATGTACATAATACGTTTTAAGACTGCAGGATACAAAATACGCATAATATGTAGCTAATATGATGCTGTAGTTGCTGGTATCTGAGCTAGGCAAAAGCTAAGAGAAATTCCAATTAGCACTAATGGAACGCTCGTTCACCTATAACTAGCCTGCGGGGAACGTGGCCTACCTTAGTTAATTAATATTATAAGTGTTTTAAAACATTAATAGGACACTGACCTGGCTTTATGTATGTATACATATGGCACTTGGTTGCAAAGTATACTTAGCTGTACAATTTTGGCACTGAAAATGTAATAGCAACAGCTTTTAGACCTACTACATATTATTAAAGTAACTCTGTACTACTTTCGTATTTGAATAAAATTTCAATTCATGAATTTCCTTTAATGCTGATATTAAAAATTTGAGCTCTAGATTTATTCATGTAACAGTTAGGACATAAGCCGGGCATTCATCAAAGGGTTAGTCACTTCCTTGCGGGGATGCACCAATGAATGCTTAAGTGGTGCACGCGATATTCATTGAGGCGTGCGCAATCCTGGCCAGTAAACAAGGTCTTTTCATCTAGTACGTGTAACCTGGTACCCTAGTACGAGCTCTCTAAATTTAAAACTGTTTTACGATCTTGGTGTTAATTTCAAGAGCTTAGACTATTTTTTACAATAAAAGATCAAAAATAAGAACATTAATTTAGCTCTTTTAGTTTCACATAACATGGCTAATTTTATATTTTTCATTATTTCCATCAATGAGCTGCAGCATCAATTTCCTCAAGTGCACTCCCCTAGGATCCTACATGCCAAATTTTAGGTTTCTACAATGTGCAATTTCGGCTGTGTGTTGTCCATTACTCACTTAATAACGCAGGAGTTTTATACACTCTTGAACATTCGAAACGAATGTAAAGTAAGAAAAATATTAACTAATAATTATATATAGTATACATCTGCGTGTTTATTATTTATGTGGTAAAGTGGCAAGGATAGTCTTCTGTAAATAACTTTAGTAAGTCGGTTGATTTGTATTTAATTTTTTTTGACTCTAATCATGTAGATTGCTGTACGTTAAGTAATTTGAAAATTTAATTTTACATTACTTCTTAATTCGATCCAACTAATAAAATGTAATGTAAACAATTTATGCACTGCAAATACAAATTTGAATCTTCGTATAAACAAACCACTTCTATAATGGACCCATTCTTTTTAACATGCGTAGATATGATGACGGCCTTCAAAATTGTCGGAGAAACGAGCTACCGTTCTGAGAGGAACAGATGTTTTTGTTCCCTAACAGACAAATGCGGAATCGATAATATCGGGTCGTGAATTGTTTGCTCTACGCATTGAAATAATATTCTCTTATTTACCTCGTAGTGTTTTGTTTATAGTCAATGTAAATTTTAAGTTGAACCGACTGAAAAGTTAAATTTGCTAGCGAAAAGTGCAAATACCAATAATCCGAGTCACAGTTGAGTGCTCTTATAGAGTCAAAATATCATCATTGATGTGAATTGCAAAGAATTCAAGTAGACAGTCTATTAAGCTCGTTTCATTTTGCCACTTCAAGTTGCAATATTTTTGAACCTTTTGACGTTATGAAATTTTGTTAAAAATGTATATTACATCAGACATGAGGTAACTTTTTTAATGTGCAACTATTAATATTGAATGAAGCCATTCAATGGATATTACAACAACCATGTTGACTAGATAGATATATTATTATGTAAATGAGGTTAGAATACCGACGAACACAATACTGCATACTTGTTAAGCCTCAAATTAGATAGCATCGAATTTCATATTCAATATTAATTAATTGTGGTTTACGTTACCAAATGTATCAAATAAAAAAGATCCTAATAATACATAATTTTGTATATATTGCTAAGTACATGTACAAGTAAGTCTTGTGATGATTGCACACCTAATATATGCAATGATAACAAATTAGTGAAATAGGGTGATTATACCGATTAAAGGGTAATATATGTATTAAAATTCTATTATATTTGATCCATAACTACTTATTATCTAAAAATGCTCAATTTTTACCCGAAAGTCTTGCTAAGGTCAGTGCACTTACAAAGCAGATTTTGTGGTGCCTCTCTTTGTCTAGAGGCAAGATAATCCGGATCCGGATTTCCTATCTTGTTTAAATGGTTAAGATGAAACATACAAGTTTAATATCGTTGAAAAGTCCGGGCGCTGTGAGTTGAATTGAAATGTGTACATTTAAATGTAAATATAATTTAGTCAATTAGTAAGTAGATAATGAATATTTTTAAATAAGTAAGTGAGGTGAGTTAACTTACAAGTGCCACGGAGTTATTGTTTTGCTGCAGCCATCGAAGTATAGCGCTGGCAGTGGTGAAGTCAGGTCGCGGTGGTGGTGGGATAGCATGTTGTAAAGAAAGAGCTAGTTGTTGCGCTAGTTCTAGAGCCCGACCGCGCGCGGCTCTACCAGGACCCGTGCCGCCTGGCCCAGTACCCCCTGCATCTAAAACAAAATAATTTAATTAACTCAAACCTATTAGTATTTTCGGTATAAATATGCAATTTTTAACAGTTTTATTAATATCCAACACTGGTTGAATAAAACAACTACTTATAGCTATTCATATATGTATATAAAATAAATAAAAGTTTAAGTAAAGTTTTATATTGTTTAATTACGAATGGTTTCACGTATATATATATATATATATATATATATATATATATATATATATATATATATATATATATATATATATATATATATATATATATATATATATATATATATGTATATATATATATATATATATATATATATATATATATATATATATATATATATATATATATATATATATATATATATATATATATATAGCTTGAAACCATTCGTAATTTTAACGATTTTCGTTTTTTTTTTTATTTCTTTCGATTAACCGTCACCCGATTAACGTCACACGTCACACGATTTAAGTCACCGAGTGGAAATCGAACCCACAACCGTTGCTCTTACATTCAGATGATGTACCGCCACGACTAAAATCTATTCTAATTAAAAAGAACTAAAATCACGACTAAAGTCTGTAAAATTAAGTAATAAGGTTATAAAAAAAGTTTTATTTAAACATCAACGAAAAATAACTTGGAGCTTTCAATAATTAATTTAAGTTAAAAAAAACAATTGAATTTATTTAACTGTATGTCCCATTTAACTTAACCAGATGAAATATACAATTAGTAAGTTTCTCTGTCTGTTAGTTATATGTGATTGCCCCTAGGCAATAATACCAAATGAAACGAGAAGTGTACGAAACCACAGAAAAGTCTTTTGCGGTCTGTCAAATAACCTATAGTTACTAGCCTTATTTTCTCAACCTTCATATTATATATATTATATTATATTTTTAGCTTCACGCACATAGCAGTGTAGGCAGAGGGAACCGTAGGTTGAAGGAACCTATTGTTAAGACACTTCGTTTCCCACTTTCGGCCAAGCCATAGATATTGATTAATTTCTTATTAAAATATAACAAATAAATAACATAATCAGAAATAAATCTTCTAATAGGTATATATACCTAAATAAATCAGTTTTTGTAAAAAATTCAAACTATGAGTTTTAATTTTCCGAGTTACTTTCACCAAACTAATTTTTATGCTTCATGAATTGCCAACACGTTGCCTTTAAGTTTCAAGTGGGATTCTAAATTAATAAAGTTAGCTAAGTGTTCAACATGTCGCATGAAAATTAGGTTTGCAACAGCGGAAGAAGAGAAACTCGATAAACAACATGAAAGCAAATGTGAGCTGAAAATAAGTAACTCTTATTAATTTCATAATTAATTTCAATGCAGTTGGGATTTACTAGGTAGGCGTAACTAAGTTATATCCATAGTACCATAAGCAGAGAATAATTTATACTATGCTCTCACTTCCTACAAAAGAAGAAAATAAAAAAGTTTAACTGTATAGTGCTTGTTACTTATGTAAAGTTACTTCACATTTTATATACTGAAGAAGTGAATCCTTAGTAAAAAAAATGTGTCTGTACATTGAATGTTTCTACGAAAAAAATATGTAAGCTGTAAAAACATTAACAGAAAATTAACCTATGATTTTAATTTTTTATGTCTGTTTATCTGTTTGCACTTGCACTTTTTGTTGTATAACTAGCTAGCTATACATGTCAGGGCAGGATCTAGGCTATAATAGATTTCGAAAACTAGCTTACCTGGTACCATATATACCACAGAAGACAAGAAATTATAAAATGCTGCTATAATAAAAATTATTGAACATGGCAAGCATTTTCTATAGACGTATAAAAATCAAGAACCTGGAACACCTGATGTAGGACCACAATAGATCAGCTAAACTTTAAGTAATAATAAAATGGCTCTTAAGTAAATTGTTGAACGTGATGAGCATTTTTCATTGACATGTGAAAATCTAAGATGTGGAATAAAGTCTTATGAAGCCCCACCAGAGGAAGTTATTATATTTAAATTATTTTTATCGCCCTGGAAGACAAATTACGACGTTGAATGTAAGTTGAAGTAAAATAATAGTTGAATATGAAATATGGAAACAATTTCGAACCAATTTCCGATTACTGTCAATTGGCAAATAAAAATCAGGTGGCAAGGATCTTAAGGACACGCAAACCAAGTTGCAGGCATCTACTAGTACATTATATATTAACGTAGGTAAATATATCCTTTGGGAAGCGTAATTGACACTAGCTATTCTCAGGTGTCTGAACACTAAAGTGTCAGGTTTTCGTAGTATGACCAAGAGAAAATTAAAAATAATTCGACTCGTTGTGCGCTATATTACGAAACATTAGATATTTCGTAATGTAGCAACAAGTAAGTCACCATTTTCAAATGAATTATACATTTAGAAAATATAATTGTCGTTTTAACTTCACTATAGCAAGAAATCGTTATTCATTCCATATTATGTATTGAATGTATTGGCGTCACTTTAGAATCGATCGATGTCTGTATGCAGTTGGTATATACCGGACGATGCCGACGCTTCGAGCTACCATGTGGCATCAAAGATTCTTCCGCGATACGCTGAAAGCCGCAGCTCTCTTGAGGCGGTTATGGAAATATTATTTTAAAGTACATAGCGGTCTAATATTTATAATAATAACCAAAACGTAATCAAAATCTGTAGGGTATTTCGTATTAACCTAGAGTTATGAACTTGGCAAATAAGTTAGAATTTATTGTACTAATAAAGGAGAAATCACTATTTTCTTAATTTACAAGTCTATCACAGAAAGAAATCATTGCAAACTTATACTTTCAGTTAATTTTATACAAAATAAGCCCGCAAATTTAAGTTTGTCACATTTCAAAAGTTGTTCCGTTGATCTTTAATTTTGAAATTGGTACGAACCCCTCTTAGCACAAGCACGACTCGCACTTGACTGATATATTTATTTATATATCGAAACCAAAAATAATATATGAAATAATTATTAAGTCTTCCCATTATTATAAGTGTACATACATTCATACACAGCTTCACGCTTTATTCCTAGCAGGGTAGCCAGAGAGTAAGGAGCGCAAAATGCTACGATATATAACTATGTTATACAGAGGAAATAAATTTTAAGATATTCAGGTCCTAGTAAACAAAAAAACTATGTTGACTTTATTTTTAGAACGCGTTAATTGATTAAATAAATTTAAAATTAGCTATCCAAACTGCCGATCTTATTTATTACAATTTATGAAAACATACTACAATATCATCGTAGAATATTAACATCTTGTTAGGTGATATTTTAAAAGATATTATAATGAAGGGCGTGAGCATATCTGTACTTCTTTCACTAACACATAGTAGGTACGTTATTCACCAACTATGAGCTATTCACGTTCTATCTTTAGAGTCAATTTAAAATATTTTCTTTGACAATTCACATCATCAAGATACTTCCTGCCATGAAGGATTTTCGATTCAAGCGGTCCTAGTATAACGTTGATAGATCACGTGTAAAGAGCTCGTAACCGGTCGAGTACGTGTCAGGCTTCACGTCACACCTGCGTAGTAGACTTACACTTTATACTTAATTTCTTACCCATTTTTTTAATATTTTATAACTTTACATACAACAAGAAAATAAATGTATGTAATTTCTAATAAATACCAATATATTTTATGTAAGCAGTGCGAGTACCTATTAATAAGAGATTATGAATACAAACTAAATAAAAATATGTGAATAAACTATTTCATTCCTAATAAAATCTGTCTTTTGGCTGGCGATACTGTAAGTATTATAAATAAAAGTTTATTCATTAAGCAACACAATTCAGATTCTCTTCGAAGTTACTCCACTTGCACAAATTATGCGGGAAAAAACTGAATTGCATCCGTCTAGGAACAATGACGCTTTAGCTGCGGGCACGATAACAAAAAAGACTTTTCCATCATTTTTGCTTTCATATAATCCTCCATAGTATATAGAGCAGTATATTAAAAGCAGTAAAGCATTCGAGAGCTAATCACGCGTAAAATCACTACAATTTATTCTACTAAAACGATGTCGCTATGAACGTGATGCCTAAATAATGTTATAATTATGTGAGTTATATGGGAAATTTTACAATTATAGTATCATGTATAGTAATATTGTATACAAGACGATTAAAGTAATCATTTAAAAGTGAGATCCTACAAAAAGAAAGGGTTTGTTTTTAAGTGTAATGGCGCTGTAGACGGAGACTGTACACAGACTAGTAAACAACATCCTGATGCAAATAACTGTTTCACTCAGCACTATAGCTATACGCTTATACGTGATATAACACAGCTGTAATGTTCACGTAGGGGAAGGAGAAAAGCCTCCAATCTGACGTTTACGGATACTGTGTCGCATTGTATTTTAGGCGTACCTATTAAATATAAATAGCTTTTGAAAATATATATAAATATATAACTACATATTATATAAATTTACGTATAATAATATTGAAAACTAACATTATTTTTAATTGTGAGTCATATTTTATTTTGAAATATTTATATTACATTATATTATGTTAGAAATTATTGCATACAAATTTTTTGTAATAGAAAGTTCATTAAATAATTATATTGTCGTCAATGTAACCACTGTGTTTTGATACATAAAGTTAAGTAGGTATATGGTTTTTGGCGACATTTCTCGCATATTTTAAACTTAAACAATTTAAAACTAAACTTAAACAATGACTAATAAAAACCAGTCATTTGAAAACAGATTTTTATCGAAGGAACCATTAGATTATTTGAATATTGACAGTAATAAATCAAGTCATAACAAATATTATTTTAAATATTTCTGTAGTAAACATACGCTGAGGTATCTGAGATTCTCCGTCAACATCAGTGAAGATGCGCCGGCTGCACAAATCGAAGAGCCACCACCGGGCGATATGATCTGGCCACTGCCAGCATCCCGGCATTTCGATATTCACATGAACATAATTATACACACATACACTCAACAATCACTAGCACAAGCACTAAAGCACTGCTTAATAATTTTATAGGTTTCGTCTAATAAATTACCATTGTATAATATATTATTGTTATATAAGAGATCTAATGAAAATACAGTAGAACGTAATATTAAAATATATTTTGTATTTGTGAGATGGACATATCGCATAGCTTATGCCTTGTGAGAAATATTCACCTACTTTTATTGCAAAATAGATAGAAGGACGCTAGGTCACTCCAGTATTGGCATTGGCTCACTAACTGTAATATAAATTAGCTACAAATGTGATACCAGTACCTACATTTTTAGGTTATTTTAATGTAACTTTAAAAGAATCTATAAAAAGAAAAGAAAGCGATAACTTTCTCAACAAAAAAACACATTGTGTTTGTTTTAAAGTTGAAATAGAATTGAATATTATAGTATACATTTATTAAACAGGTACAGAAAAATTTAACGATATAACGATATACTATTAAGCAAAGACATAATAAATATGAATTGTATAATTATTACCTATAGCTTACTAAACCAATGATAACTAATGTAAGTATTGCATTGTTGAAGATGAAAGGTACGTTAAAAGTTACTTTTCATAAAACGTTTACCGAAAACTCTTTCGTGCCACTTAAAGCCTCTACAATTAAAAAGTTTTGGTAAGGTTATTTAACGGACAAATATGAATTGATTTATGTTCGTTAAACTGTCATCAAATTGGTAATTTTGCACAGATTTATGTAAATCATTAATAATTACGAAATAATTATTACCGTATTACAAGCAGACTTCATACATATTTTGCTGCTCTATATAGCACGTTGCAAAATAACGTCTTCATGATCATAGATTTTTTAACATTGCTATATTAATTTTATATTTTCAGCGACTATTTTATTATTCTTTATACAAAACCTTAAGATATTTAATTTTTTTTAGCAGATAAACACAATTTTATTTACATTTATGCTTCGAACAGTGAAAAACATACACATATGTAGGTACATAAACGAAAATAATAACATAAAATATAAGCAAAAAAATATGAAATATAAAGCAAAGCTCTATGAATTCATTATATTTTTGCTAGCTTATTAATGCTAGCATCAGCCTCAAAGCCAAAGTCTTTATTCCTCTTAAATAATATATTATTCACATGTTATTATAACAATTTATTAATATTTATAAAATTTTAGACCATGAATACAAGTATTAGTATTACACCACTTCAAACATATTTTATCAATATTATGTATGTACCTATGTAGGTTATGATTTTTTATTAAAGTATCAAAAAGCAGCGGTTCAGTCGCGCGGGTTTTACACGTGCGTTTTAATCGCAACGCCCGAACGTACTTACTACGTCCGTACAAGTTGCGTGCGGCGGCCGACTGGCGCCAACACCCTCGTTCAACAGTTTGCAACCTCCCTCACGACTGACACCCCTATTTAAAAGAACAATGTCACGATTGATACTATTGACAAATCTAAATAATCTGCTTTTATACTTATTTTCCGTAGAAAACTTAAATATTAAATATCATATAATATTTACACTGTACGCACTTTTACGTATTGCTATTAAAAATATATGCGAAAATTGTAATTTTTTATGTTAAAGATTACTCGTAAGATCTAGTGCTAATATTCAAAAATATTCTTACTATCACCTAATAAATTGATAAATAATCAATATTTTTTTAAGAATATGGACTATCGTGGCACACCCCCGCTTGGCAAAAAGGCCCAAAGGTACCAAAATATTAGTATGCACGACATGAAATTCGTTATGGAATTGGTAATGTAGGGTTAGGGAGTCATTGTGGAAGGCTAATAAACCTACATATTGAGACTAAGTAAGTTTTGATAAATACATCTTGCAAGGTATTAAAATTATTTATTACAATAACGCCATTATAAAGAAATTTATTAATATATAAGGTTATTGGTAAATTGACGTATGTCCATGAACGAGATATAGATGACGACCTTGCAAACTGAATTTGTCCTGTAATACCCTAGGCGCAAATGCATCCATCTGAGATATCTTTAATTTTAGTTTTTTTTTTGTATGAAACAGTTATCAACAATGCTTATCTACCAAACAATAAAAATCCACATTTTGAACCTTGAGATCACTATTCACTGCGATTTCTGTTTTATTTTTGGAAAATGTTTTCCACGCCATTTAAATTTTTACTCGCATTTTATATTGTTTTCTATTAAAAAAAACCACATCTTGTATTTTTGATATGGAAATAATTATTCGAATTCCGCCGTAGTTTGTGTATATATTCTAAGTTGTGATGGCTCATTAGCTGATAGCTGATCGTTTGTTTTATTAACGTTCAAAAGCAAAAAACGGTTGCATCATACAAATAACTAAAATCTAAGCTATCACAGGATATGTGCATTTGCACCTAGGACCAAATCAGCTTGCAAGTTTGCAGTTACTTTGACTAGCTCAAAGCCTAAAGTAATATAAATGAGATTTAATACTGATTGAAAGAAATTTGAATACTGATTGATGCATAGAAATGCAGTGTCCGTACGAAAAGTAAAAACGAAACACATTAATATTACGTCGCTTACTGACAAGTGCAGTTAAATAATAGAATTTTTGTGAAAATAGTGTATTTTGTTGGTTATTTAATCATTGGTTGGTTAGTTATTTTTAATCATTATTTATAAGAAAAAGTACATATAATAGTTTTTATTGTAATATTATTTTAATAATTTCCAAATTTAAAAAATATGTAAGTAGTGCCGGTATGTATAAAAAGTAACTAATTTGTGTTGCAATGGATTTAGAATACAAATAGTATATGCATATAGTACTGAGTAAATCCGAGAACGTTGACTATTTCTGGTATAATATGATTCAAAACGAACCCCATTAGCTGAATGGGTAAATAAATAATATGTATAATAATAATACGTGTAATTCAAACGAGCGAAGCAGTTAGATCGCTCATATTTAACTAAATCAAATAATTGTGTAATTTTAGTATACAATTACATTAGATTTAAAACAAAATATTATTGATGTTATATATATAATAAATAAAATGTATTTTATTTATTATAAAATGGCATGACATTACTTTTGCTTATCACACAATAACTGAATAACAACAGATAAGTTGGAAGTAACTATCGTACCATATTTGTTATGTATAAATATTTATTATCAGTTCTAGTCTGACGTTATTAAAACTAAGTGCTCAAATAAGTACCACAAAATGCCCTGCTTAAAGATAGTGACAAATATAGCGAAGTCCAAAATCCCTACAGACTTTTTGGTCAAAATTATACCAGTTCTATCCGAGGGAGTAAGGAAACCGCCTGAAGTAAGGACATGCCTATCATTGTTTATAACCAAGAGACTACTATGTCATTGTCACT
The DNA here is from genome assembly GCA_037127375.1 of Dione juno. Classification (NCBI taxonomy): domain Eukaryota; kingdom Metazoa; phylum Arthropoda; class Insecta; order Lepidoptera; family Nymphalidae; genus Dione; species Dione juno. Next base: position 4,424,067 of record JAXRJS010000059.1, on the reverse strand, counting down.
CACTGTAATTTGATTTCTTATGATCTTATTTTCCAGGTCTTTCTTTGCTCAATAGAAGGAGATTGTCAGTTATCAATTAACGGTAATACTCAACTGCCTGCTGCTATTGCTACTCTTGAGTCCATTGGAAATTTAGGTCCACAAGACAATCAGAAAATTGCAAAATTATTATCATCATTTATAGAAAATGAGATTGGTGTAGATCCAAACAGGTAAATAATCCAGAAATATAACTATTTCACTTTTATTATAAAAAGAAAGTGATTCATTTTATAACTTTAAAATATATGTACTAAAATAAAGTGGTGTATAAAATTTGTTTATATGGTCACTATGCAAAATTATTATTTAAAATATATTACTTAATTATAAAAAAATATATATTTTTTATATGCTCAAGAAAATATCAGAATAATAGAAATTTTATTCTTCTAAATAACTTTTTAAATTGATATAATATCAGCGTTTTGGAAATTTAATAATAGGTTTAATATCTTCTTACAATATTAATAAATAGCACGTTGCGTTTGCTTTTATTTAAATTTATGAAGCTATATCACAAAGTATTTATTTCAGGTTTTTCCTAACATTTTACGATCTTAAGGATTATAACGTAGCAAAAAACGGTGTCACTATTGCAAGCATGAAATAGACATATCATGAAAGTTTGGATGTAATGGGAACATAATATAATATTATCAACTGCATCAATTACATTTTACAAAAAGCTTCTCTCTTAAAGTTGTTAAATTTTTAGACATCTTTTGTAATATATTATAAGCAAATAAATTAATGCCAATACGCCTACATTTTATTTATTATTGTTTTTTAATGATAATAAAGCATTACCCCCTATATTTCATAATGTACCTAAAACAATATAGTAAGTAGTAGTAGTGTAGTGTAAATTATCTACAATTACATCAACTATTACAAATATTATCTGTCAACTGCCATGCATATTTTTATGTTTCGATTGCATTCGGTAAAACTCTTTTTACACACAAATAATAGGATTATAATTGTAATTAAATATTTTCGAGGATTGCTTGTAGTATCTTCCACACGTTATATGCACGATACTGCAGACAGTACACACTGACATAAATAAGCACATATGTATACATTAGTCAGTCCTTCTGTCTTTCAATCTTGTCAAGTAATGATCGTAACAAGGCTGCTTGAAAGTATCTACCTAAAATTAATATCTAACATCCAAATCTAGTGTCTTGTAACAAATCAACGCAGTCAAAAGGTATATTGGTAAGCCGTATATGTTTGACATTCGTATAGTGAAAACCTATTAAGCATATCCTGTTAACAAAGAACCATGAAAATTAGTAAGAAGTGAGAAAGTATAGTAGCTAGTAACAAATATATTCTAACCTAAGCCACGGTCTCATTAATATATTTATTTAATCAAATCAAAATATATTTATTAAATTTGAATTAACAATATGATTTAAAAATTTTATGTACTAACTGTAAGTTGTATTAAAAAGCTCACAAAGAACAAAGCTGTAAGCATAGTTAATACATGTATATTATTTTGTTTCAAATATTTTTTTTCATATTTTGCTCTTTGTTTATATATTCCAATTCACTACATTATTTAAAATTTGTTCCATATTACAGTTTAATATTAATAACTTTTATCAGCTCGTTATTAAACGAAATTGTTTGTTTAACTCATTAACTATCCACTATATATTACTGTCACAAAAGACGTCTGTGAGAGTCCAGAATAATATAATTCATAATTGTAAACATTTTAAATAAAGTGTTTTAATTTCATATAAATATGGTTTGAAATATATTAGAAAAAGCACACGAAAACTCAACACCTATTTTTTCCACGGCCAATAATTGATAGTTCCTCTTAGTTACAAGTACACTACTTAAGTTTACAAGGACATTAAGTTTATATATTTGGAAAATTATATCTATAAAATTTTTCTTATAGCTAAAAATAAATTTGAGCTAGAATGGTAAATTATACAAAATTGTAAACTATGGATTTTATAGTTTTTAAAGATATCAAAAACGCTTTAATTGCATTTGGCAACATAAACTTTCGAAAGATATGTGATTTACTTTTATTATGTATGTGCAAGTTCAATAGTTCCTTCAAACGATCAACATTTCTTTAGAATTGGTACTGTCTGTAACTACTAGACCGTACTTCAGGCTTCAGATTGACATCATCCTCAGATTAATACAACTTACGATAAAAGAAACATTATTGGGGAATTAATCATGACTCAATCAATATAAGACACTAACTACATCACTCCATGGTTTGTTTTCGTCATCCGATAGATCATTTTCATAAATTTTGACAACAAACAGTAAAATAACAACTAAAAAAATCACATAACCACCTTACATACGACTGTTAGAACTGCTCTAACTTTCTCCTCTCCTTCTGTCTCACCAAAGACAATACGCGCGTACTTTAAATCTCACCGGTTTTACTTATAAAATTCACTTACATTTTAAAATATTGTTTGTTACTTACCGACGTTTAAAAATTTCAAGATAAAATTTGTTCAAACACATTGTATGTCAAGCCAGCTCAGCTTTATCACTGCCAAATATTTATAATAATAATTAGCTTATTGCAAAAGACGAAGAAGAAAGATATAGTACACATGCTATATATTATCATTTGATCAAATGAAGGTGTTAACGAAATACAAAGTCATTCTACTATGACATAGTAATTTGGAAGTGGCGGATTACGATCTACTGGCACATAAATAAAATGATTAGTATAAAAGTACAAGTCATTCTAATCTGTATATGTAAGACGGTTCTGGTATTTTGAACAGCACATAGATGATAAGTTTACTATTAAGAAAGATTTAGTTAATTAATGTCATAAAAAATGTATATAAAATTGTAAAAACTTATGTTAATTAAAAAAAATTATATAAAATTTAATTTGTAGATATGTTAGTAATGTGATGTAAAGAAACAGAAGATTATCTGACAAAGCTAAAATACATGTTTTAAATATATATATATATATATATATATATATATATATATATATATATATATATATATATATATATATATATACATATGTATATGTATATATATATATATATATATATATATATATATATATATATATATATATATATATATATATATATATATTATATATATATATATATATATATATATATAATATTAATGTACATACACACTTTTTTACTGTTTTATTATATGTATGATAGATTATAGATGTTATCTGGCGCATTTAAAATGTGTCTGGCTGTGATTGGTATATGTTGAAACTCTGTAGATGTATGTTTATATATATCAAATCTTTCTATCGGTGATCCTTAAAATTATAATTGTATTTGAGTAAGAAAATAAGTTACAAGCAAATCCAACAATTTAAAACATGTATTTTAGCTTTGCCAGATAATCTTCTGTTTCTTTACATTACATTACTAACATATCTACAAATTAAATTTTATGTAATTTTTTTTAATTAATATAAGTTTTTACAATTTTATATACATTTTTTATGACATTAATTAACTAAATCTTTCTAAATAGTAAACTTATCATCGATATGCTGTTCAAAATACCAGAACCGTCTTACTTATACAGATTAGAATGACTTGTACTTTTATACTAATCTTTATATTTATGTGCCAGTAGATCGTAATCCGCCACTTCCAAATTACTATATCATAGTAGAATGACTTTGTATTTCGTTAACACCTTCATTTGTTCAAATGATAGTATATAGCATGTGTACGATATCTTTCTTCTTCGTCTTTGTTAAATGAATGTTAAGGAAACAGTAATAGATAAAAAATATTTTTGTTTGTTTGTCTGCTTTGTACACGCGAATATCCAGCACTAGTGGATATTTTTCGTTATATATCTAATAAGTCTAGGCAACATATAGGGTATAATTTGTTTTGGAAGCTGGAGCACCTTATGTAAACTTTATGGAAGCTTAAGGGACCAGTTAAAACATAAGAAATATAGAATAGACACCTAAACAAAAGTTGTTCAGGATGATGAGTAGTCTCTGTTGGCATATCAAAAGCGAAACTGCGGGTTGGGACGCTAGTACTATAATAAAACAGTAAAAAAATTTGTGTCTGTGCATTGAATAATTTTACGAAAATATAATGCAGGGAGATGAGAAGTCACTTATATTATATAAATCTATAATTTTAAAAAATTATGTCTGTCTGTGTGTCTGTTTGTACACTCACATCTACGGTCAAACTTTTTTGTTGTATAGCAGAATATCTGGGCAGGATCTAGGGTATAATTTATTTTGAAAACTGGCACAGCTATTTAGAACCATATTAGTATAGCTGAAGTATAAGAAATTATGAATTGCTGCCATAACAAAAATTGACATATTGAAAATTCAAGATCTAAAACATCATGTCAAACTAAACCATAATGTCCAGCTAAGCTAGATGAAACAAAAAGAATGGTGCCTTAACAAAAGTTGTTTAATGCGATGGACATACTTTATCATGTACGGTATCAGTTCTGCATCATAAAAATGGACAACATAAAGTTCACAACAACGAAGTTGCATCTAGTCAATAATAAATACTTATTATCCTAAACATTATAATCGCAAAAAGTGCAAAAGCAGAACTAACTGTTATATTGTCATGAATATTTATTTGCCTACTTTTACAATGAGATTTGATTTCATAAGGATGAAACCAAATCTTTTCTAATTTGACATGTTAGTTTGTAAAATCTAAATGAATATTAATTAATATATATTTATAATTAATTAATATATATTTTAATATATTAAAAAGATAATTATATAATAGATAGATAATTCTATAGTAAACTACGTTTACTATCATGGCATTATCTCTATATATAAAATTCTATCTAAAATGACATTGCAACTAACTTATCATTTGTTAAGATTATCAGCAAGTATAAATATTCAAGTAAAAAAATTGTTTTACCAAAGAAATATCCAGATAGGAATCTTAGGTGTTGCTTGTAGTGAACTGTAAATAATAAAATAATTCAAAAATGCCGATTGTAAAGATTGTAACAAATATTCCCAAATCCAAAATTCCTAAGGAATCACTGGGAAAAGCAATAGAAGTTCTTATGGATGGATATGGTATGCCGAGCAACGTAAGTCTTTTAATAATTAAAAAAAAACAATTGTACTTGAAATTATTTAGATTAATAAGTCTTAAATATAATAAATCAATTTATTTTTACAAACATTTTAGCAATTTCTCATTAGTATAGAAGGAGATAGTGTATTATCCATTAATGGTGACACTGATCTACCTGGAGCTATTGGAACTGTGGAAGCTGTTGTTAATATAAATCCAGAATATAACCAAAGAATAATAGAAATGTTGTCAACATTTTTAGAAAAAGAATTGGGCATCCACCCTAACAGGTAAGTTAAAAATGTGTTGTCATTAATTATTAATAACACTTTTACTGATTATATTGCTAAGTTTTATAGTGTTTTTTTCTCTCATTATGTTAAAATTATTTCAACTCATTAACAAAAAATCAGAACTCAAAAACATATATGAATTTTTAACCATCTTATTCAGTTATGGCAACACTTCACTGTACATATTTTTTACATTGAAGTGTTTCTAAAAGAAAGTTAGTAAGTGTGTTGTAAGTAGTAATAATTGTAATAATTTATACAAGAATAGCTATTGTATACACAATATTATAATATATATTTTTTTCTTTTCAGGTTCCTTTTATCATTCTACCTTCTGCAGGACCATAATGTAGCCAAGAATGGTCTCATTATGCCAAATATGCCACATTATAAGAAGTGAAGATAAATTGATCTCAAATTTTAAATAATAAATTAACTATTTACCAATATCAATTGTTTTCATTTGTAAATCATCAAGTTCATTATACCATAAACAAATTTTGAAATAATATAAATATTAAAACTATAATATATTATTTTTTTGTAACAAAATTGAACTACTACTTTACAATTGCTAAAAGTTTTTTTATAAATATTAAAAACATTACATAAGGAATAATTACATAAAAAGTGGTTTTCAAAGTTAGATTTTTGATATATTTGATTATATAAAATAAATAGTAAATAATAATTAGCTCTGGTATCTAATATAGTTCTGGCTTGATTTCCTTAAGGAGAGTCACATTTTAAGATATAAGAGGTTATATAGCATCTTAGTTTTTAAAGGCACATTTACTCGACAAAGTAAAGTAAAGTTGTTTTGAGAGATAAATTTGGATATAAGAATTATATAGTTTTATGTGATATAATTCATAAATCTTACTTATCACAGATCATATTTATTAAAATAATATATCGTGAATTTTATATATTTATACGTTAACAAATACATTTTTACTGTTTAAATAAAAACAAGTAAAACTAAAACATTTTAAACATTAAATTATAACAATTTGATAAAAAAACACTGAAGAATGCTCTTTATTTTTTTGCACATCTATGGCTGCAGCTATATGAGACCATAATCAGTTATTTACGTGCAGCTATCCCATAATCATTGGGACAAAAAATACACATCATTCATATTATACATAATGTATACTATTTCTTCTTTGAAAAATATTTTCTATATACAGAGAGAACAAAAATATAAAAATAGACATCAGTAGAGAATAAGTCTGGTACAATAAGTTTAGAGTAGATTTTAAAGTTTACTGATGTTACTTTCACAATCAATAAAGTAAAATTAAGGCTGTTAAAGTAATTTAGTGACTTAAAAGTTTGAGAAGCGATGAATATACAAATTTCATAATTTTATACCTGAGCAAATTACAAATATATTGATGATTTTAATACAGGAAATGAAGACCTTAATGTGTAGTCAAGCGTGGATAAATTATCAAAAAGATTACTGATTGTAGTAAATATTTTTTGAACTATTCCATAGAGAAAGTACTGCTTACCTGCTATTATTCCATCCATCTGCAGCAGAGCAGCCTCCAATAATTTAGCAGGATCTGATTCGGGTAAAGTTGGATTGTTATCGCCATCAACTTGCGTCGATTTTCCCATTACATTAACACAATTAAATCGCTTTGTTAAATATACTCGGAATTCAATATAAACACGTCTGAAAAATACACGAAAAAAGTTTTCTAAAAATCAAAAAGTTTCAGTCAACAAAAGTTTGACATTAAAAGTTAAAACTTATTTGATAGTTCTGTGACAGGCGACAATCGACATAGATTATAAATGTGTTTTATTTTTTTGTTAAGCCAAATGTTCCTTCCAATATTCAGTCATATTCTATATATTTTTTATTTTACTACGCAAACTCATTAATTGTATAAAAGTTGTGCAAGGTTGCAAAATTTCATATGTATATTTAAATATGAGTAGAATAAAGCATGTAACTTGCATATACATGCCTTTTTTAAACACATATTTAATCCTTGCCGAATATTATATAACAAAATAAGTAAATAAATAGCTTCATGCTGTAACCCGCATATAGCAGGGCAGACAGTGTGAACCTGGTGTTAAGACACTCAGTTCCTAATTTTTTGATACATTGCGTGTCATATGGCTTAACGTGGCGTGTCATACTTAACGACAACTCTGTCTTGTTACCAGAGCGAGGAAATATAAAAATCATTTGAGTGGGAATCAAACCCTCAATTGTCGCGTTTACAGTCTGACCATGCCACTGTACCACGACGGCTTCAATTAATCCCGCCTCAAATTTCATTAAAAACTGAAGTTTCTTTTAATTGTTTAATAAAATATATTGAGGAAAAAGGGAGTTTTAAAGATATTTTGTTAAATTTTATTATAAAATTAGAAGCAATGAACGGTTAATAATAAAACGATCGTAAAATACTTTATCTCATAGTTTATTTATTAATGTTTCATTAGACCCTTTACCAAATTATTATATGTAAATAAATAGAACTACATACTTGGTAATAAGTACCATTTTATATTTCTAGTCAATCGTAACATTACGATATTTCAACTGCAAATAAACTTTATCCATTATAAAACAAGCAAAACAGCCATATTGCAAATATTTTACTATACATAAATAAATAACATTTTGTTTAATTCATTATAATACTTTTTGTGTAAATATATAGTTTTTTATGTGACAAACAGTTAAAAATGCACACATCTATAATATAATTGAATAGATTTCAAAAACATGATTTCTAATTTTTATTTATATTTATTCTCAATTTATTACTGATCTAAGGCACAATCTGCTATAAACTTGATATTTTCACTATCACTCTTTAAAACTGGTAGATCATAGTGTTTCATTAATAGATATTATTAGTAAAATATGTTATTTTTACTTTTAATAATGATAACACAATAAATGTAACAGCAAATATCAACAATGATCTGAACTTGCCTACCATTATAAATAATTGCTTTAAAACAATTTACTTAGACTACACATTACACACATAACAACTTAAAACAAATTAAAATGTTGGTAAGCTGTGTTTTGGTATTAAGGTGAGGATTGCTACACTAGAGCATTCTGTTACATAAAATATTACATTTATTCTTTAAATGGAAATATATAGATATGTGGGCTGAGCTATATTGGAAATAAAAATAAAAGCAATAACTTCAAATTGTTTTTTTTTTTTAAATTATTTTTTAAATGTTTGCCTTGTTATTTCCACGTATCACATATATTATTTAAAAATATAACAGTAAAAAGGTCCCACACACCTATAGAAATTCAATGTTTTAAATGAATGCCACCAAATGGTACTGAAAATTTTGTACTGATCATCTCGATGACCAACAACCATGTCTTGAAATACTGCTAAGAATTAACTATACAATTGACATTTACTTTGCATTGCTTAGTAACAATTTCAATTATTTTAATCTATATCTACAACCACACAAAAATAGACCATGAAATTGCAACAATTATTCAATGGTTATGTTAAGAATAAATAATCACAAAGTTCTCACAGGCACAGCTAATTGCAAATCCAAAATAAAAATTATAGAGATAAGAGATATTAGAGTTCTTCTTATTGTGATTTTTGACAAAATCTAAGTAATATTATATAAATGTTAAGAACTTTTTAAATATGATATATATGTCTATTTTATTATAACCATTATACTTCGGTATGATTATGTAGTATAAAATTTTTGATCTTTTATTATATAGAAATTAAAATTTATTTTTACATACATTCTAACTTTGTTTCTTCATCTTTCGAAAATTTTTCGGCAATTAAGATTTTGGTAAATTGAACTGTACTATGTACTGTGTGTACGTACACATTCACGGGTCCGAAATAGAAATAGTATAAAATAAAATTAATATCTGACCAAAAGGTCCGAAAGGACATCATACATTGAAATGGCATTTATCCTTAACATAGCATTGATTTAACATTAAAAGTAGATAAATTTATCTATGTATAAACATATGTTACTCTGTAATTTTTATAATTAAGATCTCTTCTTAATTATTTTACTATAATCTATAAATATATTATCTCTATTAAATATTAAAGGCAATATCTATCGTTAGATATGGACGGATCGATTAAAGGCGCCCAATGGGGTTACCAATTAATAATATTAATAGCTCTTAAGTTAATCTACACTTAATGCTAGCGGCGCAGCGTTTCGGAACAACAATGATCCACGTCTACACAAAAAACAACAATGAAATAGAATTATAAAAGAATATCTATAAATAAATATGTGTTGCTCGTTCAGGTAACTCACTAGATCCACGCAAAGCACGGTTGCATAGAGTTGCCAACATTCAAAAATACTGAATTTCAGCTAAGATTTCTTGCTATTTTATTGAAACAAAAACTATTAACATGTTATATAGACATATATGCCACAAAGGCAATTATTTATCATATAAAATAAAAACAACAGTATTGATAATTTAGAGCTGACAACCCTACCGACGGAGCACCCCGCATCGACGTTTACGCTACACATTTCAATAACAAAACAAAATAAAATAATATAAGTTCGTTGGTAAACATAATTTCAGTTCCACCTAAGTCAATTTCGTAAACTTAACAGGCAAGACCACAACCGATATTAAGTACTTATTCGCTACAGGAATGTAAATCTCAGGTTAGACATATGTAATAACGTAAATAAATTGACCAATTAAATCTAATAAAAATTTTAAGTACTGAAATCATTAGGTACTAGAATGGTTTGTTATATTCCTCTATCCAATAATATTGCAGACTATTATACCAGACAATTCTACATATATTCGTTAAAACAGTTCACTATCATTGAGCACTTTATTTTAGATGATATATAATATAATATACAGAAAATATAATTTTTTAAATATTTAAATCTCCTTAAAGATGAATTAACCAATTAGGTAAAATGTTAAAACCTGTTAAAAAATTAAGTATTAATAATTAAACGCCAAAAGCACTTGAACAATTCATCATAATAATATGGGGACAAAAAATGTTTGTGCGAAAAACGACGCAAGTACCTCATATTACAATTGTTGAGCCGTTTTCAAGTAATTGAGCAAGTGCGTTTTTCTCACGACGGGTTTTTTTGTTGAAAAATATAACCTATGCACTACAAAAGAGCACTTTTAAGTACATAAACGATGTTAATACATCTATATAATTTAGAAATTAAGTAATAACATCATAAAAAAAAACACTTGTACATTAAGTATTAGTCGTGGACTTGCATCACATGCGTTAAATGGAAAATATAAATTAATAACGGAATGTAGAATTTATAATTCCGGTCGGTTCTTTGATCACAATAAATCAGGGATATAACAAGGCTTTGCCTTCATAAACATCTTGATAACAGCGAAATGTAAAAATATATTAATTTGTACACTCTTTCCTATAAGCTTTTAATAAACATTTGTAAAATTCACTATCGCACCAAAATATATTATACTATATAAATATAGTTTCGAATAACGCCCAATGTACAATCAAGTACAGAGAAATTAAATAATAATAAATAAAAATCTTTTAAAGACAATATTTCTTAAATATCACTTCATTCCCCACCAAAGTCATAGTTTAAGTTTTTAAATCAATCTCAATAATATATGGAATGTACACATTACAATTTGGAATGTCAATAATTGGACGATCCACATTAGGTGAGTTTTTACCAGAATAGACCCAAAACTCGATTTTATCTTATCAACAATTTTAACCCTAAAATATCCATACAAATATCTTCGCTCATTTACCTACAATTACCACTAAATAACCTTCAAAATAATTTGCACTTTAAGTTTAACAGCTTCGGGGGGACGTTCTGTAGCGTGTGAAGCACTTCCGCATACACAATTAAACAAAAAATCTGTAAAACTCCACGAAAAGAAAGTGAGGTAAAAAAGAATTGAAGTGCTCACTGCACGCTGATACGAAACGTATGACAGTGCACAGATATAAAGTCAGTGGAACGGCCCCCCAGCAAACAGTCATTGGTGACTCTTGCTCAAGAGATGGGAGTTGAACTCGTAGACGTTGCAGCACTGTTCACCGCAGATGTTGCACTTCCAGGGGTTGGAGTCGCAGTGACAGCCCTTGTGCAGGAAGTACAGCGTGGAGTCCGGGAACGTGATGGAGCAGAAGGCGCACACTAGGGACGAGGGAAGCAGCGCCGCGTCGCCGTGCGTCGATGTAATCATACCACCTTCAGATGGTGATGCTCGCGATGTCTGCAAATTATTTGTTTTAATTTGAAAACCACTATTTTAGATAACTCTTTATTATGGTGGAAGTCCTTATGGTTACGAAAAATAGCGCTTATAGGTTAACACATAACACATAGTTAGATATTTACAAAATATAATCAGCAACAGAGGTTAGTAAATTTACAAAATTAAATTGAATTGAATACAGAAATAAAGATAAAATATATTTTAACTCAATCCCAAAACCCTGATTATAAATACATATAATAAATACAATAATAAATATTTTCAAAAATGTATTAATTATTTAATAATTATCCTAACTAACATAACTCAATACTTACATTAGACCCCCGCGTGCGCCCTCTCGCGGAGATGCGCCGGCGCAAATCCTCGCGCAGCAAGCTCTTGAGAGGCGACACCTTAATGAGCGACGACAGGCTCGACGACACGTCGCGCTTGTCCGTGCCGTTGGCCTCGCCGTCGCGGTCTGTTGTGTTCGGATCATCTTGGGAGTTTGGTTCCTGTAACGTTAGTGAGTACCGGTTTATGTATCCATATATAGAATATATATACTTTTTTTATGGCTCACGCGATATCCCTTATGTAGCAGAATAAGCATAGGGAACCTAGTGTTCTTATTCTTCCTAGTTGCGGTTTTGCAGGGCCATGCAACCCAGTATCACTACGACCATTGATGATCTATTGTGGTCAACATAGTGTTAAGATACTCCCACTTTTTGACAATCTAATTTATTACAATTTGTTTTACTTTCCCACTGGACTTAGTTTTTTTGTATATGGAATATAACATAACAACATATTATGTTGTTATGTTATATTCCATTATTAATTTAACAAATAATACAAACTTGTTTGATAGGTATGAGCGTGATTGAAGGCGTAATGTTGGTAGGAAGTCCGGCAGATAGCGAGCTGCTGGCCACTGCACTGTCACCAGATTGGGGAGAACTTGGACCCTCGCCATTCATGCGTGACTCTGTAATTTTGAAGAAATTAAGCATAAATTTCACATATTATAACAACCATCGCTTTATGATTAGAAAGTATTGAATGATATGTACATAAGCAAATTTTCAAGCATTTACAAGAGCTATCGAAATTGAAAATAGTTTTTATATAGATCTATAGATACAAGTTAAGCTTATTAACTTTTCCTGTATCTGTAGGCTATGCTTTATTAAGCAAATTAAAAATGGTAACATAATATAATATTTTTATTTTATTTTAAATAATATTTTTAAAATAAATAGTATATATGTATACCTTGATGATTAGTTTGTCCAGGTGAAAATGTTTCATTATTATCAGCCATAGATATTTCAACATGTGGTGTTAAATAGTGCATTGGAGGTGTTGCATTATCCACTGAGCGGGCTCCATTACTATCTCCACTATCTGAATATGCTGCAGCAACAGAAACTGAAAGGCCAGAACCTAGTGCCCCTAATGCGGTGATTGCACTGGGGTCCATAGTACCGTCTGCATATGCTGCATTGGCTATACCAGCAGCAAGAAGTGAAACAGAGTTATTGCCTGGACCAGGATTATCTAAGTCTATTCCATGTCTGAAAATTATTATTATTGCTAATATAATAGTATTGATAAAAAAATCATGTAATATATTAGTATGTATATTTTTTAATAAAAATAATAATAGAATAAAATATAATATTTTAAATTACCTGTTATAGAAATGAACTCTTAAACTTTTCATAGTGGGGGCACGATAACTACAAAGTGGGCAAGTTTTAACAAGGTCATGTTGTCCGACATGTTCATTTTGAAAATGTGCACGCATAGCGATCTGTCGTTGAAAACCTCTGTTGCATATAGGGCAATGGTATGGCAAGCTTTTTGTGTGAGTCGTAAAATGTTCAGCCAAATGATCTTTTCTAAAGAATCTTTTTTGACACACACGACACTCATAAGGTTTGACCCCTGTGTGTCGCATTTTATGTCTACGCATATTAGCGCCATTTGAAAATTTCATATTACACACATCACACTCAAAAAGTTTTCTATGTGGCCTAGCTTCAGTATTTTGGGCTGCGGCAACATTATTGTTGTCTGGGGAGCACTGTGCCATATGTGTTGTTAAAGCTCGACTACTTAATGTACTGAAACTGTTGCATGTGGTACACTTTAGAAGCGTACCACTACCCCTTTTAGGTGTTTCTTTACTTGCTGTTGGCACCTGGAAATTATAATTATAGTAAGGAAACTAAACTCAATATATGTGAGGTTATATGATAATGATACTAACAAATTATATGTTAAGAGAGAAAACATTTATGTGTATAGGATTTATAAAAACAAATTTTGTAGTAGTATCAAAGTAAATGATACAACTATAATATTAAACGAAATCAATTTTAATTATTGTAATAGATACACAATTAGAAATATTTTGAACACATTAAGTACCTCATTACACAATGACCACATTATAAAAACAGATTACAAGTTACATAATATTCTGAAATGAATCAACTTGTTTGTTTACTAAAAGTGTTATAATAAAATATTAGAAAATTAATTGATAAATAAAAGGCAAATTTAAGCTTCTGACAAGTAAAATTAAACTTTTAATATGAATATACTATAGGTACCTATTAGTAAATGTTAATAATATTTCAATAACATTGACAAATTATTAATATTTACATTTTATATATGAATATTACTAAAATAAATCGAATAAACACATTGAATATTATAAATTAGAATATGTAAACAAATGTTCTATAAATTTATAAATGTTATATGGCTTTCAGGTCTATAAATATTACTAGTATTATTCAAAAATAAATTCCCATCACTACAAATAATTAAAAATTAAATAACTAAAATAAAGTTTAAACTAAATTTATCATAATAAGAAACTAACCGGTTCATTTTTAACAGCAATCAAATTTGGCGACACGGTGCCAGAGTCGGCCTCTGTTTCCCCTTTTGATGACATCACATTAGGTCGCGATCTATCTGATCATCACTCTCCCGCCTTGCACGTCTACAACACAACACAAATTAGCTGAATTCTTCTTAATGTTACTTAAAATCACTATTTAAATAAAGCTTCGTTATGAAAAACACTATTTAATAACATTTTTTGAAAAGAATGGCGAGGTGACCCATTTACGAAAACATACGAAATATCGACTGACAATATATTATTTATTAAATCTTACAAATCCGACCCTATGCACATCTCACAGCACAAAAATTAAGATAAAAACGATAATTTCTGGGTATAAATGACAAAATATCACACTCACTTGCTAGCCCGTCTTGATACGTCGACAACCAGAACAGCGGTATTTTAGGGAGAGATCGCTATGTGGCCTAATTCAATGCTTGAACTCTATGCACAAAATACGTGTTACACGAATAACTGTAAATGCACAAATAAGTGGGCCCCCACCATTAGTTTATGTTAATTAAACATTTAATAGCATTTATAACTTTTATTTATCCTAAAGACTTCTTAAAATCTAAATTGAAATCACTAACATCTTTATCAAACCTTTACCCATTCTGTTACACTACTTGCTCGTCTACGATGGTTCGGATAAATAAAACAGGTGATTTTTTCTTTATTTAATTTTACATGTAGCAACACAGGTAGCCTAATTTTAAATGTTATCTCTTTCATTCATAAAAGAAAAGAAAGAGAGACTTGCAATCGGATATTTTTCGAAACTAATAAAAAATAAATAGATAATGCAATTTATTGATTTTATATTACGTGAAAATCTGAACAACAAAAGAAATAATTAAATTTTACTTAATAGTATCACTTAATATAAATTACAGTAAAATATAAAAAAAATATCAGCACTTCATATAATTACTATAGATAACATTAAAACTGTGCATAAAAACTTCCAGAGTACAGATGAAAGAAATATTGTTAGGAAAATGTCAGTTGACACTTGACAGTTCATGCTATGACACTAAAAAACAAGTTTTGTTATAAACTCGAGATTCAAGAACCAAGTTAAATTAATATGCTGTTAAAAGAGATTCCAATATTATTATTACCTCATTAAGCATAATATAATTCAAGATATTTTCATCGTTGTAATCGTGATCGCTGCTTAATTGATTTCGAGGCAGTTCTTTATTAGCATGTTATGGAAACATATGTGATATTGATGAATAAAGGAAGAATTTTAGCAATAAAATGTGTTCAAGATCTGTAGCAACATTTTTTAGTCAGTGGAGGCTATGGATTCGTCCTATCTTCATCGCTACCTATGTAATATTGGTGATAGTATTAGTACCATTGCTAATTATTCATTCAATTGACAATGGATTCACCAAATCAGATCAAGGTACTTTAGTTGGTGGTGGCTTTGTACTTCTAGCTGTACCAATATCTATTTGGCAAATAACTCAGCATATTGTACATTACACAAAACCATATTTGCAGAAACATATTATAAGGTAAACTATTTAGTGTATATTTTGTGGTCAAAGACCATAATTTTTGACTTAATTAACACTCATGAAAATCTTAATAATTGATATTTCAGAATATTATGGATGGTACCAATTTATGCACTAAATGCTTGGATTGGCTTAGAATTCCCAGAGCAGTCAATATACATGGACTCTTTAAGAGAATGCTATGAGGCATATGTAATATACAACTTTATGAAGTATCTTTTTAACTACCTTAATGAAGATCATGACCTAGAGGCAGTGCTAGAGACAAAACCACAAGTATATCATATATTTCCACTTTGTTGCTTAGCACCATGGGAAATGGGAAGGTGATTATAAAATGTATTTAATTTTGAAATTTAATACTTATAGTAAAATTCTAATATTTGTGTTATTTATTTTTAGTGAATTTGTACATAATTGTAAGCATGGTATTTTACAATACACATTAGTGAGGCCAATAACAACAGTTATATCAATGATATGTGACCTATGTGGTGTATATGGAGAGAGTGACTTTAGTCCTAATGTGGCATTTCCATATATGATAGCTATCAACAATTTATCTCAATTTGTAGCTATGTATTGTTTAGTACTTTTTTATAGAGCCAATAAAACAGAACTGAAACCAATGAAACCTATAGGAAAGTTCCTTTGTATAAAGGCTGTTGTATTCTTCTCATTCTTGTAAGTAAATATCTTATTTATTTAAGCACATATATAAGGTATTGTATTTCATATTATTAAATTAAATAAAAAGATAATTTACTTGTGTGTGGATAACACTTAAAAAATGTTGAAATATTACTAAATCGCATTCTCACTTGCCATAGTCATCATTCTTAGGAATCATTTTTAATATCTACAAAATAATTAATTTGTTGACGGTATTAAACAATTTCCAAGAGGTTTGATTCTTGCTACATTCAAATGATATAAACAAATATATGTAATTAACACTTATATTTTATATTTCAGCCAAGGTGTTCTTATCAATATTTTGGTATACTGTGGAGTTATATCAACTATATTTGATATTTCTGACAAAGACAAAATAAAAATTATATCTTCCAAGCTTCAGGTACAACACCTTTGATGTGTTTTAATTTTGTTTGAATTAAAGAAATTATAAGCTATTATTTTAAATTAAGTATTTTGGTATTGCTACCAATACAAATTTGTAAATTAGGTATAATTTTATTTGTAAATGTGTCTATATAAAAATATTACTTTCAGGATTTCCTTATATGTATAGAAATGTTCTTAGCTGCAATTGCACATCATTACAGCTTTTCGTATAAGCCATTTATATCACCGCTAAATCCGTCACCATCTTGCTTAGGCTCTTTCCTAGCTATGTGGGACATTTCTGATGTAAAAAGAGATATATCTGAACACCTTGGAGTTGTAGGTAAGTTAAAGTTTAGTAATTTAAATTTAATTAATTCTTAATTATTATTTCATAATACATCTTATATTATGAAACAAAAGGTAAGAAATGTTTTGTTTAACTAATATTAGGACACAGTGTAATTTTATTCTATCTAACCATAAATTTATATCTAGCAACGGAAACTAAAAGTTATTTTAGTATTATAATATTGTGTATACCTATAATCAGTATATGTATACTTAATAATCCGGATGAATTGAAGCGGCGAGTAAAGAATCACTCATATCTTCAAAAAAAATGTCAAAACGTCAACTGAAAGAAGATTGTTCAATTTAAATACCAATTATAAAAAAAATACCAATAACGTTCGACAATGTTTGCAAAAAATGATAAAACAGAATGGTTACCCCACCCAATATTAAAACGCATATAATAAAAACAACAGCTCAAAAATTTTTAATTAAGGAGCTTAAGCATTTTAATTTTGCTAGGGTTCCGTATTTCAAAAGAAAAATACGGAACCCTTATTGGATCACTCTGTCCGTCTGTCTAGAATCAAGCTGAAATTGATGTCAAATATTCAAGTCTATAACCTATTGAGGCACAGTAAAAATCATACTACTAACTCAACGCAATCAAAAGATATGAACGTTTATGCTTAATTTTATTGCATTTTGTATGAAAATCGTCGTGTAATCAAAACCTACAGAGTACTTCCCGTCATCATATAGTTATGAAATTTGGCAACAAGTTGCAAAAACCCAAGGAAAAAGTCCCAAAACATTTATATTTATAGAATTGTCTCACAAAAAAACCATTACAAACTTATACTGTAGTTCATTTCATACAAAATGAGTGCAAACGAGTGCAAACATAAGTTTGTCGACTCTTATTAGTTTTATTTCATTGACCAAGACTTGGAACTTACTGTGTTTATATATATAGGATCAATTCTCAAATTTGATCATTTATAAGTTTAATGCCGGAATAAACCAAATGACACACTTATATTTGTAGTTAAAATCATACAAAATGAATGAATACAACTGCAAATTTTAGTTTGTCAATTTCTATAGGTAGTATTATTCTCAGCGGAATACCTACAGTCTTGAAATAGGTGGGCGAGTACATTTGACCGGTATTTTATTTATTTGAACAAAATTTTTGTTAGGAATGAACTACAGTATAACTATCAAATTGACACATTTGAGTAAATTGTTACGAATTAATATTATGATTAAATTATATTATCTGTTTAAGTACCTATACATATATACGTTTCTTTCATTTTTAAACAGGAAGTTCATTCAGCAGAAGATTGCGTGGCAAATCCATGTATCATATGGCAAGAGGTTATGACGAAAGCTCTCGATTAGTGAACGAGTCCGTGCCTTCAAGCTCTGCACCAAATTTAACGATCGATACGACTGATCCTACTGTTGAAGTTCGACCTACTTTATATGGCTCTATAGAGAACACAGTAGCGGGATCTTTGAGCTCCGAAACAGAACCTTTGATTAACTCTGACAATAATGACCCCAAAGTTTAACGTAAAGTGATATACCTTTCTCATTATATAGCAGTTACCTAACTCGATTGAAAGTGATTTTTAGTTTATTTTTGCATTTCCACTAATATTAGAGTATTAATTAATGTACTTAAACAACGGGATGTCAGTGTAAAGATTGAATTAGTAGCATTTCTATGTAATACAGTATAACTATTGGATACCATAGTGAATCAGCAGTGTCTTGCTGTACACAGTAGTACACACAATGCACTACAGTGTACAGTCAGATATTGCTGTGCCATTGTGGGTCCAAATTCCACCTGAGGCAATGGAAATATTAAAAATATTTTCATTATTTATAATGAGCAGAGTAATAAAAGATGAAGTATATACATTAGGTTCTTTATGCCAATATCAATATTTATGACATACCTATATTTACGTAAATTTTACCTTGTAAAAGTACAATTATTACAATAAAGAGATAACGTATAATAAATATAAATAAAGATTAAGTTACATCTAAACAATATAAAAAAAAATTAAAGTTGCATGAATGTTTGAGAAATAGATAATAATGTGTATTTGTTGCTTTATATTCTTTTGTCACTATTTAGCTTAAATTATATTCAAATTAAATATAAGATGCGTTATTTTAGACAAACATAATGTAATATATTTCAAAAGAAGATATTAATATGCATTTAGTGCAATGCCAGTTTCTTTCGATGTCTAACTTATTATTGTATATAAATTTTAGAACATATTCTCTGCTAGTAAAATAGATGCACTATTATACAATTATTGTGAAATACAAATATCAACAACATATATTAAAGTTTAATTAAAAATGTGATATTGATTTATATTTATATATTGATTATATCTGTTAAGTTTCATAAATAAAAGATATTTCTCTATTATAATATAATTTTATTATTTATTAATGATTAGTTCCCGCAACTTTGGTTTGCATTGACAACAATCCTTGCCATGCTGTTTATCTCACACCCACTCACAATTAAAGCTCAGATCGTAGCATCATTAAAACTTAGAGCCTAGACCCAAGACTATATCGCCTTGACGTGAAGTATGTAAGCAAATGTCTATCACCCTAAAAAAATGCTATTGGCAATGTAGGTACTTAATAAAATGTAGATTTCATATTTGCTATTCCAGTTCTTTAACTTTCTTACTAGAGGCGATTTTCGCTTGTCATTTTTTGTTTGTTTTAGTTGATACACGCATTAGCGAGAGTCTTATAATATATTTATAAATCCTTATGGTTTATTGATGTATTAGAAGTAATCCTGTTCACTCTTTCCCATGAGATCCGATAGACTGCTATTTTGACAGACTCTTTAAGTTGCTTATTGGCTATCAACTAAGTCTTTTTATGAAAGCTTTGTTTACATGTTATCGAAGGTTTAGATATATTACTAAATTGGACCAGGTCACACTTGTATCAGTGGCACTGTAGATTCTTGTAAGATATTAGCTATTTATTGTGGGAAACTAGAACATGTTTTATTCAGGATTTATTCACTTGTAAAATTGTATTTGGATAAGTCCTGGAATAGCTTTTGGGAGTCTTTTAAACGTCTAAAAGTAAACATTATGCATTCATTCAAACAGGGGTACCAAATTATCCTTGGTTCTACCGAATAAAGCTGGTCGTTGTGTTTTTCTATCAATTGTCGTCTACGTCTTGGACATTCATGTATACCTGTACATCTAGTTATAGTCAAGATCCTTTCTCTGTGTGAATGTGGCCTCAACGACCCAAGCTCGTCCACCCCATTTATGAAATCCTTCCTAATAATGTTCCCCGCCCTATTAATGTTAATTGTTTTTTTATACTTACATGCGTTCTAATTTTGCTGTGTGATTATTTTGCCATACCGTGTGTTCTACATTCAACATGACATTGGCGAAGAGATTTGTGTTCTACATCCATTCATCTATCCATACGTAAATAACCAAACTGAACTTTCTCACTCCAATGAGATATGTTCCTTGGGCTTTAAGCTCTGGACTTTTAATGTATATGTCGGCGCTAAGCCAGAGTTTTGGTGTTTAGATTCCCTTTTCCATAATAATTAGTACAGAACTCTTCATTTCATATAATTCAATCTTGTTTTATATGATCAAAAACAATGTAATTAACACTTCTGTTCAATTTGCGAATTAGTGTCCGACCGAAAGTTCGGTTTCGATTTCGGTTTCTTTTGGCAAATTAGCACGCTTATAATGTAATTAATAGGCACTTACAAAGGTACCTAGGTATCCATTTTATAGGTTTTGTTTATCAGTTCAATATTAAATACCTACTTATAACAATTGTGATATTAGGTAATAACTGTAAAAAGTGTTTAAGTTATTATTTAAAGCATTCTTATAACTATGTAATTTAAAGAAAAATATTAAAACTGACTCAAAACATGATACCTCTAAGGAAGTTTCGGTTTCGGCCGAAACTGAGATCGTTGCCGAAATTCGTTTTCGGTTTCGGTTTCGGCCGTAAAAATCAGTTTCGGTCGGACACTAATGCAAATATCATAAAGAATTTAACAAAAGGATATTATTTATTTGAATAATTAAACAATAATTTCAATATTTAATATTTTCAAAACAAACCATATATGTATATTGATTTGCGCCCATATACGTACATACATATAACTTTTAAGATTTTTAGTAACTCATTTAATTTTTTTCGTTTAGGTGATAACAGGTGATAATAAAACCAAATAAATATATTTGAAAATTAATTTCGTTTATATTTTAAGTACATACACATAGACAAAAAAAAATAGTATATAGAAATGCATTAAGCGTAAACACGATATAATCTACGTAAATATAAAAATACGTAATTCTATGATATCTTAATTTAGAGAATGACAAAGATGACTGTTATTTATATGTTTTAAAAAAATATTCTATATATACTAGAATAAACATTATATACATATATACATATATATATATATATATATATATATATATATATATATATATATAAATATATAAATATATATATATATATATATATATATATATATATATATATATATATATATATATATATATATATATATATATATATATATATATATATATATTTCATTATTAAAATATTTTTGAAACAAATTCATTACCATAAGATTATATTGATTTCAAAAAATAATATATTGATTTCAAAATATAAAGTACCTATATATATCCTTAGCGCTTTGTATAAAAGATTGAAAACAAAATAATACTGATAATTAATATTTATACACATTATTGGTTATCGTAATTCTGTAAAAAAATTTAGTTACAAATTTTGTCACCACCTCGACTTTTATTAAAATTCTCTAGCGCCATCAATCCTGCTTTCAAACTATTCATTTCAATTCTATTCCATAAAGTTCCCATGATTATATAATAAAAGCAAATACCTGTTAATATTATTTTGACTATATCAGACAAAATATTATTTGGCCAATATCCAACCGAGCCTAAGAGCAACATGAATATTAAGCCACCAGTGAAAAGGTATAGTTTTCTCGATTTTCCTATTGTTTTCGTAGCATCTTTACATACTTTGATTGTTTCTTCTATGGTGTCGTCAAATTTCTGATCGGCACTAATTTGTCTTTGCTTTAATTTGTTACTTGAAGTGGTAAGTTTCAACTCCAAGCTAATAGCATTATGATCAGAATAAGAAAATGATTCACCTGGTACTTTATCCTCCAATGGGTTTCCAAAGTTGACAACAACAGCCTAAAGTTTAAAATTAATACATTTTAATTTAAATATTATGTTAAAATATTTCAGATATCATATTAGTTATTTCTAATAGTGTGTAGACTTTTAAGATAAGGTTTACAATATGAAAAAAAGAACAGAACTAAAATCTAATAAGAATCCATAAAAGCACAGTAAATGCTATTGTTGATTTTGAAAACAATAATTGACTATTAGTTTATGAGGTTATTTGTTTACTTTGTTTGCTTCTATAAATAATCCTTACCTCCAAGTCTGGTTTTGCATGGAACAGTATATGATCTATCCTCTTTCCTTCAGGACAGGTTTTAACTAATTTTGGATCAGAATAACTATTGTTGATAATATCACATGTTCCTAATATTTTATCAGCTTTATTTGCAATATGATCTAAGCTGCATGGATCAATTAGTGATGGCAGTTGAGTGATTAACCTTTAAAATAACATATTAAATATATTATTCAAATTACACAATAAAAAAAATTACAATGAGAAAACATCAGATTAAATCTTAATTCTCAATTTATTATAATATTTGAAATAATTGAAACTTCATTTATCACATTTTTAAACTAAATTTTAGTTTAATTTTAGTAGTCATAATATTTTAAAATGTGGTATAATATGTGTTTATTGTGTAATACATAATTTATTTAACATTTGTACCTAAATGACAAGTCCCCAGGGCCAGTATTTAAGTCTCCAGCCAATATTGAAACATCAGCAGGTGATGTTGTAAGATTTACAAACTCTGCGGTAGAATATGCTTGTAATACTCGGTGTGCCAAATATATATCATCTTCATGGTATTCTGCATGAAGCTAAAATATTTCAAGTTTCATTAGGTACTAAGTCACTTACAGAAAATCCAGTGTAACTATTTGAGCATAGTTGATGACTAGAGAACCTTGCAAAATATCTCTGGGATTGGAAAAATACCATTCTTTAATTTATATTTTATAGATAAATTATACATATTCATTGCATAAATAAAATATGTAATTCATATAAAAATGTGTTTATAAAAATATGAAACTTACATGTGTACAATAAACATTAATAAGTTTGTCATTGCATTTTATTCTGCACAATCCAACACCTTTCCCTCCGAACCAGTCACCATGATGTATCTTATGAATATAGCCATTTAGAGGCCACTGGTGAAAGAAAACATCCTGAATCAACCATTTTGAAAATATACATAGGCCCGATCCAAGAACACCACTACAATAAATTAAATAAAATTAAAAATTTTAGATGTTAAGAATTTTCCAATCACTATATAAAACATATGAAACATGTTAATATAACTGGCAGAACAGTGCATATTTAGTGTATAAAATAAATAACATACCTATAAAAGTAATGTGAATATGGTAAGGTTTTTGATAACTGGTTTTGCAAATATAAATAATCCGTCTCGCTCCAAATTTCTTGTAGACATATAATATTATGAGAAGCTTGAATCAAATACTTAGCTATGGCTACTATTCTTTCTCTTCGATTTTTTGATACAACAGGAATCCCCCTTAAAATAGTAATAGAATATAATAATACAACAAACAATTAATATACAAATAGAAATTAATTGAAGTACATACCAACAATTTAGTGTAAATATGTTTAGATTTAATTCCATTGTTCTGAAAGAACAGCTGAGCAGGCGATAATTAATACGAGTTTTATAACTTTGATATAAATTGACGTTATTTTATCGTTTGACAATGTTTTACTTTAAAATAATGGTAACATAGATTATACTTATTTATTATATTTTTTTAAAGTTTTTGTAAAGTTATGATAAGAGTGATAACTGATAACAAGCAAGGTAATGATACGATGTTATCCTCTACTAAGTGAGATAAACAATTGAAATGTGACAGTGACATTTTAGAACTTCTATGAAATCTTGATTTTTCATGTACCATTTAAGGATAAAAATTTTAGGCATGGATTTTGCACTCAACCCCAAGAAGACTACTTTTGTTTTATTATATTTCCTACAATCAGATATATATCATAATACCGAATAATATGTTCATATGACATTTTATCATAATATGTTGATGGAGTAGGTTGTTGTTGTATTGCATGGATAACTTTATCAACACGTTACGTGTCGCTGCTCTTTTTTCGGAACATTTGTAGTTTCGGCAGTAGGTAAGGATAAACATCAATAAAGCAGCAAACTTTTTTAGTCGATGGCATGAAGACAATATTTGTGTCTTTGCTGAAAGCATATATAACGGAATGCCATACTATTATTTTAATCCCCCTCTGATCGCAACACAAGCGTGAAAAATTCAATAGGCTCAGGTCAGGTAGTGTTACTACTGCTCGTGGTAGTGGTGCTAACTTTTTAACTAATGACCGATGTGGACCTTGTTTAATGCATCTTCAGTGAGGTCGACTCGATAAGTAACTGCGTTTAATGGTATTCATTCACAGGCTCGTGAACATTTATGTTTCGAATACTGTTAATGTCGAAACTTAAATATGTTGTGAGTATTGAGTAATTATCTCAGCCGAAGAAAACGGACATGAAAATACAGAAAGCTAATGGTAATCATAATCTTCATCCGTAAGTCACCGTCAGATGAAAGTGTCTCCAAAGTGTGTCCAAATAGTCAGTGGCACACAATTATTTTCGTCGGCCTTATACTCCAAGTTATGAGTAAATTTATAGATTTCGTGAACACATATCGTGATCTCAGAAAAAGTAGTATAAATATACAATTAAGTTTGCGCAGATTCATTCTCCATTTCAATTTTCAGACCGACACTCTAATATTTTTCCTATATTCGGAAAAGTTTCGAATAGATTTTATTATATATTTACATGACAAATATATTCATTTTACGAATTTATTACTAATATGAAATTTAGTGTAAATAAATAAATGCTCCCATTTTTCTCACCCAAGATACACAATTTGCGTCGAAAAAAAATGATGTCTCGTATTGCTATATTTAAATTATTCTTCCTACTTAAACTTAAGTAATCATTGAGAGTTTTTATTTGTGGCGCTTTAGTATAGAGTATCCTTATCCTATGTAATTCTATCTTTAGGTCATTATAGGACTCTTGGGCATATATTATGGGTTAAGTGCTCTGAGTGTAGGTGCATTAGTCAATACTATTAATGTACGTGCCTTAGTGCTCGGACTGTATTCTTTAATTACTCAAATAATGTGTATAGGTGTGTCCCTCGGTGATCGAAATGTGTGTATACTAGTATTCAGTCAGGATTAGTACACACAAATCAGTACTACTGGCGCTGTTATTGTATTATGTTTTTCGTAAATGTACTCAATATACAAGAATATAGATCGCATTCATATGAAGTGTGAAAACAATGGTGTAAGACGATAATACAGGTATTTCTTTTAAAGATGCTATTCCACACAATAATAACAAAAGGAAATATGTACATATTTAGAAAATAAAACCTTTATGCCAGCGGGGCTCAACCTGCGCTTCATTGGCTCCAAAAAACGCAGGTCGTTGTTTGAATGTTATTTAATTTATATTTATCAGTGTGTTTTTGATATATATTATTCTTCCTTGCACATATCGTATTTATAATTAATAATAATAGTAATTGTATTTATAATCATCATCACAGCCGTTAGCCGCATAGGCCTCCCCCAAGTATCTCCAAGACGGTCGCGCGGCCGGCGGACGGCGCTACCCGCATCCAGTAGCTCCCGGCGACCTTGACCAAATCTTCGGTCCACTTTGTAGGGGGCCTGCCCATCAAGCGTCGTCCAGTTCGTGGCCGCCACTCAATAACCTTTTCGTGCAAAGGGCCATCGGTTCTCGTCGTTATGTGTCCTGCCCACTGCCACTTCAGCTGCGCAATTCTTCGAGTAATGTCGATAACTTTTATTTTCCTATGGATGTCATCATTTCTGATTCTATCACGTAGGAAAATACCAAGTATTGCTGTCTCCATTGCACGCTGTGTGACCTTGAGCCTTCTTATAAGCTACATAGTTCGCGGCCACGGCTCGCTTCAGTAGGTCATCACTGGCAATATACGACCGACCATCATGACCGATCCGACCGACCGATCTGACCAGTCAGAGACTTTCATCTCGAGACATTGCGGTAATTTGGATACGAAGATTTTCTGTAGTTTCCCGAATGCTGCTTATCCGAGCTGGATTCGACGAGTAATCTCTTTCTCGAAGTTAGACTTACCTAGACTGGACTGTTTGTTCCAGGTCTACGTAGTGGTCAACAACTTCAAGTGTAGTGTTTTCAATATCAACTGGAGCAAGTAATGGAGTGTTTAACATAATTTTAGATTGTCCATGTCTACCTTAAGATATTTGGAAAACATTATTGAGATCTTCGAGCATTGTGTTTAGGTCTTACATGGTCTCAGCAATTAATACTATATCATCGGCAAAACGAAGGTATGTAAGATTGTCGCCGTTTATGTTTATGCCGTATTTTTTCCAATCCAGAAGATTAAAAATATACTCTAACGCGGCAGTGAACAGTTTCGGAGAGATAACATCGCCCTGTCTCACAACTCTGGTTCTGTAATCGGACCGAAATGGTGGTGTTTTCGTACAGATACCTTAACACTTCGATGTACCAGTAGACTACTTGGCACCTTTGAAGAAACTGCAGCACTGCCCAGGTCTCAATCGAATCAATATCTTTCTCCTAGTCCACGACCGCCAGATAAAGTGGAAAAGTATACTCTTCGGAACTTCTGTATAATAGCCGCTGCGTATGAATGTAATCTATGGTGCTATAGCCATTTCGAAAACCGGCTTGTTCGGGAGATTGGAAGTCGTCAAACCTGCTGGCGAGACCATTCGTGATGACTCTTAAAAACAACTTGTAAACGTGGCTCAAAAGTGAGATTGGTCTATAGTTCTTTAAGAGAGGTCTATCACCCTTTTTGAAAAACAGATTTATAATACATTCATAATAATATTTATAATATTATTGTGATAATTTTACAGCTCAGCGTGAATAATACAGACGTAAGTTTTGTTTTAGTATATTAGGCAATAGAAATTCGACCTTAATAAATATTGATTATAATATATATTACGTAAAATCAATTACATCACATCACATATTTTCTAATACTTACAGAAAGTAAAATTATCACACTTGAGATAAATATATAGGAGTTTTGGAGCCCTTTTGACAACGTAAGGATAACTTTACTATAGTAGTATATGTTTGAGTATATCACTAAATGTTGGGAGCTTATTAATTACAATGTATGGACTTATGGACATATGGAATGTTATGGACTGAAATATATTATGTAACATAATAATTATCTGTTCTGTTCTATTCCGAAGTAATGGGAGTTTCTAGTGTGCCAGTTGAGCACAATCCGCTTCGCCAATGTCACGTTGTATGGAGGACACACGAAGGAGGTTGACGGTATAAAAGAGATAACATTACACAATATTAGAATACATGTAAGAAAGAGATCCAGTGCCCTTCACCTAAAACAAATTAAACAGATAATTAAAAAATGTACCCACTGTATGATAGGTTAGTAATATAAATAGTATTTTGCAAGGGTGTTAGTTTAAAATATAATCTTGTTATGCGTAATGATTTACATAGAAATTTACATAAGGTACTAAACACTAGCATAAAAAAACACTGAACATTAAGAGGTCTAATCCAGAGGGAGTCTGGCCAAATATATGTGATATTGGTACTGAGCATACGGGTACGCGACCCCGGATCCTCAAGCCACCACTGTCATACTCCTTTCCAATCCATGAAAGTGGTGTCCTTACCCCCTTTTTTTTCTCCTAATCTTTTCCCCTCGTTTTCTTCTTATTCCTTTGTTGACTTTTTCCACAATGGGTTTTGGAGGTCAGATGGCAATCGCTCCATTAAAAAGCCGCCATGGAATATGGAAAGTGAAAAGATGTTGCTGGGTACGGCAAGGGCGTCGCCGCTAAACAATGCGCAGGCTCATCGCCCTACACCTGTGTTAAATGGGCAAGGGCTACTGTGTCAAGCACAGAGACGGCTAAAGAAGATAGTACCCAGAAGGAAATTTCACTTTGCAACGTGGAATATTGGCTCTCTCTAACCGGACGATGCGGGAAACGCACAGATGTACTCATGAGGCGTCGGGTCCAGTGTGCTTTCCTACAGGAAACGCGCTGGAAGGGCAATAAGTCCCGTAACATCGGACAGTGTTACCAGCTCATATACACTGGGTCACCTTATGGTAAAACTGGTGTAACAGTAGTTCTATCTAAAGAGCTACGGAATGGTCTCTTCGAAGTTGACGGACGCAGCGACCGCCTGATGCGGGTGAAGGTACTGGTTGAGGGGGGCTATCACCAACTTAATCAGTGCTTACGCTCCCCAGGCTGGTTGTAGCGGGGCCAAAAAGGAGTAATTCTGGGAGCCGTGTGAAGAGGGTTTACTCGCTATACCATCTATCGAGGTAATCATAATTGGGGGGACCTTAACGGCCACGTGGGTGCGGATACGTATCAACGTGTCCACGGTGGTTTGGTCACGGTTGCCACAATATAGAGGGAGAAAATATTCTAACAACCTATATTACGTCTGAACTGGTCATCGTGAATGCGTTCTTCCCAAAAGAGCCCGCAGCACCTTATTACGTATGGGAATGGGCCCCACTCAACTCAAATAGATTATCTATTGACCAGGCGGTGTCATGTGGGCAAGGTAACTGTAAAGTCATTCCTGGTGAAAGCTTGGGCCGTGCCCAACATCGTCTTCTTATCATGGATAATCCAGTCGTTACCCCGATAAATAAAATAGCCTAGACGCGTAAGCCTAACATCAAGTGGTGGTTGCTGAATGGATCGATGCAGACCGACTTTCTGGCAGAGTTTAACAGTCAAAACTTATCAACTAATGCCGAAATTGCTCAGGATGCTTAGGATCGAGCTCAGTCAGCAATCATTACGGCTGGTAAACATGTTCTTGGCGTTTCTATGGGAGGACGTATTATCGACAGGGAAACATGGCGGTTTAATGACAAGGTACAGGGGGTGATTTATGATAAGAAGACTGCATTTAAGGACAGGTAGCGTTCCAACTCTCCTTTAGACAAAGTACGAAGCAGCGAAACGTGCCAACAAAAGAGCTGTAGCCAGAGTCCGCAGTGATAATTTATTACCTCCATATCATAAACTTGAAACTGTGCAAGGGCAGAAGCTCGTCTACAAATTGGACCGTGCTCGGAATAAAACGACCCAAGATATCACAAAATTTTTGCATCAGAGATTCCCAAGGCAAGCTGCTCTGTAGTCATGGTTCTGTGAAGGAGAGGTGGAGAAGTTACTATGTAGTTTCCCGTCTGAACCACCTCCTAATCTTGGACTTATTACCTTTCCTAAACCTGGAATTATCTTCGACACATGAAGAACGGCAAAGCCTAACGATAGGGTGGGACCTAACGATATTCCGATCGAAGCGCGGAAATCGTTGGGCTCTCGTGCTCATGCTTACTGACCTTTTTAACCGTATTTTGAACACTGGGACGATGCCACATCAGTGGCGACTGTTTTGCAGTAGGAGTTCACCAAGGCTCAACTCTTAGTCCACTTTTGTTTAAAGCAGTGCTAGATACTATCACGGCCCACATACAGGACCAGTCTCCATGGCTGATGATGTATGCCGATGACATAGCACTCATTGACGAGAGCCGACTAACGCTGGAGCGTATAGTCAACGTCTGGAAGAGTACGTTTCAGAACGGTGGTCTTAAGCTAAATGTGTTGAAGACCAAGTACATGGCTTGTGGACTCGAACACTATCCATATAGGTCCTGAACGAGCCGTTAAATCGGAAAAGTTCAGGAACCTTGAATCTATTGTGCACGATTCCGGAAGCATCGACCACGATGTCCACGCCCGGGTTAGCGCTGCTTGGGCCAAATGGCGGGAGGTTACTGGTGTAGTCTGCGATCGCAGAATACCCCCTAAACTAAAGGGGTTGATACACAAGAGCATGATCCGACCATTTCTTTTATACGGCATTGAATGTTGGCCACCACCATCTCGGCACACTCAGGTGTTTCACATCACGGAGATGAAGATGCTAAGGTGGATATGTGGCGTAACTCGGGCTGACCGCATACGTAACACATTCATTCGAGGTAGTCTTGGTGTTCGTGACGTAGCGGATAAGCTCCAAGAGCGTCGTGTGAGATGGTGTGGCCACGTTTTGAGCCAGCCTAAGAATTATGTCAGAAGAAAATGCCTTGACATGTCTGTAAGTAAGACCTGGAGTAAGACCCCCGGACGCCCAAGGAAGCGATGGCTGGACGTCGTGATGCAAAACATGAGAACTAATGGACTTATCCCTGAGGATGCTCAAGATCGTGCAAAGTGGAGTCGATTAAGTAGGAAAGCAGACCCTGGCAATAGGCCGGGATAATGCTAGGTAGAAGAAGAAGAACATTAAGATGACGAGGGACTTTATGAGGAAGAACATCATATAAGGGACTAATTAACTTGGGACAAGAAAAAAGGAAGTGAGAAGGAGAACCATAGTCCAAACCACATGTTGCAGGTTTCACTAAAAAAAAACGTGATAAATAAGAATATGCTTTCATCATAAATGGATTTATTTTCAGTAGACAAACCGACTGCGCTATGACAATAACTTGAAGACATCGTATATTCACAAAATATATATATATTTCATATTAGAAATTACCACAGAAATACAGGTTTAAACTATGTTTCTAAAAAGCAATACTAGCATAGTATGAACATCGACTTTGATAAATATCTTTCTGACGTCACAGCTCGTAACGATCAATGGTGGTTGCGTTTTGTAACTTTGTTTTCGCTTTTTATATAATATTTTAAGGGTTTAAAATTTAAATATAACGTTTTACTTACTATATAACGATACTAAAGATTCGAAAAAAAAATGTTTGAGACAAATTTTATGCGTATTATTTTAAATACTTTACATATATTTAAGTATATTTCAAGTCGTTCTGTATGAATATTAACCAGCAACTTTGGATAAAATTCTATCACATATTTTTTATAACAAAAAATAATAAAAAATATATCTAACCAATTATCTAAGTAATATCTTCCGACAAATTAGTGTCTATAGAATTACTTGGGACAGTTGTAGAATAAAATGGTATACTAACAGTTTGTTCATTTTCAGATGTACAATTTTCTTTAGTTACAATAACATCTACACTTTTATTATGTTTTTCATCAAACATAATATCTTGGGAAGTAATTAAATTATTTTTACATGGAGAATCATCGAAAGATATATGCTTATCGTTTACTAACTTATCGTCAGGAACACTACAAATATTAATAGAATCACACAACGCTTGACTAGGATGATGTATTGATAAAGTTGTATCTGAACTAGTTCTAACTAGTTCAGATTCCAAAGTAGAAATATTTGTACTATTTATATTGTTAACAATAGGTTCTTCGGCCTCATCATGAACAATCCCACCCAATTTCAATATTGAAGACGTCTTCATGCTATTTAAGTCTTTTCTTCTTTTGCGAACAGCTTTTGATTTTTTTTTGTCATTTAATGAAACTTCTGACGGGTTGTGACGTTTAAGATGCTCATTCAGCTTAGCCTAAAAAAAGATATTTTAAATAATAAAAATTGAGACCGTCGTGGTACATCGGCATAGCTTCTTACAAAAGCTTTTAGCTTTGTAAAAGCGAAGATTGTAGTTTCGATTCCCACTCGGGGAGAATGAATTATTTCATTTCCTCGCTCTGGTAACAAGACAAAGCGCAGCGTTGAGTTCCGCCAGTTAGTTGAGGTGAAAGCGGGGAACGAGTACCCCGCACTAGGTTCCTTCCCTCTATCTATCCTGCTATTTGTGGGAAAAAGTTCGAAGACATTTGTTTACTTTATTTTAATTAGATAAAAAATATTCACCCTGTAATGTATTATTTCTAACATATGATAAACAAAAAGATTTTTTATATTAGATATCTCACCGAAGGAGGAGGGGGGATAAAAAGTTTCACAAAGAGCCTCACGTAACTAATGGACGCCCCCTAATATATGATAACAATACACCAAGAACAATTTTTATTCAAAAATGAATGCAGTCATATTGTGGTACCAAAATTATTTTTGTTTATTATTTAACCATCTATTTCTATCTATCTATTCGATGTACTGCAGATACGCGTTACCAGTACCTGATTACCAGTTACCAGTAGTAGATTGCACTATTCCCGATGCAATATCTAATAATGAAATAGAAATAAAAAAAATTTTGAATACCACCAATGCTTATGGTTTTCAATTTACTCAAAATACACAAAACCATACAGAATATAACATAAAAAAGTTATTATATAAAATGTTTACCTTTGTAGATAATTTAGCCTCACACATTGAGCAACTAAAGGTCATGCCTTCATGTTTGATGAGAATATGCTGTTTTAAATTACTGTTACGTGAATAATGTCTGAAAAGAAAAATTGTTTATAATCTTTTTATGGAGTGCAACTTTAATATTAATTTAAAGAAAGTATTATAATATTTATATATATTAACACTTTTTCATATTCTCATTGCTTTAACATGTAATATATAAAATTCAAACATCCTAGATGTAGCTGTTAAAAAGAACATATGAGTTTAATTTTTTTCATGAAACAATGTGTGTCCGTCCGAAAATGTTGTAATTCATAATTTAAAAGAATTGTGAAAATATGTTTGTGTGTTAAAGGTAACACACTTTGGCAATGAAATACTTGCTCAAGTCTGTTTCAAAGGTATTGTCACTAATGAATAATTGAAAATTGTAAATAACTAATTTAAAGAAAAAACTGTCCTGTTGAATTTCTAGTGCCGGTTCTTCTCAGGTCTCGGGGATTCATTCCAAAGAACCAGTAGTAAATTATTGGATTTAAAAAACATTAAGCTTGTATGTTCTTATTTTGAATAAAATTATTTGACTTTGACAGAGTAGGCACATAGCACCTCAGAGAAGTTTCTAGACACTTTGTCTTCTGCTTTCCATCCAAACTCAAGATATTAAGTGTTAAGAGCTGGAACTCAATGCTGCACTTTTTCTTATCAAAGTAGGAATATCAAAATAATTCATTCTCACAAATGGGGATCACATCTACTATAACTTTAATTTTTTTAAATTCAATTTCAATTAAAGAAAAAATAAATACCTGTGGCAATTTTTATATGGACAGTAAAACATTTTTGTTGGTGCATTTGGTACATGTTTCTTCATATGTCTTATTATGTGCTGTCTTTCTTTAAAATATTTTCCACAATCATGACATATATATTCTGTAACAAAAAGGACACCGATTTTAGTCATTACACAACAGATATATGAGACAAATATATTTTTTTAGGATATATTATTAACTACTAAATTATTTATTTAAATATGCAAAATGAATATGTTTTAATTTATTACATAAATTACCTGCGTTCTTGTGATCTTTTCTTTTATGCGACATTAAATCTGTCCAACGGGTAAACTTTGTATTACAATGTTCACAAGTATATATTTTATGGTTTCTCATGTGTTTCTTTTTTTCATATAGTGTAATAAATTCTCTTTCACAGACATGACATCTAGAATAAAAGTATAGTATTTTGCTTATATAAAATAAGTATTAGGTGTTTTACCAAATTATTACCCCCAAATTTAAAGGAGATACTGCCCCGGATCAATGTGAATGGACCCTTGCCGCAGGCTGTAAAGTTTTTTGTATATAAATCATTGAGCCTGTGTGAGCTGACATGTTGCATTGTCAGCTTGGCTGTTTAATTTGTATTTGGATATACCTGTATCCAAGGAGTGAAACAAAGTGACATGAGAGGTAGTGGGTAACTTGAATGGTTGCTTGCTTGCTGTACGCAGATGATGCAGTGTAATAGCGTCATCAGAATGAGAGTTGGAGACATTGGTCACCATTCTGAAAAATGGGTGTGAAAATAATGGTCGAAGCCTAAATGAATAAAAGAAGATGGTGAATGGATATTAGAACAACTGAATGAAGTAGTATGCCTGGTAAGTATGTTAAGTAGAGATGCAAGAGAAACGAATGGATGTGAAAAGGCGTATTGCTACAGTGCTAACAGTGCTTTAGCTGCATAGATGAGATGGCAAAATGTCAGTGTAGCTGCACATTTGACTGTAAACTATGCAGTTC
This sequence comes from Dione juno, assembly GCA_037127375.1. Lineage (NCBI taxonomy): Eukaryota > Metazoa > Arthropoda > Insecta > Lepidoptera > Nymphalidae > Dione > Dione juno. The sequence continues at coordinate 4,389,031 of JAXRJS010000059.1, read as the reverse complement.
TGGTGCTGACGCTGTTATATGGCAGTGAAATGTGGGTATAATAAATGTACAATGAAAGAAAGAATAATCTCTTCAGAGGATATGCAGAGTCAGTTTAACTGACTGAACCTTCAACAAAGAGATACACAGAATGGTAGGTAGCAGCAAGGTCACACTGACAATCAAGAAGAATATGTTCAGGCTCAAAAGTGAGAGATAAAAGAGGTAAAGGGAGAACTCGGTTGACCTTTGAAAACACAGTGTCGAAGATACTGGAGGAACATCACATATCAAGCATGAGAACCCCCTGGGCATGTATGAAGAGGTTAATAACAGTGGATAAGACAAAAGAGGTATGCATGGACTGCAAGTTTTCGCTCCAATCTCTCTGATTATGCCACTAGGGATGAAGCACAAAGTTATGTATGTGTGTATCAAAATATTACAAAACTAAAACAAGCTCAAGTTAAAAAGTTAGCATTTTTTTCAAAGTATTACATAACACACTATAATTACTTCATATTGTATTACCAGTATTAAAGTTTACATGAAGATGTACAAATTATTCCTCTAGGTAAATAAGGCAAAAAAAGTAAGTACTTTTTTTATATATTGTACACACCTGAATGTTTTTACACCATTGTGAATATACATATGGGATCGAAGCTGGTGTTTCTTTTTGAAGATCAACTTACAGATATCGCAAGCAAAAGGTTTGTTATTTTCAATGTGACTAACTTTCATATGTCTCTTTAAATTTTGTCTGTTAGAATACTTCTTCATACATTTTGGGCAGCTAAAATAATTTGTGATGTAGTTATTATTTTAAAATTATTTAATGTATTTAAGAATTAAATGTATATTTTTTAAGTGAAACTAAGTTATAAATACCAGTACAAAACATCAATTTCCCTCTTCTTATGTGCACTTTTAATATGACGATCTAAATGACTTTTACTGGTATATTCTTTTGTACATGTTTCATGAGTACATGCAAAAGCTTTCTGAAACAGGGAAAATAATTAAAAAAAATAGATTTTATAAAAAAATATTATATTAATAATTATTATTTATACATACACCTTACCACATTGATATGTACCAGTCGGTGTTGAGCCAGTCTATATGGTCTATTAAATACGGCATTACATCCACTAAATGGACAAGCATGCACTCTTTTAAGCTTTTGCTCTGCAGAATCCATTTAAATAGTATAAATTATAATTGTGTCAAATATAAGAAATAACTTTTGTCCTTAACACAATATACTAATGTTATATATATTATGTGACTTTAATTAAATAAGCTATATCTATCAATATATATTATCAGAATATTGATATATATTATCTATCAAATAAAATAATATATATCAATATTCAAACTAAAACAATAATATGCTTTTAGGTTTTTGAAGTTTTGTACATATGAACTACAGATTTAAACAAATGTCAAATGTCTGTGTCCGGTCAAAATTATTCATTATGATTGATTGTGAATGATTGAATGATTTCTTTAGACAAAATTAATAATCAATAAATAAATGATATATATAGTTAATTGAAAATGTTCTATAAATTAATATAAAAAGTATCATTTAATTTTTTTTCTAGAAAGACATATTTAGTTACTTTACAAATTTATTTTTAATTTATATTAATATTAAAATCAAGTTTTACAAATACATATGTCATTTGTTTATTGCTAATTATTTTACAAGTATAGTTTATTCTACAATTTTAATCACAGATTTATCTTTTCCTATTCTGTGGTCTATGATGATTGTAGTGATATAAAAAAAACCTGACAGATTACGGGACAAATGGTGGAGAGCATTGATCATTCACTCATTTGTTGAAAATAAATAATGCGACATCTGACGATTTCTTTTGTAATGATATAAATGTCATAAATATTTTATGCTTACTATTTAATTACAAGTACCAGCGATACTTTGAAGATATTATCATCTTTACGAATGAAGTCAGCTGACGATAATAAACAAAGGGAATGTCAATAGGATAGTGTTAAAAGTTGCGAAAAGTGCCTGTTATTTAGGTTTAAGCATAATGGATGTTGACGGTTCATCATCAACTGGTGAAATTAGCCAGAACCATGGTGATATAGATCAAAACCTTCTTTTGCAATTTAGTTGTATGAATACTACCGATAGGGAAGAACTCATAAGCCAAATGCAAAAGCTATTAGGAACTAGTTTAAGCTATAATACGGCTAGTTTTTTCCTTGATATGAGTAATTGGTAAAAAATATACTATCATACTCAAATAGATGTTATGAATATGACAATTAATCTTAATAAATTATTATACATTTTTCAGGAATTTACAAGCAGCAATATGTTGTTATTTAGACTACAGTTTGCCCCCGAAACTACCATCCATGTCATTAAAAGCATCTCAAAGTCAAGATTCTGCAGTGGGACCCTCAACTTAGTAAGATTTTCCTATGTCATATTATTAAACATTAATTTATTAACAATACTTTATACATTTTATATCTGTCAGATTTTTTTAATAGAATCAATAAAAACAACTATGAAAGGAAATATACTTAAAAATGACAAATTGAAATAATTCTGTAGTATCTGATTACAGTTTTGAACAAAATTGGAGTATTGCCAACACAGGGACTGAAGCATGGCCCGGCAGCTGTAGATTGATACAAGCTGGAGGTGAGCCTTTTGCTGCAACACCAGTGTTTGTGCCACCTCTTCCTCCTGGACATTCCACTAATGTAACCATAAAATTGCAAGCTCCGAGTATCGCTGGTGTACATAGAGGATATTTTCATTTAGTAACAGAAAAAGGTGATCAAATTGGTGGTATGTGTTTTTTTCTATTTCATTGACTATTTCTATAATAAAGATAGTTAATGATGATTATTTTCTTCAATGTTGTTGTTAAAATAAAAAAAAAGTATAATTAACTAAGAAACACGATGACAAGACAAAAAAGTTTCTACAATTATAGAGGTTAAATATTTCATAGTGAAAAAACTATTTATTTTTTAAATTCAATATTATAATTCCAAATTATGTTTCCATAACACAATAAAGTTGATTGTAATGGAAAACAAAAAAATATAGGTTATGTACATTTGACATGATTATGAAATTATTATTATTAGTCATTGACATTTGTATCTTGTATCTTAGATACTTTGTGGGTGGAAATAACAGTAGAATCAGAAGTCACAATGGCTCTTGCAGAGCAACTAGCAGCCCTACCTGTACCAAGTAGTAGATTGGATGAATCAGTACCTCAGGTATTGTTAATTTATAAATTAACTTATAAATATTTATCATATATCTTCAAAAAAAAAATAATAGCATTTGAGAACTTAAGGTTAATAGAGCTTGTAATTTAGTTAACAAAAAATGAATATCATGACAAATGATTTACTTTAAGCTAGAAAATTGTTAAAGTTCTAACAAAGCAGCCTGCTATTGTGTAAAATTTATCTCTTCTTTAATATACAGTTTCCTTTGTGTTTTCTCACTCCAGTGGGACATTGGCGAAATTATTTGTACTCAACTAGCTCTCTAAAAAAAATCTAAAACTAGAACCAAACTGAAGGCACTAATAAAAGTATTCTGTGTGTTTCAGGTGCCGCCACATGATGCCGCCGCCGATGACCAGATGTGTTGATAATAGCCACAATTTTTTCGTTTTATAAATGATGATCTACCTACCAATTGTTGAATTGACTCCTCCATGAAAACCTATCATTTTATTTTAAATCCTCTAATGCTTACATTATATTTGGAATCTACAGGTACTGAAAGTGTAGTTATCTTATAATGTTACAAGTCTTATAACAATGAAGTAATGTACAAATGCAAGTTAAATTACTTAAACTTTATCTAAATAAGATAAAAGAATTATGAATTTGTTATTGTTGAGATATTTACAATTATAAGAATACCAATTTTATTAGCATCATTTAGTTTTAGATATGAATTGCCATTATTTTTTTAAAATAATTATGGGGGTTTAATTTTGTAGTTCTATTAATATAATTTAATTAAAGTAAAGGTTTGATAATCTAGTTTTAATTATTTACAATATCTAGGTATCTTTCTACAAATTCTATTTATATATATTTTCTTTTAAATCCAACTTTGCTATTCATACTGTCTTATTAATTTTCGTAATTACTTTATTTTAGTGTTTTTTAATAGGAAAATAAAATTCTGCTTTTTTATTCATTTATTTTATTATGCTTACATGAATATAATACTTCAGTTACATACTATCTTTTAAATTTTATAAAAAAAAGTATATTTATGGTGCATAGGCTAAATGTTCAATACTAAATAAAAAAAAAGAAAATTACACTGCCATTTCCATTTCGATTTTTGGATAAGGATTGTAATTTTTGATAATAAAGTCTTCATATTTAAAGTCATCAATAGAATCAATTTTTCTTGCAAATTCAAGACTTGGAAAAGGCTTTGGCACTCTTTTTAATTGTTCTTTTAAAGGTTCTATATGATTAAGGTATACATGTGTATCACCAGTTGTATGAACAAATTCTCCAGGCTAAAACAAATTGCATATACTATTAAATAAAAAATATAAATGTAATGGAAAAAATGTATTGAATAACAAATAATTTATATATGGCACAAAGAGGCTAAATATACTTGTATAAACTGGTACTAGTATATGTTAGGGATGTGTACTATATTTTGTGGATGCTATAACATATAAGAAAATCTTATCTTTGAACAGTTGGCATATCACATACAAGCATTGGGATTCATTGTGTATATTTCTATGAAACAAAAACTTGAACTCACCTCTAAACCAGTTATGTGAGCAATCATATGTGTCAATAGTGCATAACTAGCTATATTGAAAGGAACACCAAGTCCCATGTCTGCACTTCTTTGGTACATAAGACAAGAAAGTTTTCCACTAGACACATGAAACTGTGTCAAACAGTGACATGGAGGAAGTGCCATTTTACTTAAATCTGATGGATTCCATGCACATACTAACATTCTTCTATCACTCGGATTGTGCCTGTAAAGACATTTTATTTATAATATTTCTTTAAAACTGAGTTTTAAGATTTGCAAAATATGAAACAAAAAATACTTGATGGTATTTATAATCTTTTGAATCTGATCAATTCCTTGTCCTGTATAATTCGTTTTTGCATCAACATATTTAGCTCCACTATGTCTCCATTGAAAACCATAAACAGGCCCTAGATCACCTAAAAATAAAGTAATAAATACAAACTATAGTTTAGATACACAAGTAAATTAAAACACACTCCTAGAAATAAAACAATCACCTTCTTCTCTTTCGGTAAATCCTAAATTATCAAGGAAAGCCCTAGAACCATTTGCATCCCAAATGTGTACTTTCTTATCTGACAAAACTTTGCTATTGGTAGATCCTGAAAGCATCCACAACAGCTCTTCTATAACCCCTCGCACAAATACACGCTTAGTGGTTAATAATGGCAATATTTTATTGCCTAATGAATATCTTTGCATGGCTCCAAAAATGGACAAGGTTCCTACACCAGTCCTATCCAAGCGCTTGTCACCTGTCAATGTGCATAGTACATGTTATAGTGAGTACTATGAGTATAAATTACAATTTTCTAGAATTCAATTTAAATGAATACCTGTTTTGATTATTTTTTCTATTAAATTTAAATATTGGTATTCTTCATGATGTTGTACTGATCCATTTTGACTCATATTGCAATTAATTAAAATGAATATTTATAAAAACAAGTATGATATTGTATTCTTTGTTGTAGAATAAATTATAAAAATACACTTATACTTTACGTAAATTATAGTTTTAGTCAATAATTTATAGTTCAATCTCACTCGATTTTCGAACTAGAAACAAAATGGTTTTAGCAGCAAATTTTGTGGAATTATGAACGAATTATAGCATAAATACAAAACTATATTAAACACAAAATATATTTATGATTCAAGACCTTTTTTGCAACCTCAAAACACATTTATACAAGTACATTTGCTAATATATTGCAAACGCATATTTTACGCAAAAGCGCGCCAAATTTGCAACGTCAAAGTGACAAAATATATAAGGATTGCCATGTCTAATATTACTCTTCGCCAAATACTGCACCGCACTGAACTAAAAACTGAACATTTATATTCCAGATTAGCCACACAATTAATAATAATAACAAAACATGAATAGATTTAAAATAAACCAAATTTCAATTGCTTCACTGAACACATATTTGTTTTTAGTTATTTATTGTTAACTGTAACTATTAATAAAAGAATATTAAGGATACTATATCGATGTAAGAAAAATCAAATAGATAATGCATAACATAGAGATTACTAAATAAGGTCAATTATTAATGTAATACATTTTTTACATTATTTTTTTTATCAATTTATATATATATATATATATATATATATATATATATATATATATATATATATATATATATATATATATATATATATATATATATATATATATATATATATATATATATATATATGATTGCATATTATACATATTTATTGAATCATATACATAATACACAAAGATCATTCAAGTTATTGTACAAATACACTTTTCTTAGCATAATCTTGCATAGTCGAGGCCCTGCTATGTAAAAAAAAAACCTTAAGCTGTTTCACCTGGTTATGACTAAACAGATATAAAAATACAATAAATTTATATTATTTTATGCACTATAAAGGATTAAGTATTACTGCTTTAAATGATATTAAAGCAAACATTTAAAAATGTGCAGACTTTTAGCACGATCTTAATTGGCAAGGAAGAATGAAGAGGAATTACAATCAATAGGTTATAGGCTATTGGAGCGTAAGGAACGTGAGTGGGTGTCATGAATAAACTGGAATTGTTTTTCATATAAGAATGAGTGGAAGATTAAACAGCACGGAATAGAGATCAAGTTTATTCTTCTCTTTAATGCCAATATAACAAATAATCAAGAATTGGTAATAGAACTGAGTTTACCATCACAATTTTGGTGGGTAAGAAATTGCGCAGCATAGGACTAGGAATGCCGATTACAATAGCATGACTTCTCCTTCAAAAGAAGGATTTATCATTAGACTAAAATATTTACACCAAGCTTTCTCATATTCATTGTTTATTCTATTGATGATAATAGGTAGTTCAGTGAGAGTACCTTGTGCGTAAATTTATAGTTGTCACCATACTCGTAGCTGAGAGATATTTTTATGACAGATGGAATTAATAAGCTTTAAAAATAAAAGAGGAGACATCACGTCACCTTGAGGGACGCCAGCACTAGTTAAGAACCATTTCGTATAGGTATTTTCTATTCAAATGTGCTGCCGGCGTCCGTACAAGTAAAAACAAAATCAATACACTTACAAGACATATACATACAACACCACAACTTTCTAATCATACCCTGTCTGATGTCATTTGTAGACTTGACTAAAATATTTGTCGTACCTTGACCAAAGCCAGACTGTAAAGGATTTAAAACATTATGTTTTGAGAGGAATGTGCTTAGATGCTTGTGCAAAGACGTTCTAGTACTTTTGATATAAATGGAAGGATAGAAATAGGACGATAATCGGAATCAGAGTATAGAACGATTCGAAATGGATGTGTTTACAGGAGCCAATAGGTCTATTACAGGTCTGACTATTTTACGACTAATGCAGTCAACACCGACTGTATTTGACTTAATAACTATAATATTTCTCTTAACTTCATATTCAGTGAATTAATTAATCTTAAATTTTAATGTGGTAAGATGATTTAAGGTGCTCAACTTATTTGTACTATAAATTGTACTTTACAAGAAGTATAATGTTGATCAAGAGAATACATATTAATTTTTTTGGAATGAAAAATATGTTTAGTTTAATTGCCTTCGAGGAATATTCGACTTTTCGAATTTTCGAGAAACTTTCAGACTTTGGCTGGGTCATCTTCATCAAGTACTGATTTATAGATAAGCGTCGTTTACTACCTCTACATAACCTGTTGTAATGATTTCGCTCTCACACAATTCTCTTTATTAGTGTCACTAACTTCAAAGATATATTCCGATTTAGCATTATTTTTCTTATTTGGAAATATTTTTTATGTCCGCCGTAAGCCATGGTGCAAGTAGATATTTCATTCTGACTGGTCAAACTGGTGCATGAGCACCCATAGGCTTTGGTTAAGAGAGAAAATATTTACTTGCTCATCAACTGTATTTGCGTTGTTAATGATGGACCAGTCACTTTCATTGCCATTTTCATGCTCCATATTCATAAAGTTGCTGGATGTGTTGGATTCTTAATTTACGTTTAGGGGGTGCTTACTTTGTAGAATATATAAAGAAGAACAGTAGTGCAGGAACAGTAGTGCTACATGGTCAAAAGAAGATACTATAATTAGGTCAAGAAGAGAAGGATTAGTAATTGGAAAGTAGGCAATGACTTGGTACTTAAAGTAAAATATTTAAAATAACAGAATTTATTAAAGTTTGCAGACGCGAAGCTCTATAGTCTTTTTTAAAGAATGCAAGTGTTAAAATCCCCCATTATCAAAAAATGCTTATTAGTTATATTGTTGTATATATTTGTATTTGAAGTTGACAATATCCATGGCAACTAGCGACTTGTTACTTACAAATGACAAATATGTAATTTTCAGTAGCTTTCAGATAAAAAAGGATAACAAAATCTATTCTTCGTTAAAATAATTTTTAAAGTACCTATATTATCAAAAATAAAGAAAGTAAAGATAAGGTGAAAAATAACAGCATATGTGATTGAAATTAGAAATGGCTATAAAAATATATGACTATAGTTATTTATTATATTTTATAGATAGTAGAAAATGCCTACATTAGAAGCTCCAGTTTTGGAACTGGGTTCCGCCCCCCAGACCCCAAGTGTGATATTATCACCATCTCCTTCAGAAGTTTCTAGTGCTAGTTCTCCAGAACCGCAAAATGTTCGTGCCACACCACTGTTCAGGTGCGTCCCTATGTAATAAAGTATTATAGGTATCATTAATTATAATAAGTTAATTAAGTAGTCAGGCAGGTATAAGGTAAAGATTTATTAATTAAAACTATTATTAAAGTAGAAAAGAAACACGCTAGTTTTAGTAGTATAAGATGATCAAAATTACACAAAGTCGGGATTGTAATTAAAGAGAAAAGTAGCTGTTTAAATACAATGTGCTTGTGATACTACCTATGTTATGTGTGTGTATCAAGTCCCTGATTTCAAAATGCTTATCTTATGACTACAGGTTTTTACAGTTTCTCCTCTCTATCTAATGCAGATAAATGTTAAAAAATAAAATGAATCCATATTAGTATACAATACATTATAAAATATATTTAGTGTTCAATTTTGAAGGGTGCTAGCTATGCCGCCTCCAGAGCCACAGCAACCACCCGGCCAAGATGAACTAGAACGTAGACTGCCAGGTTATAGACGTATTGTTATACCCCGAGAACTTACGCTCATCGAGCTATTGGTATGATTAATTGTTTATAAGTAATAGATTAATTTTATACAATTTTAGTCTTTCTATCCTTTATAGTTTGTTAGTAGGATAAAATAAAATAAAATAAAATTTTATTCAACGCAACTTCGACTACGCGAAGATTATCGTAAAATCAATTCTGTATTCACCTTAACATCCAATACCCATCATGCTGATAAATTTATATAACTATCTAATTTAAATTCTTATTATGTAGCTATTATAAATGTTCTTAGGGTTGTTACCTTAAAAGTAAAAACGGAACTCTTTTAGGATCACTTTGTAGTCCGTCTGTCTGTATATCTGCTTGTCCGTTTGTCGAGACCATTTTCTGAAAATCAAGTATAGGAATCATGCTGAAATTAATATCAAATATACAAACTTATGACTTCTTGAAGCACAGAAAATATCAAACTTCCAAGTCAACGCAATCAAAAGATATGAGCATTTATGCTTAGTTGTTTTGCATTTTAAGCGTTTTGATTAATTGGTTTGTGTACCAGAGACTTTGAGTATTTCTTGCCTTAATTGCTCGTGCTAAGCCAGCATTATCTTATTTTAATATTTTGTCTGGACTCTTATTCTTCTTTATTGAAATTCATGAGATTTTTCTACATCTAAGATTTTCATATGAAAACTGAAAGTACTCATCACGCTTAACAAATTTTACTAAAGATCCTTATCCTTATTTTTATAGTTTAGGCTATCTATTTGTTTCTACATCAAGTTTTTCAGATTTTTGATTTTTATATTTATATCAAAATATCAATCAAGTGTCAGTCACGGTGAGTAACTTTTCTTTAAGGCACCGTTTTTTATTTCATATAGTTGAGTTAATCTACTTGAGATATTCCAGATCTTAAATGTTCATATGTCAACGAAAAATGTTCATCAGTCATTTAGTTTTATTGTTTTATTAGACTATAAATTAATATAAGGTTTACGTATCCACATATTCTCAAAACAATATTGCGTCAACTTACCTAATATGAAATGTCCAGTCATATTAGTCGTCATTGGCAACAGGGTTCTTCTTTTATTCAGATTTCGTCAAATGTTCCAACTAAATAGCAAAGTCATAAGGTATAATTCACTAATATCAAATAACTTTTTGCAGAAACAGTCGAGTGGTGTGACAACGGATGAAGAAGTATTGACAATTCGAGAAGCGAAGTTACGGGTGTTGGCGGAGCGGGTTGGGCTACGTCGGCTACATGTCCTTGCACCACACTTACGAACGTTGGTATTAGATGGAAGCGCTATATCATCGCTACGGGACCTGGGAATTGGGTTGATACATTTAAAAGTAAGCAATTATATCTAGGGAACAAAATACATCTTTCGCATTTGGCTGACAGTTAAATTAAATCTAAGAATTTCGATATAAATAATATATAAGCATCGACGTTCTACATTATTTATTATAATTACATATTATATTTATTTACAGGTATAATCGAATACATAAATGTTATTATAATACTTAGGTTTTTATCAATTATTTGATTATAGGTAATTCTCCCTGGTCTTATTTTAGAAAAAAAACAATATCATTAAAACTATACATATAATTGTATGAACAGATTTGAATTTTTCTTGGATAATATCTAGAAGCCAACTGAATAGGACAACGTCTGGCTGTAAGCAGTGGTTGTGGATTTATAGGAGATAAATTATTTTCATTTTCTCGTTAAGTCAAGATAAAGAGCGGCGTTAAATTCCGCCATTTATATTCAGATGGTAAGAGAAGCACAAAGTATTCGACACTGGGATCACTCTTTCATACTATATGCGGAATATAGAGAGAAGCTGAAAAAAAAATGTTATAAACAAAGTGGAAGTCTGCCTACAGAAGTTTAAGTAAATTTAACTTCTAATGACTTATTTATAGAGTCTCAGCGTGAACCGATGTGGCCTAACGTCTCTGGACGGTATATGGGGTTTGGGCGCGCTAAGGGAATTTCATGCTGCCGGAAATCGTCTCCGCGATTTGCATCCTTTGGCGGCTTTACAAAAATTACATACACTTAATTTAGCTGAGTAAGTTATAGTGTATCTTCTATAATCATGTATTTATGTAATAATATTATTATTATTAATACATAATTAAAACTAAAAAAAGCGTGTCTTGAAGCGTATTTGAGTAGAAATATTGTCGTTACAACACTTTTTTGTTGAAAATACCATAATAAAATTGAATTTGACTCAACAAGATACAAACTTTCTTTTCTTAATATAAGATTCTGAATGATTCTGTCTTTTATATAATATTTCTTATTTTACGTAATTTTTTAATAGCAATCCTATAGAGCAGTCCAGTCGTATATGGACTCTTGGTGTATGTACTTCGCTACGTCGCCTTACTTTGTCTGGAGCCCCCATAGCAGATACATTAAATTATAGATTTTCTGTGGCGTCTGCTTTACCGATGCTAATTACTTTAGACGGAAGGCCACTAAATGATGACGCAGGTATATTATGCAATATCCATATTGACGTATATTTTAAGGTTTAGTCGACTATTTCTATAACTTGCTGCTTTTCAATTGTTACTGTTAGGTGTACTGCAAGTTCTAAGAGTTAGACTTGCAGTTCTAATAAAGGAAAAATATCAGCAAAAAAAAATACTATTTTGAACTTAAATTACAACAAAACACAATTATTGCATTTGTAGCAAACGCTAGCATATTTAACTCTTGTCATTTTTTATAAATTGCACTCTCTTTTGATCTACAAGCCATGAAATTAGTATGGAAACCTCGGTGTACACACCGAGGTTTCCAATATTATATTTTATAGTTAACTACAAAATAAATTGTGAATTTGTGGATTTATGGGTTTAAGGGTTCATTATTTGTAAATTAATATATAAATTGTATCTTACATAATAGGTATCTAGGTAGTAAGTATAGAATAATAATATTAATAACTTGATATATTATACACAATTCAAACTTTTTTAGATGAATGGATAGACGAAATTCCATCAGATGGGGAAAGTGATAGTAGCAATATTGAAAATGACATGCCATCCTTATCAATGAGTAATAAAAGTACACAAGATGAACCTCAACCTGAGACTTCTAAGATGTTCGAGGTAATAACGAAATAAATGACGGAAAATAAAATAAGTAGGTACTTGTAGACGCCATGGAAGCCTCAACATGTATTCATTCAACCCCCTATATATTCAATTGTTCTGCATAGATGTTGTGTCTATTGGGTCTGTAAAGGATTGCACAATAAATATTATTATATAAAGAAAACATTTGTAAGCATGCAATGTAAGCATCCAAATTAATTGACTAAGTAAGCAGTTGCGCAATTATTTCCAGTTACTGTTTTGTGGAGTATATATACTACATTTTATATATTAAATTCCCGCTGGACCTCACTGGTGACGTATTTGAAACGTGTATTTTTTTCATAAATGGGGAGAGATTTGCCTTCAGGTCTGGTTTTTATCTTAAAAAGTGAAAAATACTGCGTAACTGTTGGGCGTCATCTCGTAATTTTCTGTGTGGCTCAATAGTCTGAGCGGATTCGGGTTGAAAAAGTTTCTTTTAAACCCACTACTTTTGAAATTGATTGTGTGGAAAAATGTCATGTCATTTTTTTATTCGAAATTTCCATTAATGTTCGTGAAAAATGAAAATTTTCTAATTTTCTCAAAGAATCCGATATCTTCAAAAATCTACAAATTTCCAAATATATACTGAATTACTAAATATTGTTGAACAAAAATAGATAGATGTTGAGGTTTACTACCCAAGAGCTACCGATCAAGTTACATTTTGTATTATTATCACGATAGTTATCATACATTTTATCTAGTCTAAAATCTGATCTTATCTGTCTAAAATGATTCATAATTCATTTTCATTTCATTTCATTCATTCATACATTCATTTGAAGTAATATCTTTTACAAAATATGTTTTAACTTAACTTGAGCTGTGTTATAACATTAAGTTCATTAAGTTTGTTAAATTTGTTCCTTGCTTTCCACCACTTAAAATATTGCGTGTTCAATAGCCGAACTTATTCACATGCACTACTACGCATTCTCTTGTTACCAGAATAAGAAAATTTAAAATACTTCATTCCCCCGAGAGGGGACTGAACCCACATCTGTCGAGTTTACAGTTCCAATTTGGAATATAATATATAGGTTATTTATGTCATATTATATTTAGAAGCCGCCAGACGAAACAAAACTAAGAAATAAGCGATTTCTAACCCGTCTAAGGCCGGCTACCACCGAGTGCGCAGGAGTAAGGCCACGCTGCGAACTTCCTAAGCGACCGCGTACAGCAGTGGAGAGATCCATGGACGCGCCCACCAGGTTGCAAATTATGAATACGCTTTTAGGTAAATGAAAAGATATTTTAAGCTGTATAAATATAAATAGTTAATTTGTGACAACACATTTGTAAAGGTCTTAATGCAATTTATAGCAAATATAACAGAGTAGGCAAATAACATAGTTTCAAGACACTTCTTTAACTGCTTTGGCATTGCACAATATCGGAATATTGGAATAATGAAAATATTTAATGCCCCCAAGTAATGATTGAACCCAAAACAGTCAGACATCTCCCACTGCGCCTCAATTTAACATTCATAATGACTAATTTGCTTATTATAAAGATCGTTTGAAATTTATTTTTATTAACGCTTATCAAAGATGACGAATGGCGATGTAGTGGAAGTAAGTTGACGTCTCAAGGCGCGGTCTGCGGAAACATAGCGAGAGCTTTAAGAAAGTCGACAAAAGAAACTCTTAGGAATTCATGTGAGTATTCAAAGTGTGATATATTAATAAATATTAGCTGTCAATATGAGTGGTAAAAAGATACAGATTATATAGAAAAATGTTGCTTAAATTTTTAGATAATGTTTTAGAGAATTATGAGTAGTAAAATATTAATTTGGGGCCGCCGTTGTGGATATGATTCCCACTCGGAGAGAGTGAATTATTTTTATTTTCTTTGCTTTGGTAATAAGGCTTATTGAGTTCGCCACTCAACACGCAATTTCTCGAAAGGCAGAAAACGGGTAACGGAGCTTCTTTTCACTATGTGCGGGAAACAGCGTGAAGCAAAAAAAAGGTAGTGTAATTTCGATACATATTATCGTATCCAAGTATTAGTAATATAAAGGTACGAAGATGTTCCCTTTGTCGGTAAATGTCAAGGGTAACGATAGATCGGATCATACGGTTGATTAGGTTTTTTAAACGCTGGCTTATTTAGTTATTACAAAAACTTAACTATTATAGAAGCCAGGATTATATATTTTTTATGTTTATTTTTTATTTATAATTTATTTTTATTGTTGTAAATAATAATAAAAAAATGTATGTTCTTGTGCTGGAAAAAATGTTTTAAACTTTAAATATTTTATTAAACACATATATATTGAAAATACTTAATTCATACTAGAAATTTGATTATTAGAACTGAACTCATTATTATTTTTGTACCCCCGATGACTTTATGCAAAACAATGAGTCAAATAAGACAAACCACCTAACAATTAAGAATACTGAATAGGGATACACCCTAATAAATCTGCACTGTTAGAAGAAGAAGGCAAATATTGTATATTAGTAAATGACGCACGTTCAGGCGTAGGAAAGAGTGGGCTGTGGTTGGAAACTGACGGGTAGTCAGTGAGTGAGTTATGAGGATCGAACGGTGCCCACCCTAGAACTTTTTGTAACTAAAAATATTAAATAAAAAACCTTTAAACATATATAATTATTCCGGTAATATCATAAAAGTTTGACACTAATTTCCTTTCTTTTTAGAATTACTCTACTTTTTGTCTAGTTTTTTTCTAAATAATATTTAGATCTCGCATGACGTTTATCATTAAATTATTGACTTCCTGGCCTCATTTGGGGGACAGGTTCTCCCTGGAAAATGTGTCCAGTTACGCCCATGGTGACGTTACATCATGATTCATGACACATCTAGAAAGTAATGTCACGCATTTTTTTTAATACTGTTGCAATTTCTTAAAAATCTTGCAGTTTTCACATGAAATATTATAATCAGTAATGATTAAAATAAATGAAGAATTGCGTAAATGAAGAAGTACGGTTCGGCGTAAATCCCCATCCCGCGGGAATTCCAGGATACAAAATATCCTGAATTAGTGTAAAGTCCATATATTGGTACACAACGTCCTCTATTTTTCGATAAAAGTCCTGTAAAAAAATGTTCACAGATCACTACCGACTCATATGTTAATCCCTGAGATTCATTGATTGTCAGAGTGCGTGAGTTTTCCGTATTCTGCCTAATAAGGTTAAGGGTTTAATTACTCGATTTAGGCTTCTAGAGTAGAGTACAATAACCGATCTGGATGACGGAATACTATTTAAATTGTTTCTTATATTTTGTACTGTTTCTTACACATGTCTATCATAACCTGAATCTACAACTGAGAAATGCTGAGGAATGCGTTAAAAAGTACTTCAATCTTACTAACAAACTGATCAGATCAGATCAGTAGGTTTAGACTTAACGTAGTTAGTACGTGGTAGAAGTAGGAGGTCCTAGCTCTAGCGATCTTTATATGTTCTTTAAGTTTTCACTTCTTGCCAAGTTTCAAAATTCCAGGTCAACGGAAAGGTTTTATTTAGGGGACGAATTTATGTAATTCGTATATACGTATGTATGTATTCGTATATACAATATCCGGCAAAAACTAAATAAAATCGTCTTCTCTTAAATATTAAAAATCGTTTGATACCGTGGATTTAGAATATTGAGTTATTCTCTGTACCGAGGTACTGTAGATTTGAAAATTTGATGGTAATTTCACATTTTTACTTTCACAGTTCTTAAAAATGGCCTTAACAGACAGACCTACAACAACATTTTGATCACATGCATACATTTTTTATAAAATAAAAACATTCAACTGTATAAGCTTTCTACTCAGAAGACCGTCCGTTAAAAACCACACTAAGATCGAAAAATATAATAACCACTACTTAACATTACCATATATTGCGTGTAGTAAGGCTAAGGCAATCTCAAAGACGATTTTTGCTTTTTGTTACAAAATTCCCGGTGGTAGTATACTCATTTTGTATCAAAATGAGTACAATTTGGACAATAATATAATAACCTGGACTCGGGTAGAAAACTTTAGCTTTAACCAAATATAAAAATAAAAATTTAACGTCCAAAGCATGATATTTTTTTATATTTTCGAAATTTAATTTAAAAACGCGATATTGTTTTAAAATATGTTTACTTTTCTAATCGACAGTCTCACACCTTTTTTGTGCGCCCAAAAACGTGTTATGACTTACGAATAGTGTCAAATAATATATGGTTTTGAGTTTTGATTTAATGTATTAACAGGTTTTCACAAAGTTGAATACCTACATAGTTTCGCGGGTAACACTTAGGTCCTAGGTACTAACAGTACATATTATTGGTATTATTAAATATAACATATAACAGATATATTATAAAAGCCATTACTGGAAGTGATTGCCAAAGAGTTCAGACTTTTGTCTTCAGCTCTATATAGATAAGCTAGTATATTATAGCGCATCGGCTGACCTCAAGATTTCTCTTTTTAGACACATACAAATACCATTGTTGAGTGTTGAAACATGTAAGCTTTATTTGCACACCAACTCTCACTTCACAAACAAACAACAGCGAATTTATAAAATTATATTGATTATTATGTACAGCTAAATTTATATTCATCATTATCGTCACATATAAAACAATAATATCTCTCGTCTCAGTTATTATTTTACTGGTCGTCATAAATAGAGGACAAAGTCCAGTTTGTGTAATGGACAAAGTAATATAATGTATATTTTTAAATAGATACCTACCTATTACATTCATCCTTATGTATATAAAATAAATAAAAATAAAATAAGCCTTTATTGCTGTAACTTAAATAACATGCGTCGTTAAATTGTAAGTATATAAAATAAGTATATAAATTATCTCAAGTTTTATTAGTTGTATTATTAACTATTTTTCCTGTTACAGCTTCTCCTTCGACAAAGGGCCTCCTCTAAAGCTTTCCATTTCGTTCTTTGTTTTGCAACACTTGTCCATTGCGGGCCAGCAACTTTTTGGATATCATCTTCCCAGCGTTTATATTGTTTTCCTTGACTTCTTTTGCTGTCACGTGGGTACTACTCTGTCACTACTTTGGTCCACTTCTTTTTTTCTTCCCTTAGCATGTGCCCTGTCCATCTCCATTTCAGATGTTTATAGACCGTATATATATTTTTAAATTTAGTTTTACTTTTTATATTTTGTAGTCTTACTTTGTCTCTTCGTTTGACTCCAAGAACGCTTCTTTCCATTCCGTTTTGACAAACTTGTAGTTATTTAAGTTGCCATTCAGTAAGCGCCCATGTTTGGCATCCGTACGAAAAGCATGGGAGGATAGAGTTGTTGCATACTTTTCTTTTCTCTTTCATGGGCATATCATTGTTTTTCATAACCTCGCTCAGGGACCAAAAACGTTTCCAGCTGTTTGATGTTCTTCTATCTATTTCTTTTTGCATTGTGTCTTCTGTGGATATTAGTTGGCCCAAATATATGTACTCATTAACATACTCTATTTGACCACCATCCACCTTTATATCTTTTTTGATTGAGTTTGTCATTACTTTTGTTTTTGAAGTATTCATTGATAGACCGACCTTGGCACTTTCCTTTGATAGTTGCTGTAGTATGTCTTGCAAATGATTTGGATTCTCAGAAAAGATGACAATGTCGTCTGCAAAACGTAGATGGGTAAGTTTCTAAAGACCATTTTTAGAACCGCAGAGAATAGTTTCGGCGAGATGGGATTACCTTGTCTGACACCCGTTTCAATAGGAAAAACTTCTCCTGTTCTTTCCAGTTTGACTTATGCCGTACTTTTAGAGTAAATATTCATAAGTATGTTGATGTATTTAGTCTCAACTGCCTGCATTTCTAGTGCTCTCCAGATACTGTTGTAGTCCAGTGAGTCAAAAGCTTTATTAAAATCCACAAACCCTATGTCTACTTTGTTGTATTCTTTATACTTTTGAAGGACTTATCTCAGTACATGTATGTGGTTAATTTTGGAAAACTTACTCCGAAAGCCAGCCTGTTATTTGGGTTGATTCTCATCGAGTGTGACCGCTATTCTTGATAGTATTATTTTTGAAAATATCTTGTAGATGTTTGACATAAGACTTATAGGTCTGTAGTTGCTCATGTCTCCTTTGTCTCCAACTTTATGTAACAATACTATGGTTGATTTGGTCCAGTTGTCAGGGATAAACTCAGTTAGTAAGATTTCATTGAATATTTCTGTCAGTATTGGGGCCAGAACTGAGACTGTACATTTTAGTAACTCGTTAGATATTTGGTCGGGATCCGGCGCTTTTTCTAGTTTTTGTGTATCAACGGCCTTTATAGTTTCTATCTCTAGTATTCGTGGTACAGGCATAGTTTCCGTTGCTTGCTGATGATTTTCTACTGGTGCATTTTATTGTTTTTGGTATAGCATTCTATAATAGTTTGTGGCAATTTTTAGTATCTTCTCTCTTTTGCTCGTAGAACTTCCATGCTTGGTTTTAGGGTTGGGCATCCATATTTATTTTTTGTTTAATTCTTTTAGAGCCTTGTTTATTGCCCCGTTTTTTGCAATAAACTTCTTTAAAGTTGTTTGCCTTTTTCTCTTTCTGTCCTTTCTTAAGTGTTCATTAATCTTTTTACTTATTACAGATATCTGGACATCAAGATCTGGTTATCAAGAAGTGCATCTTGGTCTCCAGTAGGAATAATGGCAGTTTTGTGAATGTTGTGTTGATATTGTTTAGGTTTTTGTACTATTCCAGACATGGATGTTCGAATCATTCTGTGATCTGTGTAGAAGTTGAGCTGGTTTATAATAGAGAGGTTACTAAATAGTTTACGGTTATTGGTCATGATATAATCGATTTCGTTTTTGGTCTTGATCATGAGATCACCCGACGGGTGATCTCGAAGTCCATTTTTTTAATTTCTTTTTCTTAAAGAAACTGTTTAGTACGCTCAGTTTATTTTCCAGTGCAAATGCAACTAATCTTTTTCGGTTTTTACTTCTTTCGCCGTATCCGTGTTTTCCAACTGTGTATTCCTCCCCTTTGCCACATACCCCTATTTGACCATTAAAATCTCCCATCACAGTTAGGTTTTTATGTTGTACTGCTAATTGTAGGTCCTGATAAAATTTGTCTATTTTTAGTTCAGTTGGAGCATAGGCTTGGATAATGGTCCCCATTTCTTCTTTATTTTTATAAGAAGGGAGTTTAATGTTAAGAAGTGCTATTCTTTC
The DNA here is from genome assembly GCA_037127375.1 of Dione juno. NCBI lineage: Eukaryota > Metazoa > Arthropoda > Insecta > Lepidoptera > Nymphalidae > Dione > Dione juno. Next base: position 4,369,161 of record JAXRJS010000059.1, on the reverse strand, counting down.
ATTGATTCCTCTTATTTGTTCAATTCTATTTGATAGTTCATTTTTTATTAGGAACCCAGCACCATGTATGCAGTAGTGTAGAATGAATTTGCCGATATGGACTTGAATGCTTTCCCCCAGACGTCTCATCTCGCTAATTCCGATTATACCCCACTTTACGTTTTCGATAGCCAACTCTAACTCAATTAATTTTTCAGGTGTTCTTAATGATTTTGCATTCAGGGCTGCAAAATATTTTTCTTTTAGAGGTTTTAGAGGTTTTCTTTTAGAGGTTGTTCTGTTATACTTGTCGTTTGCTGTTTTTTTCCTGCTTAGAGGATGGTGGTCATTTTTCCCCACGGTGACCAACCGGCTTGGGGTGCATTCTTCAAAAGTTTGTTTGAGTAATGTTGTGTTGCTGTTTTTGTTCCGGCTGCCGGTGGACGTAACTAGTTTTTTGGGGTCTGAGAAAGTGAGGCTGATTTATTTCGCTCAACATAGTTAAGTATATTCGGTTTTGTTATATCTTTTGTTTTGGCAAGTGGTGGATTATTTTTCCTCTGATGAGGCGAGTTGGGTGAGCACGATTATTCTCTTTTTCTTTTGTCTCTGGGTTCTTCTGATGATTTTTTCACTATAAGTTTATCGTAGTGTAAAAAGGTTGTTTCCCTTCTTTCTCTCTTCTTCCACTTGTGTCAGTAGCTGTTTTCTTTTTTCGAGTACCTGTTTGGGATAATCCTCTTTAACATTTATTCCTGGTGGTAGTTTGGCCTTATTTTTTAATATCATATGCTTTTTCCATATAGACGTAATGGAAACCTTGATAGGGCGATTCTGGTTTTTGTTATTCTTCTTGCCAATTCTATATACGTTGCTAATTTCATTACTTTCCAGGTGTATTCCCGTTTCTATTATTGTTTCTTTGATGTAATCTACCGAACTTCTGCTTCTGATTTTCCTATTTCTTCTATCCCGAAGAACATAAGGTTATATTTTCTTTTATGTTTTTCCATGATATCTAGTTTTTGCTCGAGAGTAGATACTTTATCCTTAAGTTGTTTATTCTCCTCTGTTTATACTTTTATTCTCTCATCTATCGCCTCCATAATATTTTTAGTTACTGATGCAGTGATATTCTTAGTTTGTTGGCTTAATTTTTCGTCCAATTTTGATAATAGCATTTCCATATCCATTTTTCTTATGTGTTGTTTTGACAGATAAAATAAGTTTTGTTTGATGGTGGGTGGTTAGCTTTTTGAACGATGACACCTTAACTGTCAATGTCAACGTGATATCTTGACATTTTTCTTGGTGAGGTTGGTTGCAGTGTAGAATATGACCGGAATGGAAAATTAAGTTTAACATTAGTCAAATAAAATTAAATAAATGAAAAAAATCTCGCTATATCGTCTTAGGATCGAACTTGGGTCGGCTCGAGCAGCCTGTCCTTAATACACCTCTGGGCCAACTTAATTCGTGATAACATAATAAACGAATTATTACTATATAATGTCTTATGAGAACTGTGTTTGGCAAAGTTATATTAATACTACAATACAATAAAATATCTGCACGCGAGGACTAAGGTTTTCACTTTTTATAGCACAACACTTTTCATATTTATTGTCCATTCACTTAATTTGATTTCACTTGGAACAGTATCTTTTATCACATGTTTCGCTGCCACTGCAAGGTTCATATGAGATAGTTTCTTTTTTATTATAAATAGTGGTTAAAACAATGAGATAACATTTGCACTCAAGTTTTAGTATATTAAAATAGTACTGATACAATAATATTGGCTAAAAGAACGTTATTACTATTTTTTCAAAATTATTTAATACGGAGCTGATCACTATTACGTTTCACTTCTACCCGCAGTCATATATATCTTATGTATATATTCTGTTATTAATACTCATTTGGAATGTCTAAATTATTATTATAACATATTTAAGCAAAGACATGATGTGATAAAAATATTTATTTAGAAAGATGCGGTCAAGTGCGAGTCGCAGATTCGTACTACGGGTTCAGTACCATTCGCTTTTATTTATTTTATAAGTTAAAGCACGCTGATATTATTTGCTTTAATACAAAAATCCTAAAACGTCCTTCGTTGTAACAGTTGAATCAGAACTGAATATGGTAGAGAAGTCGATGGATGAAGCATGTCGTGCTCTGGCTGCGGAGATACCACGCGCGCCCAATGCCGCCAACTGGGAGAATTTCAAACGAGATACTGGGTTATATATTCTTAATCATTTTAATTTTGTATTAGTAATTATAAAATATTTAAAGACATATTTTTTACTAGGTCATTATAATTTGAAATATAACTGGTATGAAACTGCTGCGAGGCGGTCAACATAGTTATAATAAATTTCAAGGAGTTTTTTCACAAAGGAGCAATCGAAATTACAAAGGAGAAATTCTATAAAATTAAGTCAATAATTTACATTGTAATAACATTAAGATATTTATTTTCAGAATTGAAATTGACATAGATTTTAATGAGAGGCCGAAAGATGCAGATCCATCTGAGGCAATCGATCGTTTGGAGCGTATAGAAAGAGAAACTATGGAACGTTTCAATAATGAACATTACACTGAACCAAACGTCAGTACGTTCGCATCAGATCCTTCCCGAATATTATCTAGAGGCATATATGAATACGACTTGTGGAAAGAAATAGAAAATCTGAATATAGACGAACCACCAACCAATGTTAATGATTTATTTAAAAATATAAATCCAGTTCGTAATAGACATAGACAAAATGAGAGTGATAGTGATGGATAAGTTCTTGGATACTATGTGTTATTAATGGAGTATATTTTGATTATTATTTCTGTATGTTTTGTCAATTCTGACAAATATCTATTAGAGATATTTTGTATTATTTTAGTAGTAAATGTCATTTGGCAACATACAACATTTTATATTATGTTAGAATAAATTTTCGTCATATAATTCTTCATTATATTATTATCTTAATTCAATTTATTTTAGCATGTTAACAAGATATTTGTATATTAAAAGACAATTTTCATACAAGAATTTCAAGAAATAATTATGTTTTTAGGTACTAATTGTTTATAAATGTGAAAGTTAAATGTATATTTGCTGTAGTAGCGTTTATAGGTTATTTTCTTTCATTGCTTCCATTGAGAAAAGCTTTAAGTTATCTATGACAATAAATACATTTTTCAGCTTTATTATTTTAGCGAAGAATTTATAGAAGAGGTGTTTATTATTTTTACTACAAAAAATATTTTAAATTGTCAAAAATTAAAAATATTATAGCGTATAAAATTGCCTATTTTAAATATTATTGTTAAATAAATACTATTTATTATAAAAGGGGACACGCCTTTTTAATATATCAATTTCCCAAATCAAATATATCAATTTACCTTAGGCAATAAACAAATATCAATCCATACGCCCTTCGTGGCGCAGTGGGACAGTATTTGCCTGTGGGCTGGTTCTCAACCCGGAGGAATGATTTCTATTAATTCGTTCCGGTAAGACACAAGTGTGGCACGCGTTTTGCTTGTTCTTTTTAAAAATCTAAGCTAAGCTTAGTCATATGGAAACGACCAATATAGCTGTAACTGGCCAATGTAGTGCATTTGATTGTAAAAGCGATGATTATGAGTTCTATCTCCATTCGGGGGAATAAATTATCTATATTCCATATATGTATGTTTCAACCATACATCGGGTATCTTGTCATTATATTCTTCTTGCGTACCTTTAATATATAATAAATTACAAACATCATCATATATTTGACATACATTTTTATTTACAGTGCTACATTGCTAACGCAGTGCGTAGGCATTTCACGCGTCATTGGCTCCTCCGGTTTTTGTTAATAAGTAAAATAAAGCTATTCAATTGTCACCGATATCGTTTATTATTATTTGTTAATTAAGTGACCCAATATGATAATTTGCATAAAACTAGATAAATATTGATTGTCCTTATTATCAACATGTTACATTGTATTTTGTAACTGAAATATCACGACAGCGTTGTCTAACATAAACATAATTTATTGGTATTATTTCTACGATATTGTAATTTTCGCCTATGGTATCTACAATTAAATGACAGTAGTTAAAATTTATGTGAGAAATAAGATTATATACATTTTTAAGCTGAAACTTATTTTTATACTTCAATTATTATATTATACTAAAAATACGATGATGTAGAAATCTTCAGTAGGATATTAGGCTAGTGCTGACAGCGCGCTGAAAATGTAAATGCTTACCGTTTTTTGTATGTCCATAATGAACAAGAATCGTCAATATAGCACTTATCTGACTCTTGCGACGAGCGCGTAATTATTTACTCAGTAAAGTATTCGACGTAGGTCATACATAACGTGTGTTTTGTTTGTACAATAATATTCTAATATGAATTTATTAGCAGTCGGATATCGTTTTATTTTGGCTAATATTATATCATTGATAGTTGGTGTTTTATTATGTTTAGGAATGGTCATAAAATTTTTAGTGAATCCTTTCAAAAATCCGTGGGAGACTAAACTGAAATTGGAGCCACCAGCAGCCCTTTCTGATCCAAAATATGGAGTACATAAGTACATTAAAGCAAATGTAAGTTATATTCTTAATATTTGATTATATTTCTATTTACTAATTAATTTACACATTAAGTAAAAAAAATTAACGTAAAAGGCTTCAAGCCCCCGCCGCATTAAAACAAAATTCAAGTTCAAGATACGCTACGAGACGAGACAAAATACGTTAATGCATCAATTTGACACTTAACGTTAATTTTTTTAAGCAACACTGTCCCGATAATTTTAAATTCTGAATGAGGCGCGCCGGATCATTAAAAAAACTAACATGCTCCGCTAGATTGTGATTAACAATTTTTTTACGTACGCATTACTCACTCATATTTAAGTTGTATGATGAAGGTAGTTCTTTTTGTTTTTTTTTTATTTATCTTCACGCTGTATCCCGCACATAGCAGGGTAGGCTGAACGAACCTAGGGTTTAGTATGTGGTAGTGCTAGGTAGTAGTAGTAGTAGTATATAGGTAAAAAATGAAAAAAAATATATAAAATAATTCCTTGATTGCTTTTAAACACAGTCTATAATCTATCTATCTATATTATAAAAATAATTTATTATAAACATTATTATTATAACACTAAAAAGATGATGCAGGGAGACGTGAAAACACTAATATGCGGATGGACGATTTTGAATGATACTTTTTTGTTTTATAGCTGTTAGGTCTCAGCAGGATCGAGGCAGTAATTCATTTTGAAGACCGGCACCCCTGATGTCGAACTAAAGCAGTCTAGCTTTATTATAAGAAATAATAAAATGACAAATGATTGAACATGAAATGCTTGATGATCCATAATATCCAGCTAAACTATACATGTAAAATCAAGAAAAATATTAAAAACTATTCAACGGAAAAATATTAATAAATCAATAGAATTGTCTGGTGACCTTAGATTTGATTTTTTTTATAATAAACGCACGGACGGACGCGATTACAAAACTTAGCATAGATAATTTCACTTACTGAGTCGGTCGAGAAGAACAATAATTATACAGCTCTGAACAATCATTTTCATCTTGCACTTGGTAGGTAGTTAAATTGATTTATAAATAATTTACGTAATTATAAAATGGGATGTTATTTTAATGTTTATAACATATGAACAATCAAGACTTTTATATATCTCCAAATATTATTAAATTTTATTTGAATGATGATAAGAATGATAAGAATGATAAGATAATGATAAAATTATCTACATAACATCATTCTTACGTGTGAGTACAAATAGACAACAAACAATATATATGTATTTACGAAGGTTGTTTCCTGCTCGCTTAAGTCGATTACTCCCGCAACGCTCCATGTAATGATAGAAGCAAATAAAAAAATTTGAAAAATTTATTTTTTGTACCATAGCACAAAGAAGGTACACGTTTTTCATCATTTCTTACTGCTATGTAGAATCACTCATATAAAACAAAAGAAAAGTTTATGTGTAAATGAAAAGAAAAATTTCTGTTTTTATTTTCTAGAAACTTATAAAATAGTATGCCAAGTTGTTAAGTCACTGTAATACCTTATATTTTGTAAAGTTAGAAATTAATAATAACTTAATACAAATATCAATGTCAATGTAATTTAAGTGCTCTTATCTATAATGATTTTTGTGAGTAAATTTTTAATAACAGTCATCTGCGATTTAAAGATATCTATAAAATATACTTAAAGAAAACACATAAAAATTTGAACGCAGCGTGATTTGAACCCGCGATCATGGAAACTGTCCAAGAGGGTCAAATTTTTATGTTTTCTTTAAGTATTTTTCTATCCTTAGTTTGGATCAACCCATTGAAAATAATAAAAGATTTCTGAACTCTAAGAATTTCTGATTCAAAGTAATTAATGAAGATTCATGATTCTCGACTTTTTCAAAATTTGCAATGAACGATTACGTTAACTGGCTAGACAACTAATCGGAAGAGTTTGAACTTCAGAAAGCGGAACGACTTACGCCTATTCTAGTACTATGTACCTAATATACAATACAAAGTTTACGCAATACACTAATTGGTTCGCCGTAATCCATACGAATCGATTATATCACGGAATGGGTGATCATTTGATAAAGTTGCTGAAGCTAGTAACTTACGGACATAATATAATTGTATTGACGTTTTATTATATAGTCATATACGGTTTGTTGTATATAATACTAGCGACCCGCTCGCGGCTTCGCCCGCTTATGTTAGCTAGATCGCGTTCGTTTTAAAATTTTATACCTACATAACAATGCAATTCGATTTTCACGTCGTCTTTTTTTTATCACTCTTGTATGTTATTAAAAATCGTGATTGATGTAATCGTGATTATAACGTAAATGTATTTGTAATTATCATATAGTCTAAGCAGATTATGTTCTAGCTTTTCCACTTCCCTCAACTGATTTTGAAATTCAAAATCGTACTCACATATATATTTTTTATTTATTGGAGTACCATAATTAAAAGAATAATTTTTATTTTAATTTTTTTTAAACCACTCTGTTGTCCGTCTGTCTATGTGTCAGTCTGTCTGTATGTCTGTGTGCCTGTCTGTCAAGATCATTTCATCAGTCAATGACTGAATCCGATGAAATTAAAAACAAATTGTCCCTGCTTTGACTACTTGTCTTGACAGCGGAAAATGGTGTGTGGTTGACACAGACTATTTTCCGCAGTCACGTTCCGAAGACAAGTAATCGTATCAAAAGATACGAGCGTTTATGCTTCGTTTTTGCCACATTTTAACTTAGAAGTTTTATGTTTTCTGTGCTCCAAGAGAATAAAGATATGCAATTGCTCAATACCTTATATATAAAACGTATTTGATAATAAAGATCAGGTGGACATACATTAAACATATAGACTACATTTCAATGTTATGTATGCAAAAACGAAATATATATCACGTACCACGACAGGACGCCCGGTCGCGTTCTGTCACTGACGACTATGTATATCTCGTATAAATATGTGAACCTCCTTGATCTACTATAATACTACTAATATTATAATATAATGTACTTACTTAAATATATGCTAAATATACATAAGTAAATAATTAAAATGAGGACACAATTATGTTTCTATTTCTGCAATAGTTTTTACGATTTATATCTAGCGGACTTGACACAGAGAACGGAGCTTCAAACGTTCTCACACTTGCGTCAAAGTGTCTTAATTCTCTAGAGGGGTTCTCGGATTTTTTACATGACCTTTCTCCAGTATCATCGATACTGTGTTCTCGAATCTCAACTATTTTACCACTGATTCTCTCATCATATTTCTTTTTTACCATCGTTTCTTTATTGATTCTCTCGACTTAACCAAACCACTTAAACCCAATTTTATTAATACTTAAAAGAGCATCGTTAAATCGTTTCACGGCAGCAATATACTAATCATTTATATATCAATCATACAATTCTTAACAACATTTACATTTCCCACTTCACAACTGTCATTTTTATCTTTATATTCCTCTCAGATCGATGGAACTAGAAGTTTTCAGATCCAAATAAACTACTTTTTCTAGCAATTACTAGATAATGGTCTATCCCTAAGTTAGCACCCACGTGTAAAAACAAGATGTATGACTACAAACAAATTATTCTCTACAAAATTCCAACAAAAGCTTGCTAGCTTCGTCCATTCTCTTACTTACATGCTTGTATACCACAAACTTATTACCGCTTCGCGCGGTTCCTACCCATCCCATAAATTATCACAAATGATTAGTTATTCAGTCCCATTTAAGCTACCTAGATTATCCCTGATACTTTCCGAAAACTCCTCTAGTCCCGCGTGATGGGGTTAAGACTAATGTGTATTCAACACTACTCGAGGCGAACTCAAAAGATCGATTTTATATATATATATATATATATATATATATATATATATATATATATATATATATATATATATATATATATATATATATATATATATATATATATATATATTATTTTTTCATTCCTTGATCCTACGCTGTCTGGTGTATATATATTTAATTATTTAATAGTTTGCAAAAAACCGTAAAGGATATAAACATTTGATAATGTTTGAAATTAAGTAGGAATCTTTAAACATAGGTTTTACATCATAACCTTGAACTTTGAATTGAAGTTATATTTGTATATTATGTTTGCATTGCAAATCACCATATAAGTTGTTTCTGTTAAGTAAAATAGCAATATGTTAGTTAGTTTAGTTAGTTAGTTTTTATTTACTAACTACTCTAAGATTATTAAAAAATATTTTTCCTTTTCAGTCTGTAAAACTGCACTACGTTGAGAGCGGTGATCCATCAAAGCCTTTAATGTTATTTATACATGGTTTTCCTGAATTTTGGTACACATGGCGACATCAAATAGTTTACTTCAATAAAGACTATCGGTAATGATTACTTGTTTTTACTTGTTATATTCAAATTTTTTTTTCAGTTACAAATAGGCGGGTAGGCGCTGGGATTTTTCAGTTCTGAGCTTTCCGCCCGAATTCGAGACACTGCATGTTATGTGGTGGAACTCACTTGAGCTGAAACTTCACGTAAATGAATGTCAGACTTACGCGCTACGATAACTATATATTTGTATTAAATATATTGTAGTAAAGAGCACCTACTTAAAAAAACATACACTAATATATATCATGGATGTTAAAAAACTTATATAGGTACTATGAATTAAAATATACGTTCCACAGATGTGTAGCTGTTGATATGAGGGGCTATGGGGATTCTGAAAGACCAGAGGGTGTTCAACATTATAAGATAGAATTATTGGTCGACGATATCAGAGATTTGATTCGTCAATTAGGTAACGATTAAAATGTATATTATAAATTCTATTTCTTTTTTCTTCTATAATCTTAGTTAATGCTTTTAAATTTAATCAAGAAAATCTATAACACATTTTTCCTTTTTCGGTTTTCTTAGCATAACATTATGAACAGCGACAACGATCGGTAATTTATTATTACTAAATACTAATACCTACATACAGGGTTATTGGTAGTTCGATTTATACCCTTGAAACGGTTTTTGATGTGATCCTGGTAAATTGATTTGGTCTTATAGGTAATATCCTACCCTTGGCGTAGGTTCATACCTATATTGAGGTATTTTAATTGTTAGTTTTTATTTTAAACAGCCGATTTTTGGGTTTAAACATAAGTTTAAAAAAGTTATATTATACGAAATGTCACTTTTTAGATGTCACTAAGTCATGAGATGATGAACAATATAGAGATGGCGAACAATTGCCAATGCTGATTTACCAATTTTTATATAAGGACCAAATCGGTTTGCAAGGATCTCATCTAGATCTCCTTCATTAGAATACGTCGAATTACCAATAACCCTGTATGATTATGAGATTGAAGTGTAAAGTAACTATTGTAAATTTATGCAGTAGTTTATAATAAAAGTGTTATGTTAAATTACTTTTACAAAGTACCTTTAGATTACCTATAGATTTATTTTGTTTCGCACTTTTTCATACGAGACGACCTAATATAAAGACACTCCGATCTACTGTTTCCGTTGCCCCCTCGTATTCGAAATATTGCTCCGCTTTATTTATTAGAAAAATAATTTTGAAAAAAATAATTAAATGTAATAATTTTTTCAATAACTTGATCGAACACACAAAAGTCGGCATGTCAATGCCGACTTGTGTTGACATGCAATATCTAATAAGCTTATCCTTTTTATAGGTTACAAGAAATGTATTTTAGTCGCACACGACTGGGGCGGTATAATTGCTTGTAAACTACGAGATACATATCCTGACGCGTTAGATGCTCTTGTTGTATTAGGAAGTACTTCCCATAGTGCTTGGTTTCGTCAGATATGGACCACATTTGAACAGTGCATGAAATCTTAGTAAGTACCATTTGTTTTGAATAGTAATTATCAATTACCTCGTCCCCGAATACTCGGTTCTCGCGACTTTATGTGCCGAGGAAAAAATCTCTATAATTTTAATAAATCAAAGTGTAATGTAGAGCCAAATGTCTAAGAAAGAAAGAAGTCTCAAAGTTTTACTTTGATATATACTCGTATTCATTAATTTGTAAAACTTCCAATTTATTTATATTTTAAAAATTTTCAAATGCCCCATGGCATAAGGTTCTAGTATCCTATTTAAATTATGCTACTATTTTTATATTAAATTTTCTTTCAGTTATGTTTTCCTCATTCGTGTTCCAAATTTAGCAGAACTTTTATTACAAATGAATAATTTAGAAGCTTTTGATGCAATTTATAAAAACAAATCTGAATTTATTACTGATGAAGATATCGATTGCAGTAAATATTGGTTTCGAAAGCAGAGTAAGTTTAATCTTCTTTCTACATATATTTATGATTTAGTCGATAAGTGCAATAAAAACATTTAAAATTTACTTTTTCCAATTAATGGATGCCACTTTGCTCTGTTACGACGTCATGTAAGCAAATAAACTGTCATTGGTAATTTATGATTTTTTATTAGCTAATAACTATAAAGTATGAACAAACGTTGCGTCATCGATCAGCTGACTGACATTTTGCTTACAAGGCCGTATGACGTCATACCATGTCGCCTACTGTTTCGCATTTTTAAAATACAGACAAAAAAGTAGAAACTTACATTATCTGTTTGCATATTACTTAAGCTGTCACAAATGTCATTTGATTTTTTTCTCATAATGAATAAAATATCCAATTAAGATTATGACTTCGTGTTTTTTGTATTATTCACTGTTTATTATGGATCAGTAATCTTTGATATCACCTTTCATAAATTTTAGAGTACACATACTTTATTTTAATAAATTATTCAATTGCAGCTGGCTTTACACCACCGTTGAACTACTACCGGGCAAACTTTCTCTATACTTGGCCGGAAAGTATTCATGACGAAAAAATTCCATTTTTATTTGCGCATGGCGAAAACGAGCAATATTTGAGCCGGTCTATCTTGGATATAATGAGACGGGAATACATGCATATTGAAGCAGTAATCGTAGAAGGTTGTGGACACTTTATGCAGCAAGTAGAACCTGTAAAAGTGAATAAAGTTATCAAAGAGTTTCTAACGAAACATCATTTATGAAATATAAAAATTAAATACGTACAGTAAATGATAAATACGTATAATAAATGTCACACTGACATTAAGTTAGCATTATAACTATGATTCTGTATTGTATTTAACCTGTATTACTTGCTGTAATTTAAAAATGTTTTAAATGAATATAAATTTACTGTAACAATTCGTTTTTGTTTTATTTTTAAATTTTATAAATAATACATTCAGTATATGTTATAATATAAAATATTATTGTTGGATACGTACAAAACTTTGAAAGTATGCTGTATGTAAATAAGATAATTTACTTTTAATTCTGATAGACCGAAATATTTATATCTGATTCAAACAAAATGTTCTTATGATAACTTTAGCTAAAAAAGCTAAATGGATCTTAAAAATTCTTAAAGTTGCAAGAACTGTTTTATATTTTTATTCTGCTTCTTTTCATTCTTTATATCTTCTCCTAGTGGAACTATAAAATAAAAAGTAGATATAGAACCATAAATCATAGAAGTTGTTAATATTAAATTATGTATGTCATTTTATGTAGAGGGGTTCTATTGACTAGTATTATATTCTATGAACAAGATAATCAAATATTACAATATTTTGTAACTAACATATATTTAAGTATTTACTAAATAACAAGTATAAGAAGATTTTGATATTTTTTCATAAAGAAACAAGTAATAAATATTGTCTATGTTTTCATAGAATATTACATTCACATATTTTTAATCTTTGTAAATGCTATCAAGGTCGTGTCATAAATATTACGGTAATAAATTGAATCGATGTATTAAACTGGTGCTTTCTCATTCACACTCGCATTGATATCTTATTCTTTGGGTTATCGGATTTTATGTAAAAGTCTACCAAAGTTCATAGCATTATAGTCAGCTTCTAATGAAAGCTAATGGCTGCCGAACACTAATCACGAAACAGCTGATGTGCGTCGTTTGGGATTTATAATTACAATTTGTGTTTTTGCTGGTTAAATTCATTAAATTATTAGATGATACGTTACTTGTATCACTATATTGTGTGGAATTCAGGGTCTGTGCGGTGAAAACTATTCCCAGAAATATATCCATAAAATCGAGCTTTTTGTACATTGTTGGTCTTTTCAGATGTCACTGACCATACAACAAATTATTTTGGACGCTAAAAGATTAGCTGGACGTCTCAAAGAACGCGAGACAGAAGCGGATGCTTTACTGACTGAGAGTCAAACAGCTTACCGACAAATTTATACAATAAAACAGGTGAGTACTGCTATACGTAACTGCGTGGTAATTATATCAAATTTTCAATATGTATAATGTATGTTTTTAGTTTAGCTGGAAATATAGAGATAAAACAATTGAAATATGTTATTTATTATATTGTAAGTCAAACGGTAATTATTGCAAAATATGGTGAACTTGAATAAATATTATTTTAGTACAAAGAAGAGGTGGATACACTTAATGAAGCATCTCGAGAAAGACCAAGAGGAGAACTTATAGCAAGCATGGAGCGAGAGTCTCGTTTAATGAGGGATGTGCAGAGGGAAAATGGAGAACTAAGGGCTGCTTTGGAAGAACATAGAAAAGCTCTGGAACTCATTATGTCAAAGTACAGACAGCACACCGAAAAGAGAATATGGGAGTCAAGGATAGATTTCACTGCAGCGATTAATGATAAGCAACAAGAAGTATGACTACATTTACTAATAATCATTCTAATCTATACTTTATTACTCACAAACATTTAAACTATGCCTTATTATTGTAAATTATTTACTGTGATATAACTTATTATTTTAATATTTTCAGTTGATTCGCCAACAATCAGAGAGGATTAATGAAATGACAAGTATAATGTACAAAGCTATCAATATGGATGAAAATGGAGACTCCAGGAAAGAAGAAGAACTTTACCAAAGGCTTATTACTGAAAATAAGGTAAGAAATTTCTTAAAATATTACAATTTTGATTTCAAATTATTGTTTCATTATTAAAAATCCATAATTATATAGAATGCTAGTATGTATACTGATATTTAATCTTAACATATTTTAGCATCTCGACAAATTTTGTATGAATGGCAGTGATAAATCTTTTTATTTTCGCATTCTGGCCAATATGTATTCTAATGTTAAATGTTGGCATTAAAATACAATCCACAAGTGCACCTTGTCTAAACAAACCTGAGGATCACCTTTATTGAAATAACAATATGATATGTTGCCTGCAACTTTGTTTGCTGGGACTTAATGACCCTTGTTATTTTATTTCCATCACTATAAAAATAAAAAATTAAAATTACATTACATTTTTAAGAATCTACTTGTAGCTTCAGCTATTAAGTGCGGTATTTGGGAATCTGTTGCTGAGTGAAAAATACATCAGCTTTAAGTACATTTACTTATTGATTGGCAATATAAAATCATAATTATAAATAAAATGAAATGCTGCCATTTCTTGTAAAATTGTAAAATTGGCTATGGTAAACAAACTAAAACAATGAAAAATAAAAAATTTTATATATTTTTAGTTATATTTGAATTAAAGTTTTCCTTCCTTTAATAAGGCTTATTATAATGGATTAATCTTCATAAATCCACTTAAGTGAATTAAAGTCATTTTAATACTGTACCAAGGTCATGTTCGATTCTAAAGTAGCTATCAATAAAAAAAATATGTCCCATGAAAAATATGTTAATTTAAAAATGTACTGGACATATTTGAATGAATCTTTTTTTGTTGAATATCTGTTATGTTGGGGCGGGACCTAGGCTATAATAGATTTGGAAGACTAGCATACCTGATGCAGAACCATAGTAGATCAGTTCAATTATAAAAAAAACTAGTACTACTTACTACTACAAATTACCACACAAAAAATCGTATACTATTGCATTGTTGCGACCTGAAAGAAGGACAAGCAAACAAACACACTTAGCTATTTATACAATACAATACTAATACATGGAATAAAATCTCATGAATTTCAATGAAAAAAGATTGCAATCTGGTAGGATGGCAAGTATCATAAAGTCCACACCAACGATAATAAAGCAGGCAGGGAAAAAGGAACTTAGGTCCCATGATTTCTGTATGTTGTTCATATTTTGTATTATCCAGTTTCAACAACTCTCCAAGGAATTTTCATGCTTTCTAAATAACTAGCACAGCATTGCAGAGTTGTCTTGTGAAATATTAAACTTTTTATAGCAAATGCTTTTATAATTTCACTTTTATTTCCATCATTGTTATATCTTGATAGATATTTACATACAGCTAATTGTGCACTTCATGGTTTTATTTTTATATAGAAAAACTTGTAATAACATAAAAACAAATGACAGCATATTAAAGGTTATTTCACATATATTTATAATAGCTATAGAATTTTATATTAACAGTTGTGTAATCTTTCCAGGGTCTCAGGGAGATGTTGAATTTGTCAAGGAGGTATGGTTCAGATAAATCTTATGGGCCCCCCATGGAAGACAAGGATGTTCAGACAGACGGGCCCCCTTTGCCGGGGGCGTGACGACCAACGGCCAACCTGTGCCTCTGAGCCACCTCCTCCCGACTTTAACTGTCTGTGTACATGTGACTCGCTCTAACCACATGTTTGTTTCTTGTGCGGACACTGTTGGCCACCATTCCAGTATACATCTTTGAACAGATTTTAGATTCTATGTCTTTTGACAGTGTGTATCTATCTTTCATATTTCTTAACAGTGTAACAAAATTACAATGAGTATATATTTAAATGTAGATTTATTGCCATATAACTGTTTCTCTATTGGTTGTATTTAATGTTGATTGTTATAAGCAGAATGTAGAAAATTATATTGTCATATTGCACCGTGCTTAAAATGACTATTGAATACTTAAAATTCAGTAATGTCACTTAATATTTTTATTTCCACGGAAAACTTATGAGGTTTTTAATAATGAACATATGGATCCTGGAGTCGGTCTTTTTCTTTCTGGTAGACTTCTTTAGTTGATGATATGATTGTGATGAAGGTGATATGCCATATTTTTTGATTTTCCGAGTTCTTTGCATGCATTAAGATGTTAAGTGCATATAAATAAATTCCAAAAAATATGTTATTAAATCTTACTTAAAAAAAAAACATTCTAATTGTCTGTGAAAAACTACAAAATACTCAAGTGCATTATAATGATTTACCTTAATAGTACATCAAAATATAATTAAAGACTAATAAATAATGGTGGTAAATGTGTAATATAACACCTAAATCTCTTAAAATTAACGCAAATTAGAAATATTGTGGAAAATCACCTACATCCATGCACATCTTCAGTTTTTACAAGAAGCAGTACTGCACATACATACATTTAATCAAATCTGTTTTAATCTAAATTTTTAATTATAATATTACATGAAATGGGTTAATGTGATAAAGGAATGTTTTATGATTAACAGTTACAAGACTGGGAATAATGAATTGTAGCTTTGACAATACAATAAATAAAGATATTTAGATTTTTTTCTAAGAGCTTTATGCAGTTTTAGATATTTATAATATTGAACTACAATAAGCAGACTATATATACATATAACACTTTTTGTGTAGTCACTATTGTTGTTTTAATTAATTTACACTTTATATTTGGCACAAAAAGCATGTTAAATAGTAAAATACCTTCTAAGGCCACATATTAAAATCTGGTTTTACTTATTTGGTCACATGATCAATATATATAAACAAAGGCATAATATTGAAAATATTTGTTTAAAGTTTTGTTTTAATCATTGCTTTATATTTCTACACAATACCAATTGAAACATTTTATCACTAAAGGTTACATTTTTTACTTACTTGGCAACATAAAAACAAATGTAATACTAATTCAAATTCTACTAATATTTAACATTGAATGTAAAAAAACTTTCTTGGAAATGTAATAATTGTTACTAAACCATGCATATGAATAATTTTTTGCACAAGATACCGCCCGCACCTGTATGTCTGGTAGCCAGTCAAAAAATTTTAAATTATGGTATGTTTTAGTATTTTTGTAGCACCATGGGAATGCAACCAACTGCATAATGTACATTGACTTGTAATGGAATTATGCTAAAGCAAGTTAAACATTACTTATAGACTCCTAATGGATAAAGAACAGTAATTCATGTTTAAGTTCTATCACTATGGTTTTTAACATATTTTGAAACAATTGTTTAACATCAATTCATTGAGATTAACAATTTTTTTATCTGATAAATTAAGTTTTAAATGTTATTGATATTATTTTAATACAAACCTTTAATATTCATGAATTAAAATTAATGTAACTGCCAAACAATATATGTATACATATATTATATATATATATATATATATATATATATATATATATATATATATATATATATATATATATATATATATATATATATATATATATATATATATATATATATATATATATATATATATATATATATATATATATATATATATATATATATATATATATATATATATATATATATATATATATATATATATATATATATATATATATATATATATATATATATATATATATATATATATATATATATATATATATATATATATATATATATATATATATATATATATATATATAATTTTACAAAATTTTATCTTTCTTGAATTTATGAATGAATTTATAAATCATTACCATATATTTCCAAACATGACCTTATAAACATTTTATTGTACTTATTACCTAATAATTTGAAATTCAATAGGTACAAACGTTTTTTATTTAATCTACATTGTATTAAAAATGTATGCATGTTTAGCTGAATGATATTCTTTGATACTATTTAGAATTAATGTGAGTCATTTGTACTATAATGATAACATAAAAATTTTGGTCTATTAGAGAAATTTGGCGCGGTATATTAATATGAAATATTTTTTCATGCGAAAATGCTTTGGATGTTAGAAAATTAAATGTAGTTATGGTAGAATTTTGGTAGATTTCGTGATTGTTGATCACGCTAGAGCATGCAAGCAATATACTATGGACTGTCTCATAGATATAGTCTTATTATTAAAGGACGTTGTAATGGCACTGTTAATAAGTAATTAACCGTCCTTCAGGCTGGAGTGCGCGAGAATTTTTTATGAACTTTTGTCAAGAACTTTTTAAATATTTATGTTCTATAAAAATTGTATAAGCCCCATTAATATTTAATTATTATTTTGCTATCAATGGATTGTATTATATAACAAACTAAGTGTAAATCTGATGCCAAGTAAGAATAAAGTAAAAGTACATTTTTCGCTTCAGTTTCATCTCATGAAAATGGTAATTTAACTATAAAGTTATACATATTTCTCCAAATTTGTTTGTAACAAATAACAATAGATGTCATTAAATTTATTCGAAATTTTAAAATATGTTTATTAACCTTAATAGTAGTCTATTTTTATAGGTTTACCAATAAAAGTTTATTTTATTGTTTCCAATTAATAAAAACATGTTATAAAGTTAAAAGTACCTATAGTTTAAACTTAAGTTAGTTTTAACTTACTGAAAGTTGAAATAAGATTCGTCTTTCAATTTATTGAACTAATATACTTAACGGTTAACACATCCGTTAAAAGAGAGAAAATGGCTTCATTGGCTTTTTTGGACGCGGAATGATATCTTGAGATCAGGAGTTCTCTTTTTCCAATAAATAAAAATGAGAAATACTGTCTGTATTTTGCACATTAATATTTTATTATTGATTAATAAAACCATGTGAACATTCTGATCAATGTTGTTATGTTTTATATGTTACCTATTCTTGTGTAATACAGACCGTAAGTACGCATCGTATTACGATTACATCGTATTTAAGTTTTAGTTTTAATTTTGCACAAATATAGTGTAGCCAGTGTTATAATTTTCAAATCAATCTTTAGCTCAAATAATATCGTTTACGTTGAAAAACAATATATTATTTTATGTATCAAAAGCAGAAAACAAAAATAAATAAGGTAATGGGCAAAATCATAGCACCGATAGATGGTCAAATAATGCTCACACAGGATCTAATTAGTTAACGGTTAAAGTTAGCTTCAGAGCTTGGTTTGTTAAATTGTATGCTTTTTATTCCGTATATAAATTTCAAGCTTACTATTAAGTCTTGTATAGCTTTTAAGTCCAGTTTCATAAGTTTTAAAGGAAAAAAATATGTATGTTTTTAACTATTTCCAAATTCGATTCTGATTAATTATTTAGTGTATCTTATTTGGCAAATCCACGTGTTACTTTTTCTTTCTTTAATTAAAATTGAAATTTTTGATGATTCATATTGTTTTTTTATTGTGTAATTTAATTGAGACACCATTTTCTGGTGGTGATGTTAACGTCCAGCGTATGCTTGTCTTGTCTGCAAGACAGGAATTCAAATGTATTATATAAATATGTTACTCAAATGATATGGTCAAATCATAGACCTATTGAAGTTTTTCTAGCTGCACTCTGTATCCCGTATATAGCAGGATAGGCGAAGGGAACCTTGTGTTAAGACATTCTTTTTTTTCCCCACTTTCCGCACATGTGTGGCAAAGTGGCGGAACAAATCTAAATGAGGAAATCTACTTAATTGTTGAATTCCATTTTGATATTCTCATTCATACACCTCATAATAGCAGTTGTGAAAAAAGCACCAACAGTGATATCATTGAGTAAATTAAAATGAATATGCTTATTTTAATTATTCCTGCAGTGAGTACCACCGCAGGTTAGTAAATGTTGAGAAGATTTCATCTACTTGATAATTGATATTATTATTGATACTAATATTCATTTATTAGGATATACCTCAATAATTTGCTATGCTGAATCTTGTATATGAAATATTGTAGAAATAATCTAGATAAAGTATTAATTATATGGATTTATAGAAATTACCTTAAAGACACTAAGGTTGAAAATTAGTGTAGACAATTTTTACAATAAATATACTTTTCAAATTTATAAAATTAGATATTAAATATGTAGTGTTGCCATGGTCAAACCTTGGTCTTAGTGTTGTACTAGTTGAAGTAAAACTAATAATAATAAATAGTTTATTAGTAACAGATTTATTTATTATTGTCTTTAGAATACCGATATTGTAACCTAAGAATGCTTAATGGTTAATTACTGGTAGTTTTCATTGGTCAACAGATATGAAAACCTATTTTGGATATATATATAAAATCATTAAAAACTAATTAGTTTCCAGCTGTAGACGAATATGTAGTGCTAAATTTAATAATGTATCTTTAAAAATTTAATTGAGAAAATATACAATATATAAAAACAGAGAGTTTATTTTACCTTTAAGTAATTTTTTAATTGCTATATAATAGCCTAACCAAGCGGAATTCAAGAGTGGCATCATACATTACATACACAGCATACATATACTAATATAAAGCAGGACAGTTTGTTTTGTAGAATGTGCTACTCGCACATACTGCTTATATAAATTGCAAAAATCATTTTACTGCATTAATTAAATGAAGATAAGATTTTATTATGTATACATTCACATGTAGTTTGTGTCAGGTGACATATAAAACTAATGTTATTTCCATTCGCCCATAGGGACAAAACTGTAGGGAAAACCTAGTATTTGTATTAAAAAAAAACTGTCTGGTCTATTTTTAATACAAAATGCATGATGCATCAAACCGTTTTCGCCGTGATATGCACATCCTTTCCCTCCTTTTTAAAATACTTAATTACCAAAATTTTCCTACCTATCCATGTTCCCATTTCAACATCCTGCCTACTCCCACCCGCTCAAGTAGGTCTTATGTAAAACCAATTCTTGACATCCCAAAAAGTAACACAAAATTCCTACAAAAGTCCTTCTCCGTATATGCCGCATCGATTTGGAATAAACTTCCCAAGCCAATACAAGAGAGCCAGACATTAACATCATTTAAATCTAAATTAAAACATCTTATTCAACTTTCAGACATCACTTAAAAAGTAAAATATTGTATAACGATGTATGTATATGTGTATATATGTGTATGTATGTATGTATATATATTTATATATACATACATACATACACATATATACACATATACATACATCGTTATACAATATTTTACTTTTATGTACATTTCTATTGCATATTTTTGTCGCCCCGCTATATTTATCACCTTCACCCACTTCCACAGGTTGGCTGGAAGAAATCTCTGTTAGAGATAAGTTTACCTTTGCACACTTTATTACTGTATTATCTGCTTATTATGTTTTTGTGCAATAAAGTATATATACTTTTATTAATAACAGTATTTGATGCATCATCATTTTAATCACAATATTGTATAGAAATAAATGATAAATTAAAGTCAAGTTTAAATAAACTGTATATTCTGTCTTATCAAATAACACACATTCACAAGTTCACCTACACAATCATATATTTTAATCATACCCTGCTTTGTGTGTATTCAACAGGGAACTTGAATGAATGCTGGCCGAGAGCTTGGATGTTAGGAAGTAGGCCTGCATTAGGTATTATATTCCATGACAGTGTTAATGTAACATTATTGTGACCTCTGCAAGAAAATCAAGATGTTTTTTATTTGTTTAT
Source organism: Dione juno (assembly GCA_037127375.1). Taxonomy (NCBI): domain Eukaryota; kingdom Metazoa; phylum Arthropoda; class Insecta; order Lepidoptera; family Nymphalidae; genus Dione; species Dione juno. The sequence continues at coordinate 4,347,891 of JAXRJS010000059.1, read as the reverse complement.
ATTTTACATATTATTTAGAAGTAAAATGAATAATTAGAGGTTGTACTTACTTCAAACCATTTCCGTCATCCCAGAAGTAGTATTTTGTATTCATGTTTTTGAAATCTAATATAGCATTTTCGCCTCTTAATATTATCTTGTCCCACAGAACAACTTGGTTTAGTTCATTATTGGGAGTCACATATTCTGCTGTGAGGTACAAGAAGAGCTGCTTCACATTCCAGTTGAAAAGGTTAGACAAATCAGTTTTGAGATCAAAAGTTAAGTACCCAAGATCATTTCTTTCCCTTGAAGCTCCATAGTCAGGAACATTCTTGCTGTAAAAAAATAAATCAACATTTAAGTTTAAGGAAAATTAAATTACTTGTTTTGTTTATGAATCCATAAAATCAAATATTTGAAACGTAATATAACACTGCATTGTATGATCATTGTGAATGTGCAAAATGACATTAAGTTATAGGTTGCTATTAAGGTATAGGGAAGCTTTGCCTTAACGTAGGGTACAATAATAGAGAAGTGCTTTTTTACTTACACTACTACTTTAACAGTATTCATTTGAGCGGTAGTTCTATAATCCACAGTTAACGTAGAAAGAAAACACAAAAACGTTAAACATGCTAGAACACTTAAAGTATAAGTTAATATTGCATTTACTCTTGTTAAGACAGAATACATTTTGAAAAACCTATTGTTTTGCAAGGTGGATACAAAACTCCACCACAATGGAAGACAATATTATAAATTTAATTTAGAATTCAATCACTTTCTAGTTACTGTTGGCGTTGACAATTTATTGACATTTGCGACACGTCATATAATCTTCGTGTACAAGCTTTTTTTTGTTATACATTCTAATTTAAACTATGTACCTATCTATTAAGGTCGTTTTTGCTTTCAAGTCTTTATTACGTCGTTCTAATGCACGCAATATTTAAATCAACAAAGAGCGCATCAATAAAAGATTATTTTATATTATAATATACAATATTATTACTTTTAGAGTATTATTATATGTACCTTTCATTTGTGTTACAGATATAATATAATAGTAATTTAACATAAAGTATGTCGTTCATCGAATGTGTAACAGTAAAATCTCGTATCAGACGTTTTGTGTGTTTTAGTGTTTTGTCGGTGTTGTACATGACACGTGTATGACGTATTTTTATTTGACTAGTCTTAAAATGTACGTCCCTCCACAGTGTTTACAAACACAAACAAATTTTGTGTTTAAATGACACACAATGATACGCAAATTTGGCCATTAGTCAACTTATCATTTTCACGACAAAAAATACGATCAACAAGAAAATATATAAAACTATCGACCCGCCCGCGACATCGCGTTCTTGAACTACACTGTTACATATTTATTTACTAGTGAATTGCATTCGTTTATCTTAAATCGTAGCCCAAATGTTATTTTGATGATAAATCTGTATTACTGTAAAATTTCGTCTAAATCGGTTCAGTGAGTCAGTTCAGTTCAGTAAATTACTAATCACATATACAATCACTATATATCAGAAACAAATCACATTTATAATATTAGACGGATATATACGACGGACGTATATCCCGTTTATCCTTTTCCCGTGGGATAAAAAGTAGCCTATGTATTATTCCAAACCGTAATGTACCCCTATTTTTTCCCGCTCCTTCAAATGTTTTGACGTAATTGAGTGACAAGCATACACACAATCTCACTCACAAACTTTCGCATTTATAATATTAGTAAGATAATAATAATGAATATTGACAGAACATGAATTGTTTCAATCAATCTTATTACAGAAATAATTGTAATAATTGAAGAACAATGTGAGCAAATACAACGTCGCCATATAATCGAAGCCGAATAACAATATTTGTAAAATTATGGTATGGAGTTTTAACTTAATATCAATGTTGAGGAGTCTGACTCTGATGAAAGTTCAGTAAAACGCGTTACAAAAGAGACGTGTCGTTTCATACATAGCGAGCGATCTTTGCCATACAAAATCAATAAATATACTGATCGCTCGATCGATCGATCGATTGATTTCTTAGTGCGGACTAGTCATAAGTTTGATGTAAAGTCACAACTCACACAGTGAAATATTGTAGTATTTTCATATTTTTACGAACTAAAACAAATAATTTCATATAGGGGCGTTTATTTTAAGATTGGATAATCTTTACACTGTGTAAAGATATATAAGTACCTTTCATATTTTTAATTTCAAGTGATTATAATATTTACCGCAAACTTTATATTTTTGAGTTTTAGGAAATAGTACATAAATCAAAAGCATCCATGGTATTGATGTGTTTAAGGACATTAGGGAAAGGTTCATAAAATATGTTTAAATAGTAATAAAAAACGTAGTAATATATTAAATGTACTTTATTTTTGTACAGAATAATAAAAAAAATACGATTATACGTAGGATATAATTTAAAGTATAATAAATATAAAACCTGACAAATTAGTTGTAAAAGTTACTAGTATAGAATGAAAAGTATACACGCAATGATACCCATGATGGGTATTAGATGAGGTACCGTGGCAGAATTACAGGGGATGCCGCCCGGGATGCTGCGACATATGCACACCTTTGTAGAGTAACTGCCTTTCGTTTCTTCATAGCAACCGTTTGTGATAGCCGTGTCATTTGCAGTGACAGCTCGTGAACACATATATGTTGAATTCTCCACTGCAAAAAATGTGATACTTATTGAATGGCTTATTATAATTTCTGTATCATATTACCAGGTTTGCAAAGATAACTAATAGGTTTTTTTGAATATAACATTTTAATATATGAATATGTGCTGTGAAGCTTTATAATGTATAATATGGTAAATATTTTTTCTTTTGTCTAGTAATAGTATATCCAAATCGTGATAGTCATACAGACAACTATGCCACAATTTATTGTAATATGCTTATAATATTTTTCATTGTTTATGATGAATCCTACAAAATATAAATTTTGTAACTAATATTTCATTATAAATGTAAAGATCAGTGCCTATAAACTATGTATTTACAGGAATATGCTGTTTTTTTAAATTTTAATATTTTCAGTAGGCATGCAACTTGTATAGCTATATAACATGTATGATACAAGGTTACTTACCACGGTTATTAAAGTAGTATGTATATTGGGCACAAACATCGTTATCAGCTAGTAAGCATGTAGTGTCGTTCATATAATGGGTCCATAGGTATTCAATATCTGGCCAAGAGCCATCATCTACAATATATACAAACCAATGAATGGAAATATAAGCCAAACATCATTAAAAATTCTTAATTATTTTATTTGCATTGTTTTATTAAAAGCTGTTGATTTTATTTAAGCTAATTAGGTATTATTTGCATATTTGGCTAGTTCTTTATTAGTAAATATGTACTATTCAGATGTAATTTCATTGCGTGTGTTTCAGATAATATATATCGACGGGAAGTTCTTATCAATATCAAACTTCCTGTATAGATGCTTCTATAGATAATGACAGTATAGAAGTTTCTATCAACTTACACGACGCAACGAGAGGCAGTTCGCAGGGGACTCCCTGTGACAGTCGCGTAGCATCCTGACATGTAGCGTTTAGGATTATGCTCTCATTGTCATATCTGGGCCCTAGCCAGGTGAATCGAAAACAACGGGTTGAGTTCCGTTGGTCTGATTGAGCTGCTATAAGGATACCACCTAAAAAAAGTTATAAAGAAGCTATTCACTTAATAATTTACGAAATCACAATGTTTTTGATTATTTTCATTGTTTCTACATTTCTTGTATTTATTACATAGTGGTGATTAGAAATTATTCAGAGTACCTGTGTTTAATTTATGCAGTACGTATTATAAAATTACTTTCAAATATGTATTTTGTTTACATTTTATATAAGTTATATATTTAGAAGAGCTACTGGAACTTAAAATGGATGTTTTATTGCTAGGATACTCACTGAACACCACCAGAATCACCTGAATTAATATTATTTTATACATAATGCACTTTTTTTTTTATAAAACTTAGCACTACAACGCTTTTTTGTTTGATAGGTTACTTATTTGACGTTAATTATGTTATCTTTTAAATGTAAATACAATACGAGTTATTCATATCATTATCGTCATTGTTCGTTACTGATATGATTGAATAGATTTTTATTGATAACCGTTATCTTTCTTTTCTATACCGCCGAATGAATAGAGTTTAAAATAGATATATCAAATTACAATTAATTAAGTTCTCGGATGGAGCCAGGTAAGATAGTTAAATATAAAGAAATTATTAATAACGAGGAGCTAGTAAAAAATCTTAATAAAAAAATTGTGAAAACACAATTTAATTAACAAATTGTCAAGCTTTCTTGATATAGCTTTAAAGTGATATGTTATTTAGTCATGGGGTGGGGCCACCCCCTCTTTCCCATTCCTACGCCTATGGCTATAGTGTTATATACACAGGTACTTATGGTTATTGAGAGCTATCATGTATCTCTATACCTAAACGACTAGTCACATGAGTGACAATGCATAAACAATATTCTATATTTAATATAATGATGAACGGTATGGATTCAATTTGTCATATCATATGTTATGTTATAATATATTATTCTTTCATCGCTATTGTGCTTTCAAAACGTAAACACTATTGTACAGCGGTTTTTCAAGATAAAAGTGAAGGCATTGTCAATTCGCACAGCCGTGTGTCGGGCGGACGGGGCGTATTCCAATGAAATTATTCCCTTTACTCCATCGGCGGACGATAAGCCGATTTCATCTAACCTCGTTCAATCAGCGCGCACTGAACTGCACCAGTATAGATTTATGACGTCGCAGTTATTGGGTCGCTTTAAATATTTTTTAAATTTGTTTACTGCTAGTTATTTAAATCGTACCTATAGGTTTTTCATTATTCAATTTACATGCTTTATCAATATGTTGACTTGTGTATGGACAGTAGTATGAATTTCTAAATTTCACACTCGTGGCTGTTGTCGTTTTTTATTCAAATTAATAAATATGTTTGCATATTTCATATATGCATTTGCGTTATAAACAAAATGTATGTAGATCTGTTCATATACGACTGTAGATATAAATGAGAATTGTTTTTTATTCAAAAAACCGAGTAATTACTACTGTGTCTATTGATTTTGCCTTTTGGCACAGAATTGTCATATCACGCGGGAACAAAGCCGTCATCTACAGAACAAAGCGGATGCTGCATGCATACTATCTACGACAGCGAGTACATCGTTGATATGTCATTGACATGAAATATCGACATTTCGATTGTTATCTCACGTGTCAATTGCTAACTTTCCTTCTTTTTTTGTAACATGTTTTATAAAAGAATTATATTGCGAATGTTGTTGATTAATTTCTGAAGCAAAAAATGAAAAAAAAAAATTAGATATTTAAACATAAACATATGGTCTCTGAATATAATTGAAGAATTGTATGTACCCAATTTTTTTAAATTATTTTGCTAAACGATTTAAAAAAAACATGTTTACAATTCAAAAGCTCATAAGCAGTATATGTAGTAGTATAAGTTATTTATTCACTTATTGTGTTTAGCGAGAGAACGTGTTTACACGGAGCGGAAACAACTTTAACTTACATGTTATTGAATCTTTAGTTTTCTTGCTATTTTTCTTGAACTGACTTATGGATAAAGATACTTTGTACTCAATTATGAAATATGTATGTGTTTTCGAAAGGATGATTTTCTAAGAGTAAAACGAATTATTTATATATGTAAGTATATATCTGGTAAGATTTTATTCTTCTGCAATATTACATACATATGTTGATAGGTCTCATGAGCAATTTCACATATATGCATTTTTATTTATTATTTGAAATTATGAATTTATGTATTTATCATGTATCTGATCGATCATTTCGTTAATTCTATTTAGTAAAAGTTTGGACAATTATAGTATATTAGTATAAGATTTACGAGTATATACAATATGAACCAAGTTAGCTCCATACAGATAAAGCCTCCTAATATAAATAATGGAACGACCATATAACCGGAGCAAAACTTTATAATTTTCCATAAGTTAATATTCCAACAGTTTAGTTTACAAAGTTTGTTTAATGTCTAGCCTACTTCAATATTAATATTCTGAGAAAAGCGAAATCTAAAGGTTAATATTGCTTATTAAGTTTACAAAACAGCTTCCATTAATCTTAGTTCTCAAGGTCTCTTTGTTTCTTTCGCCCCAGTTTGCTGTAAAACGACTTTAATTAAGATATCATGGGAAATAAGCTCGCATCTTTTGAAATATTCGACGCTCAATATAATGTGATGTTTTTTTTTTATTTACCTACAGGATGCATATTAAAGGATATCGTGAACAATCCAGTAGATAATTTTCATGAAAGTTATTTATTAAACAAAATATTATGTTCAATGTTTTAAGAAACAATTGTTATTTTATGTATGTAGATAATAAGTTATTATGTGTTATTACAAAAGTTATATTCTAAACATGTCTGCCGATGCCAAAGTCAAAATATCATTCACAAGAAATTATATAAAATAAGTAAGTTACTATTCAGTGCGTATTTACATATTTTCAAAGCGCCGACTGTAAATTTTTGTCGTCTTCACCTTTTGAGATTTTCAGCGTATTACGATACTAAGGTAACCAAAGCTTAAAAAGAAAATCATCAATATACAAATCTTTCCAATTTACATGAGGTAGGCATACAATCGATTTATAAATTTGCCGCCCAAAAAATCTGCCGCCCTAGACTCAAGCCTACTCAGCCTGCTGGTACATCCGCCAATGTAACTATCATTAACCTTAGATATTATAGTAGATGTGGTTCTAGGTTATATTAATATTGAGAATAAGACATAAAATTGACTTCATATGTTATAATAAAACTTAAAGTAATGTTTTACAAACATTTACACACATTATACAGGGGATTTTTGTGTAAAGGTTTTCCTTCATCATACTTCATTTTTGTTGTTAAGAAATATTCTAGGGTTGGCACCAGGTGATTCTGAGGTGGACATGGACCAGTCGGCCCCTCCTATTCGTACGTCCATAACTATATATTATTAATTATATACTTTTTTGTGAAGGCATGTATTATTATACATATAAATTTCAAACAAGATTCTACCTAAACTATGAGTAAATACAATTAAGATAATCAATAGGTAGGTAATCAAGAATCAATTGTAAATAAAGATTTCTTTTTTAGATGTCGTAATTGCTTTTACTTACTGTGGACTCAAACGCTATTTATTATGATATCTTTTAGTTGCTAGATTTACCATTCAAGTCGATTTAGAAATCAAAATACATATTTTACATACACAATACATATTTGATATTGAAAATCTAATAAACCGAAGACAAAGACTTGCCGATAAAATATGTCGAACAAATAATGTTTTCGATTTCCCTTTTTACCAGAACTTTCATTAATATAGTGAAATACAAAATTTTTCTACTCGTAAAGTGCGATACACCCATTATATACGTATGAGCTCAGTTGTTAGGGAAATGGATGGATACGTGGATACTACCTATACCTACCTATTCATGGCTATTTATAAGATAAGTAAATAAGAAAGATAAAACACTGGTTCCTATTTTTGCCAATTCAAAGACATAAATATTAATTTTGATATTTAACAGTGTGTTTTTATGATTTTTACAAATGTCGTTATATAATATAAAAATAATTTCTACTATTATATGTTTTAGGTAAAATAAAAACAAAACCATTGACATAATTATTTAATGTTCATTTATTATTGAAGCAATTATACAAAATATGTAAAAATAAAATTTTATCTACATTTTTCATTTATACCTTATTAAATTACAATATAATACGACTTATTTACAAAGTAAGAGTAACATAAATTACAAGTATTTACAAACAATTTACTATCTTTAAGTAAATTTCGGTACTATTTTTATACACTACGTAATCCTGTGTTACAATATTAGGATACGCTTCATACTTTCGATGAACTAGAGAATTATAGCTTAAAGTTTCATGCACATTCAACGGACGCTTGAAATCAGAAAATTTCGCAGATTCCGTAATGTTTACTGCTCACTCACTCGCGATATAGTTTCATCACGCCGCGTTATATAGTTATTTCATCACAACCACTAGTACTTTCACTAGTATATATAATATATTTAATGCCATATTCTACCTTATCCTACGTACGGGAAGGGGGCGAAAGGCGCCGGGAAGTATCCAGGGAAACCAGGCGCTGCGCTCGGTTGAATTGGGATAGATGACGTTACGTATGACGTTAGTACGGTTGGGACAACTTTAGTAGAGTACAACGTCGTGTACACCGTTTTGGCACCAAACGTCAGTTTCAGAACTTGACTGCTCGTAGCGACGACTTCAGTGTTCAGAACAACCGGCGTCGAAGTTATTGTAAACTGTTGTTGGGGGTAGAGAGGGTTAAGGGGTAGGGCGGGCAAGCTGCTAGTTCCTAATTCATATTCCGTTTTCGTTATAGTTGCAACTGCCCGAGAAATCGTGCTTTGAATGGTATTTTTACCGTCGAATAGTGGAATTACATGGGACTCGTAAATTGTTTCGTATTTCAAAACAGGTTTCGATGTTGTCACTACGTTCGGTATTTGGGCTGCAGCAGCCGGATTCAAGAGTCTAAGTAATGCCAATTGTTGCGCTTGTTCTGGAGATAAGGCTGGTGTTACTGGATTTGGTGGTTCGGTTACAGGATTCTTCTGCCCGTGTGCCTTTTTAAGTCTTAAATGGTTATCTCTGTATTTATCAATTTCGGTAATATCAAAGTTCGATCCGATATTCGCGAGGTCTAAATCAGGTGGGAATACTCGACGGGGAACGCCATCCTCATCTTCATTGCTATCGCCAAAATCTAACTCTAAGTGAAGCTCTGAGCCAGCTTCATCGAGTCGACTGTTAAATTCCTTCAAAGTTTTGCTCGGTATGAATTGAAAGAAGTCCATGGGCGGCAATGTTTTGGTTGCTGTAACGAATCTAGTGATCTGGTATGTTTGGATGAAGGTGAGACTACTTGTTACGTTAGCATCTCTCACAATTGGTAATATGTGAGTTTTAAGCATATTTTGTGTAGTACTAAAAGTTTCAGTCACAGTCTCTAATGGAGGAGTTTCAACATCTGACGCGAGTGTTATCGCGGGCAGAGTTGCTATACTAGAGTCTAACAAGTAGTGATCTTTGCCATAAGGTGATGCTGTGGCTAATATGTTCTCCGTTAAAGGCTCGTTAAGCGGAGTCTGGGAATTAAGAGGCACAGCTGTTGGCTCGATACGTTTTTCTATTGTTGTTGTTACTGTAATAATGCGAGTGTTTTTCACGCGTCCAACCTGTAATAAAAAGAGAATATGGAATTCTTATTCTATATAAAATATTATTCAAAATGTTGAATTTTACAAAACTGCCTTAATGTAAATTTTTTTACTATACAATTAAAATTCAAGTCAAGTTTTATAAAGTTAATAAAATATTATTAATGTGCGCTCATTTTCACCTTAATAAAATCTCCATCCAAGTACTATACGTACAAATTCTATATATAAATATAAAATTACATTTACATGATGCTTTAACAAGTTACCTGGAATGTATACGGAGACTTGAGAGTTGCTATTTCGTAATAAACATCTCGGAAATCAGCTGGAGTAGAAATGTCCACTTTAAGAGTTTCAACTGGCGGTGGCTTTTCAATGGAATTGTCTTCAGTTTCATTGTCAAGTAACGTTCCTGGACCACTTTGAGAACCAGATGATTCTAGATCATTGTCTGATCTTGCTTGGAGAGAAACTTCATTAGACGGTTGGTCTTCAGCACTCATTGGGGTTGTTTGATCATCGTCATTCATTTTTCGAATAGTCACTTTCGGTTTGGGGCTGGTTTTGTACTGCCAGCGTCCGGAGCCTTGTTGTCTGTTAAGTTTGAATTTATAAACACTTGTTGCAGCTGAGGTCACTTGCTCAACTGAAGTAGGTTGTATACGAGGTTTGAATCCTCTTTTAGATTGATTCTCAGTATTGCTTGATGGTGTCACGGTTGTTTTATGTCCAGAATTGCGATTGAGTTTACGTCTATTTGAAAATGAAGGTGATGAACTTTCACTGAAAACAGACACGGTTGCCAGTTGAGGAGATTTGGCGGGTCGAAAACGTGTACTGAAAACGGAAAATTTACGTTGCGCTATATTTAACTAAACCACATACACATGATTACTTATAAGAACTTACATTGTATTGTACAGTTAAATGCTATATTTAAAAAGAAAATGTTACATCGTAATTATATAATAATATAATATAAGACTTATTTAATTCATTTTAAATAACTAAAATATTATAACGTTAACTGTTATTTTAATGCCATCACCCTTCCATGAAATGCGTCGAAATAGGACGGAGTAATATGAAATATACTACTAAATTAAACTAAATAAAGACTTAATTAAATAAAGCTCTCTGTTAATTAAGCACGAAAAATGCATGATAAAATATAACAATTACATGATCTTCTTTTTTCGAGACTACTTTAGTATTACTAACTAATGTGTAAGTAAGATGTACATATGTTAAACTAAACAAAATAAATAAATTTATATATAGAAAGTATACTGATGATTTACTCATACAATGTAAGCTCAATATTATTTAGCCACGTTAAATGTGTTAGTATAAATAAACTAAATGTAAATAAAGGTAATGTAATGTTTCCGTTTAGCTTCCACATTTTGAAGACGTAATGAATGTTCGATTCTTACATATATTACTTACCTTTGAGTGCGTTGAGATTGAGAAGAATTTCTATTTTTATACTTTTTTCCTTGACTCTGTGGTGGTGACGGTGTATTATCGTTTTCATTATTTTGCGATCTGAGACGATTCTTAAAGGAATTGCCACTACTTGTTTGTCTTCGAGTTGTTTTACCAAAACCGGTATCTTCATCATTTATTGATGGTGTCGGTTCCAAATTGTGACGAAGATTCTTTGTTATTGCTGGTGCTGCTGTTTTAAGTATTCGATGTGATGGACTGGGAGATATTTTACCTTTATGTCCAGATTGTAGAATTTTTGAATTGCTGTTTAGCACTTGTGCATATTTCCCAGAAATATAAGTTCCAATAACACTGGTTTCATGAACTGTTGTCAAGCCATCTTTGACTATTGTTCCTCCCAGAGTAGTCACTAGTCCGATGGGATGTTCTTCATCATCAGGTGGTGGAGTTGGTTGGTGTCTATTTTTAAGGTTATTTTTCGGTTTCGGTGCAATACTTTTCGATGGACGTAAATTGATAACTCTGTAAGTTTCTTCCACAAATTCAGAGGGCTGACGTGATAAGTAATCATATTCCGGTTCACCAATGTTATTTGATACTAGAATTGCGGGCTCCTCCTCGCTTTGACTTGATTTGATTTCAACAACACTGTTCACTTTTGAATTTACAATTGAAGATGCCTCGGGGTGTTGTTTCACTTCTACTTTGCTACTAACGACATTGGTCACGGTTTTCACGGACTGATTCTTTGGTTGTTGCTTTTTCGGTTGTGACAACTGTTTGTTAGCTTTAGCTAATTGTTTGGCAGCATTACTTTCTACTATTTTGGATGGTCCTGCGATGACTTCTACTTTTGTGATAATTTGCTTTTGTTCTTTTGCCATTGATTTTGGTATATTTATTATATCAATTTTAGGCGGAGAACTAATAACTGAAATAGCACTGGAAGCACCTATTGGAATTCCCGCTATATTTGTTGCATCCTTGTCAACTGTTTTGCTGGGATTAATAGTTTCTGGTTTTATATTATTTATTGGTGGGGGCTTAGTTTCTATTATGTTTTCTTGAACAGATTTTTCAGTTGATGGGGGTTCTAAATAAAGATACAATGGTTAAATTATTTCAAATTTATAGAGGAAAAAGAAGTTAAAAATTAATTCAAATAAAGTTTTCATCTAATATATTATTGCTGAAAAACCAACTTAAGACTAAGATTTGGATTCTCAAATTTAAAATTATACAACCTGGTGGTGGAGCGGACTGCGGTGAGAAAACCATTACTGTGTTGCCTATTGTAGTCGTGAAATCAAGGAAACCGTAAACCGTTTGTGTTAAGAAGTTACCCGCTGGCGCTGGGTTTGCTGCTTTTGGTCCACCATCGTAGAATGGACTTTGTGCCAAGGTACAACCTGTAATTGTAAATTTTATATTATAAGTACATTTTTATGTCTACTTTAAAAAAAAAAAAAAAGAATATATATATATATATATATATATATATATATATATATATATATATATATATATATATATATATATATATATATATATATATATATATATATATATATAAGAGATAAATGAGAAATATATATAAAATGGAAAAGATTTAAAACCGAAAAATATTTTAGTACTTAATATATTACTTCAATACATTTATTGGTAAATCGTGTGTTACTTAATCTTCGCTTTAAGAAAGTAGATATGAAATATTCCCATGTCTACGCGTGTTGTCGGCTTAATGACGTGTGAACTCGTTCCCCTCAGTGTGTGTATTGAAAAACTTTGAAGATACTCTAATGTGACCGTATATCTAGTGAAAAATATTTCGAAAACATTTTGGATCAAATTAAAAATATGATTAAATCGTAACGTATATAATTTTCTAAATGAAGTTTTTTTGTTATGATATAGATTTTTTTACTTCTAATTATTTTTTTTTGTATAATTATGGATGGACTGAATGAAGTACACTATTATTTGTTATGTAAGCTAAACGCAGTCAAATATTGCCAAATACAAATTTATGTTGCATTTTCACATAGAAATTGGATAACAAAATTCTGGCCGGGTCGTGTCGCTATATCCTTGTTACTTCCGGGCCATTTGCCATCAAGTGGGTTGAGATAGTCTACCTTAGATACGATCGGGATCGCCGCCCACTCCAATCTATGTGTTTTCAATTACTTTGCGCAGAACATTTTCATCCGTTCTCCTTTTTTGTATGCATCGTTTGTTCTGAATAATATTTTCGGGCCTAACAGTGATATTTCCTTTTTCCTTAACATCACATTCGGGCTCCAAGTCACAATTAAACATTTATACAATCAGTTTAAATACAAGTTAAAATTGTATACTTACTAAAATGGGCTAACAACGCCAAAAAGACGAATATCCGGTGATCCATGGCGAGCGTATACTGTTCTTCTCGTTAATTTCAAGACTGGAACAGATTGTGCTGGAACAGCATTTTGTAAGACGTGACTATGAGAATATCTGTAATAAAAGACACAATATTTTAAATATAAATTCTTTATATTTAAAAAAGGGCTTATTAACTAATCGATTAATTCTACTAATTCAATTAATTAAAACTTAACAGGGTCTTACTCTTTTTTGTTATCTATAACCTATTAGATAATATTTATGATCGTAATTGCATATAATTGATTTGCTGAAGTAAGAAAATAATTAACACTATTAAATTTTAGACATAGTGGCGCTGTAAGACAGCGTTTGACTGTAAGCGCGATGATTGTGGATTCGATTTCCACTCGGGGAAACCAATTATTTTTATTTACCCGTTCTGATCAGATAAAGTGCGGCGCTGAGTTCTGCCGCTCAACACGCAGTGTCTTGAACTCGTACGGAAAGCGTGGAACGGAGTATTAAAACACTAGGTTCTCCCTACCTATTCTACTATATGTGGGATAAGAGTTGTTGTACTCGTACACTAATGGTTCCGTTTTAATGTCGTGATTGTTGGTCAACGAAAAGTACAACAGTAAATTTGCGGGTGTAACCATTCATTCATTTTGTATGGTGTGCAGTAAAAACGAACATAAACACTAGTATCGTTTAATTGCGTTGACTTAAAATTTGGAATGTTTCTATGCTCCAAAAGCCTATAGTTTATATATATATATATGTATATATATATATATAGTTTATATATAATATATATATATATATATATATATATATATATAATATATATATATATATATATATATATATATATATATATTTTATATATATATATATATATATATATATATATATATATATATATATATATATATATATATATATATATATATATATATATATATATATATATATATATATATTGGATATTTTTTATTAATGTCAGGTTAATTTCAGCCTTGAGAAAAATGATCTCGACAGACAGACAGACGGACAAATAGACCGACAGACAATAAAGTAATCCTATAAGTGTTCCGTTTTTCCTTTAGAGGTACGGAACCCTAAAAATCAAGCTTTTTACATCAGTCTTAGCTGTATATAGCATTTGTAGTGTTACTCCGTAACAATATAGTCACTAATTTGGGAAAGTATTTACTTTTTTTTATAATAATAACAATATGAAAATATACTTGTAGTATAGTATTGATATCATTAAACGACAAAATGCAACGACAGAGTTCGCGGTCGCTTCTCATTTCATCGGCGGTGAATTTCGAATTTATTCTGTAAAATATTGCTTTAGAATAAAATATATGTTTCGATTTACTGTGGTATGTTTCTGATTTAAAATTAAATTATGTATAAAAACTACGCAAATGTTTGTTTTTATGAAATATTTTTACTAAAATTAACCAAGTTATTGTTGTAGACATAATAATCGGGAGAATAAATAACAAAAGAAAAGATTGTATATAAATAAGATAAATAATAATTTATCTATTATAAGACCGCAAATTGGTTACTATGGAAATCAGTCAAACTGAACAACAGTCCTAAATATATTTATTTAGGACATTGTTTATAGTAATGTTTTAAGCATTTGTTTATAATATTTTTATAATTTGCTAAAATAATTTTTAACCGTCAATGTGGATTTAGCAAATATAACATTGTATCCTTTATTTTTTTATATTAGATATAGTCACTTAAATGTCATTAATATGAAACTAAAAATCTTCGTCTTAATAAAAAAATCTACCTTAAGCAATATTAATAGATCTAAGTTTCATCTACGTTGTCCTCAGAGGGAAGATAAATTAATCTGAAGTTATAAAGTAAGATTTTATATTAAAAAATGACCGTCTTCGATGTAGCACTTTGCAATAAAGTCATAATTTTTCATATCATAACTTAAAGTAAAGGACTAAGTGTATAATTATAGTGACAGTACCTGTTTATGGTAATTTATTGTTGAAAACATTCTCTTATGTATGAAATCTCATCTGAATTACAAGTATAACAATGAATTGTATGGAAATAATGTATTCTGTTTGTTAGTAGTAAATATTTTAATATAGTAAATATTTTATATATATTTCGTTTTGTGTTTCAATATAGTAGATTATTTAATTTAATAAGCAAATACATAGATTTTATAGTACAGTCAAGTTTAACATAGCTATCTAAATATTTTGTTATTTTAACTGATTCGCTAATGCTATATGTCAACAAACATTAGTTAGGTATATATTAATGATTTTTAAAGTGTCCCGGGATTCGAACCCACGCCTCATTGAAACAAAAAGCCGCGGTGTTCAAAATTTTGTGTATTCTTTAAATATTCTTTCTACCCTTAGTGTTAACCCTTAGGATTAACGCTTTAAAAATCATTAAAATATTTCATAAAAAGAGAATTCTCTCTTGCCAAATGATTGTTCTAATTGATTGTTGTGAATAATCTTTGGACAGCGGGATTTGTAAAAATCTCCCTACAGAGATGCTAACAATGTAATAAGTTGTATAAAGCATATAGGAATTTCAATGCAAAGGGAGGACCGGGTTCAAATCCCACTGTATTCATTTTTTTATATATTTTCTTTTATTTTTTTTTAGTTAGGTACTTGATACTTACTATAGTGTATTAGTGGTGATAATATTAAGGATATAGAGCTCCAACGTTTAATTTAATAATTATTACTAATAAATAACCAATTAAATAACCAACTAACATAATAACATAATTGTTTCTTTTGGCAAATTAGTACGCTTATAATGAAATGAGTGCATTTACTACTCACTTATACGTACTTACAAATATACCTAGGTATCTAATTTATAGGTTTTGTTTATCACTTATAACAATTATGATATTAGGTAACAGTTTTTAAAAGTATTTAACGCATCTTTGAAACTGTGATTTAAAGAAAAACACTAAAACTGACTCAAAACATGATACTTCTAAGAAAATTTCGGTTTCGGTTTCGGCCGAACCTGAGATCGTTGCCGAAATTCGTTTTCGGTTTCGTTCGTAAATATCAGTTTCGGTCGGACACTATCTCCTGCAATACGTAAAAAAACATGAAGACCACCCAGAAGACATGTATGAGATGGTTGACGACAGTAAACGGGGCCTAAAGATGTACACATGCAGGGACCGTACGTTTGGCACTATCCCGCTATGGACAAAGCTACAATTAGATAAAAGATTATATGCTGTGAGCTATGTTTTATATTTATATAGATGGATATATAAATATTTAAGAATATCTAGCATCTAAATGTTCGAAATAAATAAATTTTGCCATTCAAATATTATTGTAAACAATATACCTACATTAAAAGAAAGTTTTTACTAAAATTGTATGTATATTGAATAAACCCTGCTTTGTGAAAATATTATTAAGTAAATAACTGCGTTACAGAATTGTACTGGAATAACACATGTACATATAAATTGTGTGCTCATGCAGTCTGCAATCGGAACTTGCTAAGCATTCAAATGCTTTCAATACTGCTAGCTATGGCAGAGTAACTGGACTGGCACAATAGATGCCAATTTACAAGGGAATTCGCCTTGGATGCCTCTGTTAACGTATTGAGTTCTGACATGTCCCGTGGAGAGGCTTATTGAATTACCTATGCTAAAGCGGCTATTACAATTAAGTTAGATGAACATAATTCGATATAATTGAATTTTGAATGCTTCAATTGTTCATCGTAGATTTTTTTATAAATGTTTTGTAATTAATTACGTGAATTGTTTAAAATAGAAAAAAATATATTTATAAATGAATCGCGTACCAAATCGCCAACTCCATGCATATACAATTATATTACTCTTATGTAGTTATAGGGGCGAAGTAGTAATGAAATAGGTTTCGATGATGAAAGGGAAATGTTTGAATACACGAGGGCATACGATGAGCAATCTTAATCAATGCGGGTCAGCCATTTTGTGGTTACGGCCAAATAGCAAAATGCAGGTTCGCCGAGTATTTAGCTACTCATTACACTATAACACAAAATATTCCGTTTGGGTTCTTTGATCCTTGTTTGTATTTACAAACTAATTTATTATTTATTTATAATTTATGAATTATTTATTATACAACAGAGCCGTCCCGCGCTAGTTACATGCGGTAAAATTTTCATTTACATTTGCTATATTTTAATACATAGATAAATACTTGAAGTAATAACAAACTCATAATAAGAAAAAAAAAAACGACAAGAATTAGATCACACTGTAGAAACTTCAATATTTGTAAAAAACTAAATTGAAATGTGTTCATGGAACTGCATAATCGTAATCTCTTTAGGAAAAGAACATGGGGTTGTAGATTGAATGTGCAAGATTCGTGTGTGCGTGAAAGGGCTACTGTACCTTCTGAGTACTGACTACTGGATGCTGTTTACTCGCGAGATTGACGCGGCGATGGCGGTAATGTTTGTGGCTTTTCCTGTCTGGAACTATTCATTCAGTTGATGAATACGTTATTATTGTAGGGATAGCGAAATAGTCGTTTATTGGTATTTGAGTTACAATAAATAATAACTTATATAATATATCTTATTTTTTTATTATTTTCGGCCATTTTGATGACATTTCGTGAAAAAAGTTTCTTTTTGTGATCAGAGTTTAGCAAGAATTAAGCATTGGAAGTTAAATAAAAAATATAAACTCATTTCTTGTAAAATATTTTAAAAATAATAATGATACCGCTATTGACAAAACTACAGTACCCAATTAATATTTTATGTAACTTAGGTATATCTATAAATCTGAAATCTGACAATAATTTCAAGAATAAAGTATATTTTGTTATTAAATACTATTAATGTTTTTTTCTTTTTTACAAGATATTTCATTGAAAACAACTACTTAGTATTGCTTTTAATTAATTTCAGTATTTTTGATTACAATCAAGAAATTAGATTGTAGGTGAAATAAGAACGATAAATATATACAAAATTCTCATATAAAATATTACTGTAAACTATTATTTTCGAGTTATAATTTAATTTTTTTTCTAACAATGCTGTCTGTTGCATCTAGTAATATAATAATAAGGAATTTTTCGATTCGTTTTTTGTTGCAAATTTCAGTTAATTTCGTACATTGCGAACGCTACAGGGGCTTATTTCCTGACCAGCTCGATGGCTGGTTCATCCCTCTATTCAAACAAAATTTAATGAGGCGTACGCTTACACAGGAACGTGGGTCTTTAGAGATCATGTGAGATCAACGATTCATTGTGTCGAAGTCTATGAAATTTCTATAAATTTTATACATAGTTAGACAGTGTAGGCCGCATTTATAATGACATAGAAGATTCAAAATAGCCTCCTCAGTATCAATGATAGACATGAAAATGAAAATTTATATACGTACCTAATTCATGCACAGTCTCTATATTTTTCGTAATTTTTCGGGAATTTAAATAAGTTAAAGGAAATAAGTTATATGGTATAGTATATGGAGCATATAAATTTACCTACAATTCTGGTTTTCACTGCATATTAGCTGTATTTCCTCTAAGATATTATATCGACAGCTAGATGTAGCAGCTGTGTTACTCCCATATCGTATTCAATATATTACTTCGCTTATTAGACAGACACATTGACTGACTGAATAAATATTGCTCATAAGGCCGTTCAGAACTAGAGGTATATATTATCACGGTCTACATATTAT
Organism: Dione juno; assembly: GCA_037127375.1. Lineage (NCBI taxonomy): Eukaryota > Metazoa > Arthropoda > Insecta > Lepidoptera > Nymphalidae > Dione > Dione juno. Next base: position 4,328,945 of record JAXRJS010000059.1, on the reverse strand, counting down.
ATTAAATGCTTGGCAATATTTAACATTTACTTATTACTTTAGTGCGACATACCTATCCTAAATAAATATATATGTATATAATTTATATAATTTACTTTTTTAATTTCTCGTGTTTCCCGGGTATTTTAGGGTAAGCAAGAATATATTAATGTATTAAGCTTTCATCATTGTGAAAGTAATCAACGTTTACGTGCCTCATACTTAACATTAGATTCACGTTGATATGAGAAGCATTTTTCCGGATTCCTATCATATAATAGGGACCCGATGCGGGATTTCGGAGAATGTTTTATGAGATTTTATTCAATACGGGAAGCGTAAGCCTCTTTACAGATTTTTCAGACGTCTTATAAAGGCTTTAATCTCCGCCTTAGAAATGTGATTGCGGAATACATAATTTTTGTGTTATCTCGATAGCTATATTTAACTATAGCATTTTATTACCTGAAAAAGAAATTGTCTGTATTTAGACAATATAACAAGTATAAAGGTTTTAAGCCAAAAATTCGGCTTATTAATACTTGCAATAAAAGAGAATGACAACATCAAAGACGGTGGCCCTCTGTAAATATTTGCCCATCAACGTATAGTGGCCGCGCTCGTAACAGATGACCGATAAAATTTATGTCGACAATTCGTTATTGTCCACAAACAGAACTGTCATCAAATTTATAATTCAAGTTTCAAAAGGGAAAGAATTTAGCTTTTGGAAAGTGAATTCATGCAATAGGTGGAATTAAAAAAAATATTTCCTTTAATATGCTTAAATAATAATTATATTTTGTTTTTATGTTAAAATTTATATCATTATATATGTATATAAAAGTTATATCAGTCATATATTGTACCGAGCTGTGTATTTTTTAGTATAAAAGTTTTGAATCGTACGTTTTCTTATTTATTGTTTTTTCATCTCCTCAGGGACATAGTGTTTGTGTCCGAGTAGTTGAAAGAAACGTTGCACTTTGTCTTACAATGAAGTAAAACTGCTGTAATGTTATAACTTGTCGATTTTAGTTCTATATATTGATATTTACTGATGTTCAATCAACCGCTTAGTAACTTTGCCACAGTTGCCTTTACTTGTTGTAATTATGAAGAGTAATTATTTTAAATACTGAATCGTTTCTAAAATTCTTTAATCTTTAAATTATCATCAATATTATAAAAAAATATATATTTCTCCTCGTAAAAACGATAGGTCATTTTCTGTTTCTTTGTCTTCTGAAATTTTAGAAAATGACCCAATATATTTGCTTTCCTCTCACGTGGGTAAAACTGCACGTTGCAGCTAGTAACAAAATACTCTACACATAAATTATTTTTATAGAGAAACAAGTGTTTCAAATAAACATCAGCGAATCTCGCAGAAGTTCGCGCGCAGGTTGCTCAGCGTTTTGGCTGCAACCCAGACACGTTTTGCATTTTATTCAAAATGGTGACGTGAAGGATAAAGTTTTATTATTTTACTACTTTGACGTGATCTGCATGCATTTGACTCCAAACACATTGCACTGATACGACTTATTCTTATGGTATTTTCCTATATATTTTTCTGTGTTATTGTTTAAGAAGTGGCAACATTTCTTCTCACCTTGGCTATGAAATTTACTATAATAAAAAAAGGGGATTGTTGTATTATAAACATTTTGATACATATTCATGTCTCTCTGGAGCAACCTATTGTTTTAAATATGGTCCATTTTAAATATTTTTACGATTTGTTTTTTTTAAATATTCCAAACGTAATTAACATAGTTCCATTCAAATTCACAATTAATATTAAAAAAAATTGAGAAAATGTCTATGATATAGATAGATTTTGTCCATTTTGCTTGAATCGATAGTTAAAAAATTCAAATTTAGAAACATAACGTGGTCCCGGTAACATTTAGCGTCACTCGCGGGACATCGCGAGGAATTTTAATCAGCCCGTTACAATGGTCCGAACGGATTTATGTTTTGTTGATTCGTTCACATCTCGATTTAAAGTTAATTCCGAAAAGGCAAAGGTCCAATTCGTGTCAACCAACAAACATCAATTTAGAATTATGAACACAAAATTCATTCGGCATTTAAATAACATTTCAACTGTAGCTTACTGTACTGTATGGCGTATTTTGATTCAAAATGAAGCTCTTGATTTTGTTAATTTATTGATTTTTGTTTTTGTTTATATATAAAACTTTTTTTTTATAATAAGTATATAATTTCAAACTCGAAAATCGTGATATCATGATCTCTGTAATGTTATAAAAAAGCATTATCTGTAAAAAGATTTTAAACGAATTTTCAATCCATAGACTAAAAAATCAGACGACATAGGATGCTATTTACTTTTATACTTTTAACATACTATAAGTGTTATATATATTATAATTAGACAAATATTGTTGTCGGTAAAAAATCATGCGGTGCAATAGGACAACAAAATAATAAAATCATATAGAATAAAGTGTAGTAAAAGTTACTTTAGTACTGGAAGAAAATTTCTATTTTATAGAATTCAGTAAATTATTAGAAATCTGAGAAAACTTCCTCGACACGATTTTAAGTTGAAGTGGTAATTTCGTAAGCCCATAAGGTGTTCTGATCAGCATCACAATGAGTCACTGGCTTGAAGCACGAAGGGCGCGGCACTGAACTGTCGAGATAAGAACAATAGATGCTAAACGCGCACCCACGTTTCAAATTCCGAAAACATGATAACTTCTACCTACAGTCGTTCGAATCACATGAGATTGCAAATGTCACGTTATATTACCTTAATATACCTAACCATTTGCAAATTCATGTCGTCTTCAACAATTCAACTAATATTGGATTATATATAAACATGTGTATAATATAGAATTTGAATAGAATAGCGTCAAAATTACTTTGTCGAAACAAACTTCAGAAAGGCCTTTATTTAAATAATACTTAAATAAAATTGATGTAGAAGCGTTTGTATAGCTTCTTTTTATTTTCGTCAAGACTTTTTAAATTCGTGAACCTAAATAAATAACTTTCAAACCACAGTTTTATCTCCTTTGACCTTTTAAAGGAGACTTTCTTAGTTTTTCCCCAGGGTCCAATAGAAGCGTTTTGCGCCAAATTTCCAGTTTCTAAAGTTTTTGGTTTTGTTAGGTATCAGTTTGATAGTTATGGAAGCCTTATGAAATCTTAAAAAGATCATAATAAGTTACGACATTTGATAATTAAAAAACACTAGGTTTCCTTAGTCTATCATGCTATACGCGCTATATAACGTAAAGCTATTTTTTACTTTGGTAAAATGATAACATTATTATTTATGACAACTTGAGTAGTAGTGAAAAGATTGTTATCAACTATCACTTTGGTGATGAAATACTGTACATCCTAAATTTACGTTATCTTATTTAAATTCTCACTCAAGTAATGTAAGTAATGATACTCATATTGCGTATCATTACTTGCATCCTGGTATGGAAATGATATCGAAACGGCTGTAGTAAAGTTTATTTTTTATTCGGGTTGAAGCGTGAAATTTGTTCATATTTCACGGTAAATTATTTGTGATGTGATCGTGAGTGGTTTAACTTATATAAATTCTACGTATTTCATTTATGCTGTTAGTTTCCGGGTATCTATATGGAAATTTATATTTAAAAATCTATATATCTATCTTTTGTGGGAATACTAAAAACATTTTTATTCATATATTTTCATATTTGTGTATTGGAATGTAGCTTTTATATATGAAAGCTTTGAAGACGAATATAGTTAGTGTAAAGTAAAAGCATATATCTATATTAAAGGCTTATAAGTGTTCAATAAAAATAAATAAATATTTTTACTTAAAAGAATAAAATGTAATCGTAGTTTTCGTCAAGGACGTAAAATTATGCCGTTGCTACTTGCTATGTATATATGAAAGTTCAGTATATCATAAAGAGATGGCGCCAGTTGCATATTTGGAGCTAAATAACTTCAATTTTAGCATTTTAAAATATCTTGTATTTAAAATAAAATCATACATCCTAACAATATCTAAGGATTGACTATAGAAAAAAAAATGAAAACTTTTACGTCTTGCTGAAATTAGACTAGCATATTGATTTATTATGTATGTATATTCTATACCACATTTTTCTAATATTTTTAGTTCAGTTTAATGATTTGATATTATCATTGCGTGTTGTGCTTGCAAAGCATTTATCTTGAAAAGAAAAGCACCTTAAAAGGCAAGAGGCAAGAGCTGCGGTATTATCACAGACGATCGATGTTCTCCCACGACCAGACAAAGGACATGGGAATATTGTTTGTCACAAAATTTATTATGGCGGTAGACAGGACGGGGCTCGGACGGCGCTAGTAACATATCCTATATATCACAGACATTGAGGCTCGAGCGCACTGGATTTTTATTCGGTCCGTCCAATGGCGTTTAACGTCAGGAAATTTATAGGTATTCGCTTTACATATGTGACACCTAAAACTGTTACGATCGTTGTTCCAAATTTAGTAAGGCCAGCTTGTAAAATAATATAGTGTGAAGACTAATTGATTTATTTTAAGTGCAGTTAGTAAAAATAAAAAAAATATTACAGAAAAGAATTTGTTTTATGTTTCATTAATTTTATATTTTGGAAAATAATTCATGCTTAATAATGAATGTCTTTGAGCGGCTGTGTGAACAGACAACATAAACAATCATTTCACCCTTTAGAAAACTACATATTTTTTCATATAAATTATTTGCCTTCCTGGTAAAATTTTAATATAACCGCTAGCTAGCTGTGCCACAAACGGGCTGGATATATTTTTGAAAATATGAAAAAAAAGAACACATTGTTGCTCGCTCAGTTGACATTACAATACAGTTTATATAACATATAACTTTACCGGATAACCATCTAACAATGTACCGGTGTAAATTCCAGTTTGGTGGCTTATATTTATCGCGATCATAAAACTACAGTGCGCATCTAACTTAACGATCCGCTGTTTTAGCGCAAACATATTTTCGTAGCTTGCCGTTTCTACTGTCTACAATCTTTTATCAAATGTCTCAAGAAATTCCATGTTTATGGTCCGTGTGCGAGTAACGGACGTAATATAATTTGCTTCTAAATTAACTGTCTTGGACGCAAACAAACACACGCTAGGTACGTTTCTCATATTCTGTTATCTGCGCCAATCTGTTTGTTTTGCGCCTTTTATAGTGCTGTATTAAATTAGTTTTTCTTTTATTATGAATAACATTGCGAGAAAAACAACTGAACGCGCCATTCTTTTATCAGGATCTCGAAATTTACATTTCTATCAATTATTTTGCAGGTTAACAGTTTGTTTATGACTGATTGTGTCCAAAACACAAAATTATTCTATCTGAATATCATTTATATTGGAATTCTACACATTTTAAAATCAATTAATATGAGTAAGAGTGCTTAATGAATAAAATTTTAATATAGATAGCACACAAATTTCATCCAGATTCAATTTTTCCTTATCCATGACATGATCCGAATTCCTGGTATTGGAGTTAATTTATGGCCCATTATAAGTACTAAAAATAAACATTAAGCGATCATTCGCTGAAGGGATCGTTGTATGTTAAATTGTGCTTTTTATTCAAATAAAGCCCAATGATACAGAAGCGTCAAATTTATTGCCGCTAATTAAATAATAAATATTGAAAAGTATCTGTTACATATTTATTGACACTTTGCTAACCATTTGAAGATTTATTCTTATTACTTATTTTTTTTTATTTTGATCATGTATCGAATATAATTTAAGTTACATTTGATATTTATTTTGTGTCCTGATGTCATTTAGATAGAGTCTATTGTGTAGGTCTATGCGTACTAATTGCCAACAACGTGACAAAATATTTTTAACATAAAGTTTATTTTACGGTAATATATTTAAGCTTTATATTTATAAATTTTTATGAGTGACAAACAAGTTTCTACTAACTTGTCTAAGTACCAACGCTGTATAATAAATATGAATTATGTCTTGTTATTAAATAACATTATTTAAGATCAGGAAGTTATTATACAATACAAGTGCGGCAAAGCATTTCTGTAATGAAAACTATGTGCCTTCGCAGAATGTTTTAAAGATCGCTCGCATGCAATCTCATTAAATCAGTACCGTAAGCTGTTAGATACAAAATGTTGCTGGAATTTTTACTTCTAAAAGCTATTTTAATCAATCAATCAAGTTACTACTCCAATAAAATGATTTAATTATATGTTACTACAGATGATAAATAAGGATAAAATGAATAATTCATTCGGCATACAAAGCGGTGAACAAAAACTCGTCCACATTCGCTTCCTCGATATCTTTGTTTTCTAGCAACTTCAGTAAAGTCTATCTCATTATATCACTAAAAAGTAATTAATTACTCGCTTCAAGAAATCTTTAAGACTGCGACGAAGGTTGGCATTCTTTTCTACGTTAGCATTCTTTGTTGAATTATTCATGTGCATTTAATTGAATAAAATTTAAATTCATTATTCGAGCAATTCTTGTTTATAGCGATGCTCTTTAGTTTTCAGACTATTGTATAGTGCGCACAATGAGTCCTATATGAAACGTCACATTGTCATCAAATATATCAGTAATGGGCTTTGCATATAAACCATCAAGATAATGGACGTTTTGATTTGTTGTGAATGTATTATTTCCTCAAATAAAAGCGTACCTCAAATCTGTCTCGAGTATTCATAAAACTCGCATAAAATACCTCTACATCGAAATATCATTTGTCATCCACTTTTAATGGGGGATATTCTTTCCATTTATCTGTTTCAACAAAATTTTGAATTTCAGATTACAATCTGCGAGCGGGCGGAGGGGCAGCCATTAATGGATGAATAATATCCAGCGTAGCATAATGGAAGCTCTAATATATAATTTCACGTTATAATGTCGTTGAGCTTCCCTTATACCTACGAGTATGCTGTGTATATATTAAACAGCTACAGTACATGTTTACGTATCCCCATTTATACAACCTTAGTGGTCCTTATAGATGATTAGTACCCTCGTAATAATATGTCACAGAAAGCGGACCAAGTCGAGTTTGCGTTGAACTAATTGGATTCGGAACTAGCGGGACGGAATTATACGTATACGTGTAGTCTGTATGATTTATCAATCGATTGATTTTCATAAATGTCATTATGAACGAGTTGATATCAAGTGACGCTTACATTTTTATACTTATGATTATAAAGTATACTATATTAATCACATTTTAAGTTGTAGTAGTAGAAGCATGACGTAAGGTATTTACAAAATAAGCTTGCTTGTGTTATATAAGCTATTTAGCTTATATAATACAAACAACTTGTTTTGTTTGAAATGAAAATGGAATTCTAAAAACTCGTTGTTTCGACGAAACTTCTACACGTGTACTCAAGCTCGATTCGGTATCCTCTAGGACACTTTGTCTTTTGTCTGAATGTTAAATGAACTATCGCTGTATATATTTACCGAACTAGAACTCGAGGAAAATGATTGTACTTTAACATCCCCAAAGACGACGAGAAACGTGAGATAACTGCAGAAGCGTTAAAGACTACGTGGAACTACCCACTATTGCAATTAGCAGACACTTCACTTTTTAAATTACAATGACTATATTAAGCATATTATCTATTAACCGAATATAAGAGAGAAAATAATGTCGAATTAGATTCTATATTTTTTACAATGCAGAAAATAGACTGGTTTCATTTGATTGTGTGCGATTTCAAATAAAGCGTGTTTACATCTATAGTATAGATATTCTCGTTATTTGATTATTCAAAGTATACTTAGATTTTAAAATCGTTCAATCTATAAATTAGTAGAAATCGGAACAAGAAATAAAAATAGTAAATTTTATAATAATCCACCTATAATAGACCGTATCGAGGCAACTCCTTAGAGATAACAGCTCGAATACCCATTGTTAGGGGAACGAATCTCACGTCCGAGTTTCATTTGCAGTATGCACGTTTAGTCTATTCTGATAGGTGGTCATTGAACAGTTCCAATATCATACAAACAAATGTTTCCAGTAATGGTTGCATCCTCGGACGTTATGGACAGTAAATGTAATGCGGAATCCCCTTGAGCTTTTTCTTTAGAAAATTTAACAAACGGTTCAAATCCGATTCAGTGAAGCAAATATTTCTGTTTAGGGAATATTCATATTAATTCAATATTCGTTTCTGTGGCTTGGTTAGATAAGACGAACGTTACACCGTCAGCAGTCAGTTTTCTTAAGTGGACTGGAAGGTCAAAAGTGGCGGTTATCAATATGTCTTTTCCTGGCTCCACCCAAAAAAAAAGAAGATAAAAAAACAACCAAGATCGATATACTAATATTGGGGATAGTGAAAAAAAGTTACAACAATAGGCTTTTTGCTAAATTTAATATTTTTATTAGTGAATGTAATATTTAAATATCATATAATTATGATAATTATGAATAATTTATGATATACACATATTACTATTTCACAAAGATGGTTAAACAGTATCATAGTACATAATTCCATAATTAAAAATTGTGTGTGTTTACACACAATTAACCTGAAATAAACATAACAATTGACTAACTAACTAACTAAAGAAAGGTAGGGGGGGGGGGGGGTAGGTTGTGTTGTGGATTGTCTTATCATTGAGTTCCCTCTGACTACTCTAGTAATGTGCTGGAATTCTTAATAGAAAACCAACATACTTTTCGCTTCTTCAACTTGTTCACAAGTTATGTTAATAAAGTATTAATTTTAAAAGTATTATAGCAAAGGGCTGTTTACATGTGTGAGAGTAAATATTAACATTATCAATTATAGGCTTAAAATGTCTCATGAGTTAATAAAAGTAGATATAGAATTAATTAAGTTTCTATTCGTTAATATTATATTATTTATCAGAAAATTTAATAGGTAGTGATATTGGTCGATTCAAATCATACTTAAGGGGATTTTTGGTCTAGACAAACAAAACAACACCCCCAAAACCGCCTTAAGGATTTTGATTAATTTTAATTTAATTTAAAAACGTCTCAATATGACATTTAGCTACTACTAAAATACATTACTACGAAATTTAGGATATGATGATTGAAAGCCTAAATACATTGTCATGTTATTATGTTATTCCAATATCATACACATACAGGTGAAACTGGTAACCATCTTTTTGTAGTATTTTGTACTATTTTATTATAACACTAAGTTCTCATTGTTTTCACCTCACATAATAGAGAAAGAAAAATTAGATTCTCGATGGAAATAACTCATTCCTATGGCAGAGTGTAAAAGTAAATGAACTTTAACGACACGTGGCTTGCATACGAATGACGAATTCTAATTTTACGGCGTGATGACGGCGGGCCCAGCTCATTTTCCTTACTGTTGTGAATATTTTCAATTCCCCTCAGTGAGGGGTATTACTACTACTATTAGGGGTACTTTTTATTAGTTTTTGTTTTGATTTGAATACTAACTTGTGTATAATATTATGAAGTGATATTAACGAGATTTAAATTTACTAACTTTTTTTTTATATATATTTATGGATATTTTATGGGACTTTTATTATTTATTAATTATGTTATGTGTAAATTGGAAGTGCTATTTACTTATATTATGTTATTACTGTTTACAATGTTCGGCTTGATGACAACGCTCACAATAGTTGTCTTAAGATAAACTTGTATTCTCATTAAGTGAAATGAAAGTTTCTTTTGGGAAATAAACTCTTTAACCACTATATTTATTATATTTATTTAATATTTAATAAATTTCAGGATATATTTTGTTTATGATAAATGTACAATAAACTGTCATAGGGCAGAGATAAATTACCCTGTCACTTTTAGATACGAGTTTTCTTTTCACAAAAAAATTCAGTTTATTTTGGGCCAATTTTATTATTATTGTTTGACATAATTTTTTAAAAAACAGTTTAAAAATATTAGCCATCACCTTAATTGTATTTAAAAAAAATTGCAGCTTACGTTCCGAGCGTGCATTTATTGATATGTTTAATGTTTAATTGAAAGTAAATTGATACATGCCTATTTGTGTCAAAGTAGAAGTAGCTATTTGTAAGTATTATGAGTCTCGAATTTTTATGTGGCCTCAAGATATTTAGTGATAGGTCAACAAAAAAAGTTATAGTCTATTGTTAAATGACAGTAGCTTTTGTTTTACACGTTGTGGATTAGTTTAGGTGTGCCTGTTTAAAGCGATATTTGTGGGATTTAATTTCACTCAATGCTATTCTTAATAATGGTGTTTCGTGAAAGTACTTTAATATATAAAAGAAAATGCGAATGAACTCACAAAATGCGAAATGTGATAATGTATACCTAATTTATCGTTTTTTTATATAAATATAGTTGAAATATAGTTGAATATTTGAAAATTATATGGAAATACATTTGTTAATAAATTATTCGGTATTGTATTCAAATGTATGTTCGAAATTCACAACATAGTATTTAACTAGTAAATTCAATCTTCTCCAACAGTTACATATTGAAACGTAAACGCTGTATATTCATTAAAATTAAATAATTATCTCGTCCATACGATTAATGTGAAGCGCTTGTTCAATAGACGTGTTAATCTGAAAATTGACGTGCAATTTAATTAATTGGTGGAAAAGCGAAATGTAAACAATAATGTTTCCATACTTAAAGCTGGCAACACCATATACATGGCCATATTCACAGGAAATGATAACTTATCGATGATATATTAATATATTAATGTGAGGTACATACTTAATAAATACAAGCGTTACACAGCTTGTGTTTATATCTAAATAAAAAGTTAAAATTAAGCAGACAGTATAGTATAATTAAAGTAGTAACTAATCTTCTGTCTCCAGTAGAGCTGACACAGAGTTAATTAAGTTTTTGATGAATCACTTTTTCAGAAAAGGTCTGATCATGTACTTAAGTGAACTGCAAAATTGACAAGTGGATTTTAAAAATTTATATTAACACGCTAACAGATAATTGTTGTTTTAATTTTTATCTGTATCATCTGACTAATACCTTCAATCACTTGTTCACGATTGAGAAATTAGTACATGCATAAAAATACATTCTGTTTATGATGCTTGACTAAAATTATGCTCAATATGACCTCCTTCTTGTATAGTGTCAATATTAGATTAATATTTAATAGAGAACACCAGATGTACAAGCATAGCCACATAATATTATTATAAGAAATATTTTTTCAAAATATTTATTTAAATTAGTATCCAAAAATAGAACACTATTCACATTAAAAAACCTAAAAGAATTATTGTCTTGTGTTTCCCTCTCAAATGTAAAGTTATGGTACGTTATCATTATGACTCTGTTGGGTACTTAATCACATATACATTTAAATCAAAATATCATCTGGAGTAAAATCCCGGAAATCCGGTATATATTAAACTCGTTTCCATAATGGTTATCACAAGCCTTATAGATCCTGATTGGAGCAAATCAATCGGCCGTCACTTTTTTGGTATTTCGTGACTAAGAAATAAAGCATATAACCAAAATATTTTTAAAAGGCTTTAATTGGTTTTTATATTTAAAAAGTAATAAACATTATATTGAATTGAAATTATACCTATACATTTTTAATTACTTGAAAGCCTCATTAAAAATAAGCTATGGATAAAGTTCAAAATTCAACTGCCCAATTAATTCTTAGCTTAATGTGTTCCAAAATGTATATCACTAGTATAATTTAAGAGATCAGCTGTTTTAACATCATTTAACATAAAAGTTGAAATAATTATTTTTAATAAATATATAAAATTACCTTATAAAACAAAAATACGTAATAATCCTGCAAGGATACGGAATCCCACTGCTACAATTTTATATTTCGATTATTACCAATCCACATATCCACACAGACAGATATGTATACAGTATCTTATAAGTTAGTGGAGTAAAGCGTTTGATAATCCATTCGGAGTAGCTAATCACATCAAATTGTATAGACTGAACTAAAAATAAATTAAAAAATTAACATGGCCTATTAAATTGCAAGCAATTGTACAGTACCTAAGTTGGGTAAAGAATAAAAAATCTGTCAATTGCTAGTTGTGCTCTCACACTGATCAACTATTCTTCCAATACTTTTAAAATATTGTTAAGCCTTTATTATTGCCATTTCAAATTATAATAAAAATATGAACTACAGAAAAAATAAGTCTAATACGTAAAAATATTATTCATAATAGATTTAATGGAGTAAGGTATAAAAAAATATCCATAAATTTTGTGCGTCTATTTATAGAAACATTACGTACCAAAAGCGTCGCGTTTAAGAGAAAATAACTTGACATAACTCATAAGTTATGTGTTATTATTATTATTTAAATATATACAAAATATCAGAGATGTTACAAGAGTTTTTCGAAGCATAAAAATAAGCAAACCATTTTTCAAGAAATTTAGTACCTACAGGGTAGTATCGGCTACTAGAAAGTCGTTAATGTCTCCGGCGGTTGATAAGGAATGTTTCTTGGGAAAATTGTACGTAGCATTTTCTAGAGAATCTTGCATATTACTACTTGAATCTACATGACAATTACTAAATGAGATGTTTAAATTCCATAAATATGCATAATACATAGAACTTAATATCGATTTTAATGATATACGTTATTTTTTTTATAATCGTCATCAATCACTATCATAGTTATCTCTTTTAATAATTCCAAAATGGCGGTAAAAAATGATTAATAATTGCTAACTTAATGCAATTATAGCCTAAAGTGTAAAAAAATATACTTTTGTACAGTTATATTACATTAAATAAAGAAATATTATATATGAATATCCCACACAAAGACAAAAGAGGTCACCGTCTATCAATCATTTGAAATAATAACAATAAAATGATCTCACGTCTCTCATTCATCGTGTCAAACGAGTCTTCGGTGATGACGTGTGGCTTAAAAAATCACGATTTCAATTTTTGTAACACAAATAGGTAATACTTATAGTGTTTTATTATGATTAAAGTCTAAACTAATGTTATTGTTTCATCATTGGTTTGAGAGGAAGCAATTATTATATATTGCAATAAATAATTATTTTAAGATTCAGACGAATAAAATTTACTAAAAACTGTATGTTAGTCGTATTTCAAAAAATGGATATTACTAATATTCCTATAGTATTAAAATATAGGCGTGCGTTTTATTTCTCATTGATTAGAAACAAGTGATAAGTAAAATGTAATTTATCTATTTCTATATTTGAAATTAATATTTGATTTGTATTTGAAATGGTTAATATATTCGAGAACATTGAAGATAAACGAATTTTCAAAAACAACGGAATTCAGTTTACTTCAGCGGGAGAAACCGCGGGCGGGTCGCTAGTAATTAATAAGTAACTTTTAATCAGATGATTAATTTATACATAGCTGTATTTGCATTTTATATAATCTAAAACCGACACTCCTAAACGTGTAAAACACGTCACGCCATTTTAGCCGTTTAGTTATAATATGAAGCATTACACAGCAGATAATATTGTTATCCCACAGTCTCTAGCCTCGAGCGAGTCGATAGGTCAAGGCGATATTTATTCATTGTTTTCAACCAGGGCGTATTCTTTAACAGTTCAACGTTACTATCGATCATCTTTGCTTAATTGGTGTCTACGAATTATTAACATACTTCGCTCAAGCTCAGTTTGAAGCGTTCATTATTTGCTTGCTCTTGAGGTCAAAAGTCAGCTATGATACGTGACGAATGTGCACATTTATTTCTAAGTTCTCCAGCGCTCTGGTGTTTATTGATTGCGAGTCGTGTTTTACCTCTCATGATAGTATTAAGTTGATTATACACGAATCCTTGTTTAGCGCAATCAAATATTACGGATACCATAATAGTTCTCGCAATGTTGTACATAAACATGGTTTCGTAACAGTGTTTGGGTGTGCCATAATTTCTGCTAAGTATGTAACAATGGCGTTTTGGGTATTCATAAAGTCTTATATATAATGATAGTGATAAATAAGAATAAGTTTTCTTATTTTCCTAAAACATGACATTTTTAATTAATATAATATTTTGCAGCTTTATGTCATTGAATGCGTAATGGTACTCATAAAAGTATAAAATTCAACTTGTCTTAGCTCTCATACTGCTATGGTAATCGCCGTGTCCTAACATTTATTTTTTGAGGCTACCTTTTATTTATTTTATTTCTTTATTTGTAGAACATATCACCATAAATACGAATGAAAAAATAAAATCAGAGATAAATAAAAAGCAATGTACAAAAGGCGTTCTTATGGTTTTGTAGCCACCTCTTCCAGGTAACCTTTACGGCGAAAAGAACAATTAAAATTGTTAAGAGTTATATAGATAGATACCTATAATACGATAAATTTGTACATAATATCTAAGTGTGCTTACTCAGTACACCTAAAATTTCGTAAGTTGCTTGTCGATTAATTGTTAATAGTTTTACATATAAAGAAAATAACAATAATATTACAAAATGTTGATAAATGTTAGCTCATTGAAATAGTAGATTCAATAAAAATTCATAATAAAATCAATTGATTTCCATGCATAAGCAGTAAAATATATCATACATTAATATTTAAAGTGCAAAGCCATTAAGGAAAGCATCAAGTTGAGATTATTCCCTGCAGTGTAACTAGACGTCTTTATATCTTTTGTATTCTTTGAAAGGACTTTTGCTGTGCAAAGTGCGAGATATATTCATATAGAAAAGTGGCAGAGGAGGCTTCAGGGGATCTGAGCTGCTTCCTTATCTCATTTGCGTGGAACCTACATATCATGCGAGGAAACGGTGAAATAGGATTTATTCAGTGAATTTATAGACTGGTTTATGCTTAAGCGGATGCAGGAAATACGGTTTGTTTAGTACTTGTATATTATGGAAAAGAGTATAAAATTTTACCTATATAAAATTATATGCCTTATTATAATTCAAAATGTTAATATGAAAATTTAATTAAATGAGAATGTCCGCGCGTTATCGAATTACATTCGGTAATAATATACTATTATGGAATAACCTATTTAGATTTTGCATAAAGTTTAATTATATGTTAAATAGTTAGGCTGTTTTTGGTTTTTTTTTTCTCTTAATCGTTATATAATACTTATATCATTTATTATTTACATTGTATAAGTATATTTTTTCATCACATATTTATTACTAGCATTTCCTTTCCGTTTTTAGTGCAATGTGTAGGAAGTTGATATAATACTTATTTACCTTATGTTTAAATTTGTTTAGCTTGGAAGGTATGAAGAGAAAATCTTGTGTAAAGACACTTTCCATTTTTCTCTGCCTAGTCATAGACAATATTGGTACAAAATGAGAGTATTTTTTTAATATTATCAATTTCAGATTGTACTCAAATAATCACGGATACAGCCAGACAATTGTTCTTATTAGCTTTGATATTTGGATGTCGAAATCTGCGCTAGTACTATATAAATTTGAGTAGGTTCAAGACTAATAGGGTGGCTTTGAAGGTAATTTTAAAGATATAAAAATTGATAGAGGTAAAATGTTACGTTTTAGATTTAATACATTAAACTAGCAAATAAACATTAATATGCATACTTGCTATGGTCGCTATGACTCATGGTAAGTTTATCTGTACAGGAAGGTTTTTTACAAGACACTTAATGTATATCAACGTATGAGAATAGAAATAGCATAATTAGTTAATCTAGTATAAGGAAATGTGAACAGGAACATATTTTCAATGTTTACTTGTGTTGTAACAGAACTCACTAGTAAGCTCTTAAAGATTAACCCGAGTGTCGTTTAAAGAAGTTATTAATGTGTTTGAAACCAAACATCAAGGAAGAGAGTTGCTAATGAGCTTATGCACGTAACTGGTCATTAGTCGAGCTGTTGCATGAAATGAGGAAGAAGTTCTTCGATATCGTATAGTAGCGTGACTACTACCGGAGATAACTTTACGTAGTAGTTCCGATATGTAAAATTGTTAAGTGACAATTTTATTGTATGACGAGACTGTTTGTTGGAACATTGTGTGTAGTTTTAAAATTAAAACTGCATTAAATGAAAAATTTTCATGCATTTTGAGAAATATGAAATTTTTAGTAAGACACCGCCTCCTTCTAAGCTATTGCTATAATCGTTATCATATCGTTTTGTTACATATTTGTGCTGATAGGTACATTGCTGAGCAACAAATAAATATAGTAGGCATATGATAATAAAAAAAAAGAAAATTAGCTGAGAGCGACAAGGGGACAGCCTTCTCGGTGTTTATAATGTATATATGTATTTTTTTATTGTATGTAATATTTGTTAATATAGTTAGTGAACTAACACACACATCTCAAACACAAATCACACTCTTTATTCCATTAATATCACAAAATATTTTGCCATATATTGGCACAAAAATAAGAACAATCGTATAAAACTGACAGATAATATTTTGTTTATTTTTAATTGTAAAAGTATTTATGGTAAGATTAAGTATATTACTAATGTATTGAAATTAGCATATTCAACTGCAACATAAATTCTAAGTAAACCATTTAATTTATATATGTATAAGTACAATAAAGCTTGACGTGGGGTATCGACAATTTCAAATGCGATACGATCCGCGGTATTTTCAGTAATCCCTATCATTCCTTCATGAATAATTTATCTGAAGCTTCAACAGTTAGAACGCTGTAATTATGTAAGAGCTGTCGAAGTGTAATTACAGAGGACTGAGGAGCAATACAGCGATAGCAGGCGATATTTGATATTGCTAGGAAAACATGTAAATGAAAGGATCTGGAACAGTTTATTCCCAGTTCGGTTGGCCTTTTAATTTTTGTCATGTTAATAAGCAATAAAGGATTTTTATAGTATAGATATGTCTAGTATAATTTTAAAAAGTACTTAAAAAATAATTTAGATTTGGCTATACTCGTATATGATACATTTTTAATAATTAATCGATTTCGACCAAAAAAAAAAATATGAATACTTTTTAATGTGTGTAGATTTAAGCTTCGCACTTTTATGCTTAGCGATTATTACTTTTTTGTAATAGTTTAATGTAAATGGGGCATGGATTTGAGGTTATTAAATTATCAATTTATATTTCACATTGATTTGCTCTTTGATACATTTCATTATGCAAACATGAAAATGTTGAAAATGAGGATGAATATCTTTACCGAAATTTCAGCTTAAGCTTACTTACATTTAATATTAGATTTACTTTGTCGAAGCACCCTACATGATTATGTAAGTGTAGCTTAAATTTTATTCTACGTCACGCATGTGTCGCATCTGCATTATTATTCCTAGACATGCATGCTCCCAGGCAGACATAATGTAGTTAGGCAGCAAGGGTCCTCGCGACCCTACTATTTATATTTGCTATTTCAATTATCTTGCGCTTTCAAATCCTACCCTTTAAGCTTTATTTGTACACGCAGTCTCTAATAGACTGCAATTTAGTTTTGCTTTTTTTTGCTTTTTGTATTATCTCAATTAAAGCTATTTTCATATGATTTTTAATATAAAGTGTTAAGTGATTGAAGGTACACCTAGTAACATTAAGCTATCTAAAGTAATAATATAACGGGGCTTAACCGAAACTTTAGTGTGAAAACATCGATGAGTTATCGAGAACTGTTCAGCGCTAACGACCCGATATGTTCGATCGTGCATCTCATTACTTGGATATGAGTTTTCGATAAATGTCGACGGCAGATAATATAACACTTTAGAATATTGTAAAATATATTTTTTATATTTTATTTCATCGAATGTAGTGCGATTTTGTAGCGTACGTGATAATAATGTAGGTAGCTTTGCGAGCGATAGACATTATGATTATGGATATAAAATTTAATTAAATTAAAAATTAAATATAAAATTAAAAAAGCAGGGTAGGCAGAGAGAAACTGGTGCATATTCAAAATACTGCGTGTTAAGTGGCGGAACTCAACGCCGCGCTTTATCTTCCTACAAGAGCATGGAAACGAAAATAATAAATTTCCAGAGTGGGTCAGACGCTGTGCCGCTGCGTCCAGACGGCCGTAATAAATCCGATAAAGGATTTTTCAAAGTATATGTTACATATTTGTTTATTGTAGACAATAATCACGGATGTAGAATAAATATATTTAAGATGAACACAAAAAATCATATAATGTAATAAGAAGTTGACGGCACGGTGATCGGTATTATAAAATTTGCCCTTATACTGTATATAAATATTATTTTCTTTCCCACATTTAATATTTAACATAACAACCTTTAATGAACCAACAACCAAGGTTGCAAACAATGTGGAGTTAGAACCCACGTTAACAAGTTAAAGTGCTGTCTCCCATTGACAGCATAATGTTGTATCGACTGCCAATCATGTTATACTCGTTTATATTAATTAATGCTCATGGTAACAAGCAAATGGGGTTATTTGTAACTTACCCATAATTAATAATTATACTAGGCAATATACCACATGTCATATTTTTACGCTTTGTCACGTAGGTAGAGACAACATAGTGTCTTGAGAGAGAGTCTTGGAGAACAGAATTCTCCACGTTCTGTACAAATTTGAGACATTGCATTGCATTGCATTGCATTGCATTGCATTATTGAGTGGTGGACTCAAGATCGCAATGCAGCTGGTGACAATTTTCATAATAATAGATAATCTTAGATAACACAAAGATAGACTATAAAGACAAAATGCCACACAGTAATTCTACATTTACAAACAATATTGCAATTTATGATAACGATGTTTAAAATGTAAACGTACCTAAAACATGATATTTTTGTTCATCCACCAAATGTGAAGTCTGCGTAAATCTGTAACAAGGGTATATAAATTAACCGTCAGAATACAAAACAATTGCATGCTTATTGTTAAAATCCTACTGAAATCAAATTGCACGCGTCGTACGCATAAAATGACCCGTTTGTGCTCGCAATAATTCTTTAATGAAATTGCGTCACACACATTTCGATTCCTGTCAGCTTCGTCGGTTCATTTAGTGGTCATTATTCCTGGGCACGACTCGTCGCTGGTCGGCTGTCAGCCGCGTGTGTGTTTGCGCTGCGTAAATCGTCAATCTAGGGCGGCGAAATATGTTAAAGTTACTAAATTTAACTTACTTTTTCATGCCTTTTCACATTTTAATCAATGAGAGATTGGCCTATTTTAATCTTACTGATTGTAATACCGTAGGATAGGGGAACCTGATATTGCACTTTGTGTGACCGGACGTGGATATGTTTGTTTTAAATATATATATATAAACTTTTCTACAAATAGGATTTTAACTGTCATAATGGCATTTATTTTTAGAATATAGGTTTAAGGAGGAGGAGGAATATAGGTTATTTTTAGAATATACTTTGCTACTTGGAAATTGATAATTGTTCATAATTTGATCGAACGTAAATATAAAACATTAATTTAATTTATTGGGTAAATTGTAAACGATAAAAATATATATTTTTCAATTTAATAAACACTTTCAATTTATAGTAAGTTTTCAGTAAATTTCTGTTACAGGTACTTATACGCTTATATATATATATATATATATATATATATATATATATATATATATATATATATATACATTTTCAAAATTTGGTAGACGGAGTAAATTGTTTCTGGATTCTTTGTTTCCTTCGTAATTTATAAGGAATCGAGCATCCTCTATCGACATGTTACCATCACTTATGTAACAGATGTACACACAGATACGCATAATATTGTGCGGTGGATTCGATAGATTAGATAGTTGATTAATCAATGTGTGTTGTTGATTTGCCAGTTGTCCACCAAATTGTTAAGCTCGTTCATATAAAAATACTTATTGGACAAAATATTACTCAACGGTATGACTTAAAGATTCTTGATGAATCGGTATTATTGATTTATATACGGATTATTATTCTATTTCGTGACCGAACGTCCCCGAGCCGATTAGAAAAGTAGTAACATATTATCAAATTGCTTTAAAAAATATATAACCTTTTTATTTTTAACATTTTTACAAATAAATATTGAAGTACTACGGTAAAATTGTTAAATAATTAATATAAATAAAGACAATGAAAGCTCTTCATATCTAGTGGAACAACTATTTGCCAAGGAAAGTTGGCTATTCTTTGTCCTCAGCTCTAGCATGTTGTGCGACGACCCGAGCTAATTTTCATGCGATATTGAACTTTGGTGTCCCTCGACTTCTGACAAAGTCGGACTTGTTACGAGTTGTAAGTTACGAGTTACCCTCACTATTATCTCGTTCAAAGTTCCAATTCCATTGCGTGATTCAGATTTAGAAGTGATTTAGAATCGAGTTTTGATTGTGCTGTCGCCAGATGCGTACTATTAATCCGTAGTTAAACATTGACCACAGCTGTTAGTTTCGTTTATCAAAGATAATCAGCTTTTGCTTTTAGATTAGAAATTTATGGAGTATATTTTACTAATTTGAATATAAGCATGCTAATGTATTAAACGTGATTTTGGGGTCATCGTGTGCGCCATGATTGGTCAGTGTCTGACGGCCAACCGGTTGTAGGTTCGAATTTGGACAAAAGGCGTAGAACAGTGTGTCTTGTCAAATCTTTTTCTATAAACTACATGCGTGAAGATAGAAATTATTAATTATTAATTTTTAAGTAAAATTTCTAAAAATTAAGTAACAAAAGAAAACATTTTTCTTTTAGAATAAATAAACATAATTACCTACTTTAAAGTGTAAGAAACTTCTGTTTATCACGATACCAACATGATTAATAGCAATTGTCACAGCGGTAATAATCCCGTGACTACATGGAAAATTGGTGCCGATGATTGAGTTACGAATGGCTTAGCAATGTATTTCGCAACTGAATCGTCTGTCGCCAGTCATCCTGTTCACTGATCGTGTGTTAGTAGTCAGAATGCATAAATGTGTTCTGTGTAGCCTTGTTCTAACTGTTGAGTAACTACGCTGTAATACAATTTAGTTAGGCTATTAATATGTTAAACATTGTTTTCACACAAAAAATATTTAAGTTATTAATATAATAAAAAAATGCTATTTTCTTTCGTTAATCTATCTCTTACGAAAAAATTATGTAATGAGATGTAAAAATACTAATAGAATACGAATTTATGATTGTATGATGTACATATTCGGATCTACTGGACGTATTTAAATATTTTTTTATTGTATAGCTCAGGGTTTCCCAAATTTCTTTGCAGCGTGATGCTCTTAGGACTTCGCCATTTTTTTATGACGTCCGACAACATCCTCCAACCCCGTCACCACCTCTTGGGGCCAAACTCCGTGTGTGCAAAACAACAGATAGACTGAACTATATAAACACACATGGATGCGGGAGGGGATGCTGGGATGAATGGCCCAATCCAGCCTGTTGTCCAAGTCGCGACAATAAAATGCACACGGCGATCACTTATCTCTGACGCCCTGATATAGCTGTTAGGTTTGGGCACAATTTTAGCTATAATTGGTTTTGAAGATTGGCATACCAGATGGTTCAGCCGACCTATATGAATTAATGAAATGCTTCATGATAAAGATTTTTCATTGATATATAAAGCCAAGGATCTGGAACACTTAACTTAGAACCGTAATATATTAAAGAAACAAGAAAAAGGATTTATACTAAAAGCTGTTGAGCGTGATGAGCAGTTTTCGTTGACATAAGAAAATCTAAGATATAAGGTAGACAATCTTCCAGCGTATACAAAATCAAGGATCTGGAACACCTGATGTAGAACCACAATAGATAAACTAAACTATAATAAATAAGAAAAAAGGATCCTTTGTAAAAGTTGTTGGGCGTAATAAGCTTATTTCTTTGTCATGTGAAAATTTAAGATGTAGAATGAAATCTCATTAAGCCCCACCCGGGAAAGTATTTGTATTTGAATTATTTTCTTCGCTATGATATACAAGTCATGGTGTTGAATTAAAACATTAAATAATATAAACAATCAGCTACATAATAATATTTACGGAAATTGCATGATAGTTATTTTTACATATGAAAGTTAAAAATTTAAATATTATTACAGATTCGATCCAATTTTCGATTATAATAAATCGGTAAGTAAACATCGGGTGATATGAATTTTAAAGAAGCTCACGCTAACGAAGATGCAAGCATCTACTAGTTATACTTATGTATCTAGGACGTATGAAGGTACACTAAATCTCAACTTTGTAACAAAGAAACAAACGGGTGAACATTTTAAAGCATCTTCTAGTAAAGGTTAAAATACCATAAAAAGCCTTTACGGATCCCACCACCATATAGCACTGTGTACACAACATTGTGTGTAAATAGCAAAATCTCAGTGCATCACATCGCATTTGCGGGGCGCAATCTCATTTATTATCTAAGCATAAGTGTCTACTCGCATTTAGTACTTTTATCCAAATTTGATTTCTGCGGTGATTTGATTATTATTGCGTTTATTTAATAAACATAATGTTTTTAATTAAAAAATATTAAATATTTTCAAACATATACGAATAATAAAGGTATCATTAATTGCGTAACGATACTCAAAGTTGATAAGTATTGGCTATAGAACTAGTAACACAAGCACCTTGTGAATAAATAATAAAAAAATTATCTATTCATGGGGTCAAATTCTTTTCAAAATTTTTTTATCATAAGAAACCATCGAATAAAGCACTACAAAACAAATGTCTGTAATTTTTATTCATAGCCTAAAAAAATCTAGCATTTGTTTCTATTTTATATATTCTATACTTTTATGTTAATATCAAAAAAACACGTTTAATAAGATTTTGTAGTAATTCAGTTTGCAATTATTGCTTACAATGACAGAAGCCATTTCATTGTGAATAGAACAAAACTCTGCTAATCATAAAAAGGTTTGCTATTGTTCTATTAAAAATACAGGATCCGTTTAGCGGCGTTAAGAAAACAACGTAGCGTTAATGTAAAAAGTTAATAATAAAACCTTTATAATCTCTCTTCTATTATTATATTTTCAGTCTCGTAATATAATATAAAAAAGTAAGACGCTCACGTTTTATATAAAACATTCATAAATTGGGAAAATCAATGGGGAAATTCGATACTTTAAATTTGAATACTTGCAGGTAGGTAGCACGTTTTTACATGAATATGAACCAAAACCATTTTCGTGAGCAATTTATTGAGTCCGTAAGCTGAGAGTCGTACGGATGAAGCCAAAGAAATTACTTTGAACGTTAACACCGACTTGATTGCTTTCAGAGTGTAGTTTCCGGGATTCACTTTATCAAAAGACCGTAGTTAGTGATGGCTGGAGGTAATTCGGATTCAACCTTCGATGAAATGTAGACGGGGCTCATGTTAGGATTTTTTTTTTCAATTTACTAACTTTATGTTTATCCACATATCATTCTAATCTGGTGAAGTCACACATTGAAATTATATGTTCGGATATTTTTGAATAATATACATTTCAGCATACATTCTCTCTTGATTATCTCTATTTTATAATAAAAATGAAATAGGGATATAAATATATATTTATTCATATTTAAATACAAAAAAAAATAATGAACTCATTGAACTTATATTATTTTGATACATTTGCTTGGATCACAACTTTCTTTACCCGACATTCATATCATCGTCATTTTATATAGTTTAGTAGAATACAGATAAAACGAGTCGATTATTTATTGATAGAATATTTTAGTATTAAACTAATCCATTTGGCACCTCACTAGCGATAGTGCTGCCAATCGAAAACATTTCCACTGGTTCAGTATAAACGTGACTCTACTCGTGTCGGCGGCTAAATTATTTGGATTCAATGCAATGAATAGTAAATTGGCTTGGCTTTATTCAAACAGTTTAAAAATTGTTATAAATTCACAGCTTATTCCAGAACACCGTGAATAGAAAATATTTTTTTTCACTTTTCAATGACGTCATTTTCTTGGCAGTTTTATACGTAATTATTTCGGCGACAATATTTCAACCAAGACTGAACTGACCCCGGGTAATTCTGTATATTATTATCAAAATTAAGCATAATGCGTTGTATTGCAGTTTTGTTTAATAGTTCAGTGTTAAAATATTGTTTAATAATGGTATTAATAATATATTAATAATTATGATAATATTAATAATTATAATAATATTTTTAATTGTAATAATATTAATAATTATAATAATATTAATAATATATATATTAATAATAATATTTAAAAAATAATATTTTAACACGCATAATGCCCGATTTAAAAAATAAATTATGTATTGATCGTTTTAAAGCTTGCTAAATGGGCATAGCACAGAAAAATCGGTTACCATATTGTTACATAACACATTATATAATAAATTTATTCTGATAACAAAATTGTTTTATCGCAATAGCAAAGTGGATCCTCGAGAGCACGTAATTCTTCTCAGTCCGCATACAAACAGCCCCTAAGGAGGCGACAATCCTCTCCGCAAACAATAAAAATATACATAAAAATAAATTTGATACTTCCAAACTGTCGACCGTGAGAAATATGCATTATTTGACGGTTCTATCAGACACTCGTATATACAACCTACATTTGTGATCATTTAATATTGAACTATAGGTGCCATGTCTGATAACATAACATGTGCATATTTTAATACGAAAATATTCTCCATTCAGATTCAAACAGTCTTGAAATATCAAGATTGTTTTTTTATTGCAACCAAAAACGATTCTTGATTAATTTTGGCTTAATTTAAACCACTGCTTATGTAAATGCTTCTCTTTTTATTACGATTATGTATGTTTCATAAAACATAAAATTTTGTTTTATTATATATTTGTAACAAAAAGTATATCTCAAAACAAAAACTGTCAACAGTTATCAAAATTCAAATACAAACTGATGAAATAAGCAAACATTGGTAAGGTGGGGAAACATAAGGCACGTGTCGAAATTTCCAATAGAAATTGCATTGTAGCGCGACGCAGGCGTCGCCGATGAAATTGGATTGCGTACTATCTAATAATTTTGATCGTGATTTTCAATGATGATATTTGTAGTATGTAGTAGTTCTAGGACAGTTCTATACAAATAAATGTTAAAACAAACAAAATAAATATTTAAAAATGTATTCATGAACTTGATTTATCTAAAGTTATTCATTATATATCTTTTAAAGCTCACATTTGAGCACAAGCATACATAGGTATGGTATGCATCACTGATAAAACCGTGATTTTATTGGAGAAATGCCATGAATGGTAACGAACTTTTATAAAAGTACTGTTATGAAAGCTCATCAAATATTATGAATCGGAATCGGTTATTGGAACTATATTGTAATTGTGAATTCACAGCTGGTATTCGTGTAGCGAATGCATACGCGAATGTTTTTAACGTTTAATTATGGAATTGTCATTATTCTGCTATATTCTGTACTGCAGTAATGGCGTTTCGAGCGTGCCAGTTATTGAAGTTAAAGTCATTATTGTGTAAGGTAGTGTTGAAAACTATGAGAACATATACCGCTAGTGATAGTAATTATTTTAAATTCGTATATATATATATATATTGATTGTTATAATTTGTAGTAAGCCTGCGAGAATTTAACTGGAAACTCCTAGAGCCAATTATTGTAAATTATAGTAGGCTCTACCAAACAAATGGCGCCAACGACAGGTGCAGTAATAGCTTGAAAACTGCCTTGTTTCGTGTATTATTTTGTATTAGGTTATAAAAGTTGTTTTCATATATTACATAGTATCAAGAAGTGAACAAGGTTTTAAGTAAAAAAAAGAAGGTCAGGTACAAAGCGTTAGTATGAGAAATGTGCGTAGCATTAATGTGAGAAATGTTATACCTCTGCTTTCTATTATTCTTAAGCTAAGAAGTGCAAACAAGAAAAAAAATATAAATTTATGTTATTATTTTAACTAAACCTAACTTTACTAACTATAATATAAGTCACGTTTAATATGTTAGCCGCGGGTGAAATTGTTAATATGACAAACAGACAGTATACATTTTAGATATTGAAACGAGTATTGTGTTAAAACAATACATATTCATGAGGATTAGTTTGTACGTCCTTTCCATTTTACGCCTCCAGATATGAATGAAATTAATAATGTTATGTTATACAAACATTAATCAGAGGTAGTATTGTCTGATAAACTGCAGCTAGCCGTTTGCTGCTTACTAATTAACACTTTTAAATGGGATTATAGTACCTAGAGTAGTACGACACACAGTGTGTAAATTAATCCAATGGAGTCATAGCATTATTCTTTTGTTAAACGTAAATAATTTATCGCCTCGTATCGGAATCGAACCCAGTACTTTCGTTCTAGCAGTTGTTTTTGTTTTGTTTTATATGAGTGTATTTTGTTTTAATTTGATGGGCTAAAAGAAAATTGCCTAAAAATCTCATATGTCACAATACCCTAAAAAAATTCAATTTATATGTTTATAGTTTCCATTGCAATACACGAACGCAACTCGTCACGTTACACCTTAATTAATTATCTTAATTTGTCGAGTCTAGTTTACCGGATTAGAGTAGCCTTAGAATAATAGTTGGTCCCAAGATGCGAATTGTTCTAAAGTAATATACGTGGGAATATCCCACGGTGTGCGGGCTACGACCCAATTGAGTGCGCTTCGTGGTGATACCGCACGGGTTTTGCAAACAATTGTAATAAGCGTGGTTACTACCAGCTGTTCTCTTGATGTGATCTTTACTGCGAAATGGAGGTTGATGGATGTACGATACGGCCGCGCTAAAAAATACAAACCTTGTTTTTGTGCACCGTTCCTGTTGTATCCGTGGTTATTTATTTATTTAAGGAAAACGTACCTATTGAAAATTAATAAAACGTAATATATACAATTTTATTGTTCAACGGTTTTATGAATTCTATTTAATTTCTAATATATCTTATTTCATAGAAAATCTACTGAACACTTCTGAAGAAAAAGATAATGCCAGTGAGAATGTATTTATGTTATGATTGAGACATTATCGTAGACATCACAATTAATATGTTTGTACTTATAGTTTCATCACGTAATTACGGTTAGGCAAGCGCCCTGCGATGTGAAAAAATCTTTATTCTCAAGGAGATCGCTTCAGTTTCTTTACGAGATAAGATGTTATAACGATTAGTGTTACAATTAAATACATTTACCCATCAAATTTCAAGTTACTTTGTTGAGTAATTACGAAGAGGATCGAAATCATGATTACCTTCAAGTTTTCGGTTGAACTATTCCATTACTAGAAAATTTTGTAATTTACCAATTATAGGAGACCCAAATACCTGAACTAGATGTTGTGAGCGTTCAGGCGAATAATCTTCGAAATTCTATGAAATTTGTTAATGCCTAAAATATTATATTTGCTTATATTAATTAATAGATTTAGTTAATTGATTTATATCATAGTATAAGAACGACATCTATTTTATTTACAGTATAATATGTCCCATTAATATTAGGATTTAACTATTATACATTTTGTCTAAGAAAAATCCTTTGTTTATGTTTTTTAAGCAACAATCAATATAAGTCTATAATTTGGTTCGTAGTCACTGTTTTAACTGAATTTTAACATACAAAAAGACATTAAATTGTATTACTCCTTCGTGTATTCTCTATACAACGTGACATTGGCGAAGTGAATTGTGCTCAACTGGCACGCTCGAAACGCCATTACCGTAGAACAGAACAGAAATTGTATTACACAAATCGGTTGAACCTTCAAGTATATATATATATATATATATATATATATATATATATATATATATATATATATATATATATATATATATATATATATATATATATATATATATATATATATATATATATATATATATATATATATATATATATATATATATATATATATATATAATATTTACATATATACTAGCGTATAATATGCATGTATTGTACTTATATATTTTTTAAATTTTTTAGTTATTTTAATTTATATAGGCGTATGAAATAAATGTTTTTCCCCCAAAAATCTAGATCCCGCAGGAGAAACAGTCTAAGTGGTGCTCCACAGACTCTTCTATCTTCTAGTGAAAGATTCATAAAAATCGGTTTAGCTGTTCCAGAGATTGGCCCGGACAAACGGAAAGAATAATATTGTTATATATATATATATATATATATATATATATATATATATATATATATATATATATATATATATATATATATATATATATATATTCGAATTTCAATTAACGCAAGCCTCGTTCATTAGGATATGTTTATATACGATGTAGAATCTTGTTTGCACATTAGGTCATTGTTATTTGCACTTAACACTCAATGCACGTAGACGTGTATTTTGTGGTTTGTTCACAAATGACAATGTTGAATATTGAATTCCTAGAATTAACATATTTCACTAGTGACATGATCTCGCTTCGTTCAAAATTGAAGGCACTACCTTAGTATTTGAGCTGTCATTATTTAACTATTTTCAAACTGTTTGTTACTCTTCATCTTTACATTTATACATATGTATAAATAAAATTGGAGTGTCTGTTTGTGATTTCATAATAACTGAGCTTCTACGAGTCCATATAGTTATTGCAATGTTAAGAAAACATAGAACAATATTTTTAATTTTTTTGTCTGCCAATCTGTCTTTCTGTTTGTCCGCGCCAATCTCTGGAATAGCTGAAACAATTTTTATGAATCTTTCACTAGAAGATAGAAGAGTCTATGGAGCAACACTTAGACTTTCTCCTGCGGGATCGAGATTTTTGCAGGAAAACATTTATTTCGTCCGCCCATATAAACTAAAATAAATTAAAAATTAAAAAAATATATAAGTACAATACATGCATATTATAGTAGAGTACATTCGGGCACATCGATCAAGCGAGCGAAGCCCAAACGGGTCGCTAGTATATATGTATATATTGTGTAGCTTTACGTGCTATGTCTGGGGAGAAGGTAGAAAAGAAAGATATCCCAATCTTATTCCTTAGTCATACATTTTAATGTAGATTTCGTAGTATTTGGACTTTACGTACTTCTTTTTATACAATCGATATTGAGTTTTCGAAGGTTAATTGAGGTCTTTTAAAACCTCTTTACTATATTTTTCGCAATTACAAATTACATTATAGTATTGAGTTTCAAGAGGTTGTAAACAAACTCATTTTCAACTTCAAACAAACGTAAGCAATTATGAATTAACGAGCTTAGCAAAAAGCTTCAAAAAGTAATTATTGTGTACAAGCCTTTTATTATTCTCATGAGCATCTAAGTAGGATTCATGCGAAGGATTTGACATTTAATATTAATTTATAACTAAGTTCAATAAGAATAACCCTTCGAGTACAATGTTAGTTCACGCGGCAAGGATACTCGTGTAGTGCTAAATCTCAACATGTTTAGTTTCACAATCGTCCCCAACGTATGTTGAATACAAAGAAACATGTACATGTTTATACAGGTAACAATAAACAATATGATATTTTAGAATTTCGCAATTTCAACGCGACATGCACATGACATTCATCAGCTTGAAAATAATATATACACAATAAATTATATAAGTAAATCTATGTATTAATTAAGATAATTATAGTTGAATGGTAATTAGAAGTATAAAATATTTAAGTTACTTTGTATCTAAGTCATGCACTAAAAATCTTTGCTTAAATTTTTACGAAAATATCATGGACGATGTAAAATCTAAGTTATGTCATTAATGTCAATGGCATCAAACAAAAAACAGAAACAAAATGGCGGTGAATTTTATATTTATATAAATCCCATTCTTATATAATTATAAATTATTTAACTAAAATTCGTTAATCTCTTAAGTTATAATGCTTATCTTCAATTAAGTACAATGAACCTCTGTTAAGCTGACGAGCATTCTTATAAAGCTATTCTTTGAGACCCTTAGTTAACTTTAAGGGTTCTCACTGTTTAAAACAAAGGAGCTGTTATTGTGTTTAGAAATTATTGCTTTCAGTAGAATTCGTGGAAACGTGCTGCTTAATTTTATAAATCTAGAAAATTTGAGAAAAAAAGATTTAATAATATAGTATACTTCCTTTTTAATTTGTTAAAAAATCTTTTGTCTAATATTTACTTTGTTTTATTATTTCAAGATCTATATATTTACATGTATACATAGCTTAGTGGATTTTTTTAGCATGGTAGCCAGAGGGAAGGGAGCGTCAAACGCTACGGTCCCTACATACTTCTTTTGCCTCGTGCACTGTAATTTACCTGTTCATACATCCTCCGGAGGGTCCTTACCTTTTTACGCGACCTTCATTCAGTATCATCGATATTGTCTTTTCAAAGGTCAAACCATATCTCCGCAAAAAAATTACAATTGTTTACAAATTCATATACCTATTAATCTTTTTTAACATAATTTTAATACAATATTAAACTATTTTTAAATGTACAATATTATACGTAACAATAAATTAGTAGAATTATAATGTAATGGTCTATCAGTATAATATATTATATATTTTGATACATATCATGGAAGATAATGATTTAGATTACTTAAATGACTTATAAAATAACTTACTGAAACTGAAACTAAATGACTTATAAAATATAAAATATTTCTGACAAACATACTATAACGTCATTTAATTTTAAGAAAATGAAAATTTGAGGATTCGAGCATGATAAAATAATATCTCTCTGCCTACCATACTACAAATATGTGGGTTAAAGTGTGAAGCTTAAAAAATGACATCCGGGAAGAGCTTTTACTTAAAATACTAAATAATTATAAAGTATACCTAATTACGTTCCACATAATTGTACTAAAACCTTCTTCTTTCGCACTTAAGCACATTCTGAAATGTCTTTATTATACGTTCTGGGAAATATTTTACATGTTATATTACTTAATATCGTGCAATTAACTAGAGTTAATTAAAGACAATATATAAAACAGTAACGAGTGTCAAAGGGTCCAGAATAGTGATTTCAGGCGACAATTTTATTAGTCCCAGTGACGCTGAGGGTGTGAAAATATGAATATTTTATTAAGCTACAGCTAGGGTCCTCCCTAATGGCAGTATAGTAAGTAATATCGTAATATATAGACAAAATAATAAGATAAGCTAAAAATTTTGTATATAAATTGACACGAAAAGGGTAATATATAATTTTATATATATATTAATAAATAAAATTGGAGTGCCTATGAATATATACATATGGTACATATACCAATTAACAGTTAGTAAAATTTAAGTCTGTCTGTGTGTTTGTTCCAGCTAATCTGACGAATTTTGACGGCACTTACATTGAC
This sequence comes from Dione juno, assembly GCA_037127375.1. Classification (NCBI taxonomy): domain Eukaryota; kingdom Metazoa; phylum Arthropoda; class Insecta; order Lepidoptera; family Nymphalidae; genus Dione; species Dione juno. The sequence continues at coordinate 4,297,594 of JAXRJS010000059.1, read as the reverse complement.
ATGTAGCTGATGTAATGTAATATATATATATATATATATATATATATATATATATATATATATATATATATATATATATATATATATATATATATATATATATATATATATATATATATATATATATATATATATATATATATATATATCGATCACTGTAGAGACGTTTGATTACTTATTAAGCTTTGAATTAATAAAGCAGTGTTTCGAGTTCGAGTTGATTTGAAATTAATTTAAGACAAATTAATTAAGAAGGGCTTGATGGTGAGGTGACGGGGAAAGCGTCTGACTGTAAACGTTGTGGACTGTGGGTTCAATCCCCACTCGGGGCAATAAATTTAATTTTCTTGATATTGAAAGTTATGTGCGATATAAATTGTCATGCTAGTTTAAAGTAACATCACTCTAATCCAAGAGATACCACCAAAGCGTAAACTTCAGTTAGAGGCATCTTTGACAGCCGCTACAATTATAATTAATGATTTCGAACGTCTTTTACATGTGACGGGGATATTAATTTAGATATCATTAATGTAATATTATATCATCAACACTCACCGCTAATGTAGCAAGTTAGAAGTATTAACAGATGTTCATTATGTTTATTGCCTATATTCAACGTTCTGTTTCGTATTAAAGTAATAAATGCTCATTTAATAGTAACATATTAATAATTTAGGTGCAAACAGTCAAGATTATTTAAGTTAGTTAAAAGTTAAAAAAATGCATTTAATAATGATTTAGTTTTGAATGAAAAAGGTTTACTATATTTATAAAAAAGACAAACTAATACAAACACTGTACCGCACTGGCAATGCCTAGTATAGTATTATAAATTATAATATAATCATAACATCATAAGCGACGGCAACGGCTTTAGCGGTGCTAGTGTCATTAATCCTAAGTGATTGCACCAGCAGGTGACAAGTTAAGACTTGGACATCTGTTCACACATACTAGACTATATGAAATTTAATCTGTTAATCATCTTTATATGCGAACATGACTGATTTAGTACTATAGGTATTACGTTGAAATTTGTATAGTTGTTTCTATATTTTTGTTTTTAACCTATGTATTTATATTTATAATCGAAACAAATAATAATATTTCTTTGTTTATTGGATTATATGGATATAATTATATGGAGCTACACATTGCTAACTTAAAAAAAATATCTATAAAATATTAAAAATAAGTACAATAAAACCTGTAACTGACTCATCTGAGCATCAAGCTGGTGGTGATGAGCTTAAAGGCCTTAATGGTATACGCCCAGTGGCATACACGCATACAATTAATAAAAAATAAATCATATGCGATTTATCGTATCATATAAATACCTACATCGGACGCTTTCACTTTCGCAGCTACTAATCGTGTGCACGTCATGAGCCCTAAATAATGACTCTGGGTGACATTTAATTTGGGATACAAAAGGCTCTTTATGCTGTTTACCCTAATCCATTTATCCTTGCCGCAGCCCCGCTTGTACAATATTGACAGCAACCTTTCAACTTTACGTAACTTAATTATATTAGTGGTTTCCTTGGTCAGCTATTGTTTGATAATAATATTAATAGCGATGGGTTTTAGGATGGAAAACATCATTTACCACAAAACGCTATACAAAACTTTTCATGTGAGCTCGTCCTACGACGTATATATATATATATATATATATATATATATATATATATATATATATATATATATATATATATATTAGATTAAACATAGATGTTGTCTATGTATAATCTAAACTAATATTATAAACAGGACACGTTTGTGATGTATTCACACAAAAACTTAAGGACCGATTTCAAAAATTCTTTCACCATTAGAAAGCTAAGCATTTTAAAAAAAATATATGATTCCTATAAAAATGCAATAATATACCCAAGTTGTGAAAAAATCTGTCATCGCGTGCGCTCAAACTATTGATGACAACACAAAAAAAAATGTTCTACAGTATTATAGAACGTATCAATATCTTCAACTTAAACCTTGCTAAATATATCATCGTGTAGTAATAGCTTGTGAATATTAAAATGCTTTCTGAAATGAAGTAATCGGTATTTAAAAAAACCTACGACCAATTATAAAAAAATATGATTTGTTTTTGTTGAACTATTTCTAAATATGAATATTACAAAAGATCATAACTGATTAATCTGATGAAACGATCTCATCTCCATCTCATTATATCTATTGTGTGTCAGACTGTGCAATCCTATTAATATGAAACTGCGAATAACAAAACCGAACTGATTGAAGCTGACTCGTACCAGTCCTCGTATGTACAACAGTTGAACATTTCAAGAATCCTTCAAATACACCTGACTCATTGATTTAAACAAATAAATATCGTTATTCACATCGCCTGTTTGTATAGTGTTTTAATGACTTTTGTTATTAATGAAGGCGTAGGTTCACAGCTGGCTGTATAATAAATGTTTAATTACAATAAATATATAATTTAGTATATAATATATTAATATTAGAAAGTAGTAAAAATAAAATTTCTTCAGTAAGATACCTGTATATTATTCAGTAAGATTCATTTTCTCTTGGAAATATAATAGTTATTTATAGTGTCAAAGCTTAATAGCACCTTACAGCACGCACGGTGTACAGAATACAAATGTCTAATCTCAATTTGAAATTCATTAAAGGATATTCCATATATATTAATACTAGTATAATAAAGAGATGGCTTTATCAAACAATTTGTCCATACAATTTTCCCATTAAGTCCAGTGAAAAATCATCCATTGCTAAATTAATTAATATGACATTATAAAGTGTTCTGGAATACTCTGAATGTATTTTTAATCAGTATTTAAACGTTTAATTAAACCTGGTCGAGGGATTTTATAGCAATATCGGAAGAGATTATATTTCCCGGAATGCGACGCCATTATTGCTATTATATATCAGGGCGCGGTTAATGCCTGTGCCATTACCACTGACAATATTGAAATTTTATATGAAAACATATACTTTATATTTAAAACTTTAAGAAGTAATTTATAACTGGGATATTACTCGTACGTTGTGGTTTAATAGTGCGGTAAAATGTACCGGAATATGCAAATCCTTGTAAACCATTTCACGATAATGAAGAATAAGTACTATTTTTTATAATAAACATTATTTTAATAAGCATCTTCAGTCTTTATTTTATATCGTCATTATGAATATCCACTATAATCATTATTAACACCATTGTCTCAACTTATTGAAAACAAGACAGGGTAAAAAAGAGTTTTTACTTACTTATATTTTAATTTCAGACCGTATACCGTATACGTATAGCAACACGAGTAAATAGAATGCGCCTATAATATACAAATAATGAAATTAAATTATTAGTTCATCATAACATTTATTTCTTTTCAGGTTTCTAGCATTATATATACTGAAGTGCTACTGGACGTAACGTAAGTAGATTCAATATATATATATATATATATATATATATATATATATATATATATATATATATATATATATATATATATATATATATATATATATATATATATATATATATATATATATATATATATATATATATATATATATATATATATATATATATATATATATATATATATATATATATATATATATATATATATATATATATATGTATATATATATTCTTTAAGCAAATTGATTTATGGGTAGCGTCTGACTGTATTTGCGACGGTTGGGTTGGTTGATAAAATGAACGAAATACGGCGTTGAGTACCGCTATGTCCAACGAGAACGGTGTAACTTGACACTAGATTTCGCATTGCCTAAACTAAACTTATGATGTACATATATGTTACATATTGTGTACCTACATCTATTTTTTTATTGCACACAATAAAAAAATAGATGTAGGTACGAGTACCAAAGGCGGGCTTAACGCTAACAAGTATTCGCTCCCAGCTTACCTTGTCATGTCGGAGAATAAATAGTATAATAGTGGGTGTGCAAAACATATATATATATATATATATATATATATATATATATATATATATATATATATATATATATATATATATATATATATATATATATATTAATTTTCATAAATGTTTTCACAGTGTATATATTTTATTTAAGTGCGCAATACAGATATTTTATGTTTTGTTAAGCTTCATTTATAACATATTTTGAAGAGGCCGTCGTAACGTAGTGGCACAGAATCTGACTATAATTGCGATGATTATGAATTCGATTCCCACTCCGGGGGAAAAGATTATTTCATATCCTCGCTCAGATAAGAAAACAAGCCGCGGCGTCGAATTCCGTCACTCAACACGCAATGTCTCAAGTTCAAAGTTCTTTATTTGTATTATTCTACACACAGTACGGACACACGGTCCTTATGATTATTTGTGTCCTCGGTTTTATTAATATATTCTTAAAAAAAAACTTTTGCTCTTACTTAAAACTACACTTATTTGACTATCCTAATAAAGGTAGTATATCCTACAGTGATTTGTTTGAATTGCCAAATTGACAACTTATAGTGAAAGTTTCATATAAAATATTTTATTTGCTTATTTTTGCGTAATCTTCAAATTTACTATTTGTGTACTATTAAGTGATAAATGAAATATTTTTTTAATTTATAAATAGAAATATATTTAGCTAATAATGTTCCTGCAAAAGTCATCTACTATACCTATAATAGAAGTTAACCATAGTCAAATTGTAAAGTTATATTCAAAATCCTTCGAGGACCCCATACGAACATATATGGTGGTAATATAATTGCGAAGTCGTATTTGAGTTTGAAACATGATGGGAGCAATAGGTCCACCGGGGCTGGTTCACCAAGTGTAGTGTAACAACTAGCAAAACCGAATAATTCATGAAGCATAAGAGGGCGGCGTTGGAGGTGTTTCTTGTATTTTGTAACTCTGTACAACGTACAAATCTAAATTTTCTATCTCTTAAGCTCTTAAACATAAAGACTATATTAAATGCTAGTATTATGATTGCTCATTGTAAGAATCGACCCATTGTGCTATTATTATGCAAAGACGACCACCGATCGACGAAATGTTTTCTCGCGAACTACATTTTGGTTTGTTAAAAGGTTATTAGAATGTAAGTCTCATACTAACCCCAAGGTAAGTCGGGTTTTTTGGGAATAATTTTATATTTCAGTTACAGGTTGTGAATTTTAAAAGTAATAATGTTATTGATTGCCCCATTCCGAGGTATATCTTAATATGAGACGTTCGTACCTTCGTCGGCAAATATCGGTAGAAAGTGACTTTAAGCGACAACTTCTCGCCAAATTTCAAGTGTAAGCTGCGTAACTTCTGTGCTGACTATATATATTTATTTAGGCAAGCCAACGTAACATACAATGCGACTTATTTAAATAAAATATTATATAAAGTAATAAAAAGCGAATTCAATTCAATCGAGCTCAACATGTTAAATACAACAAAAAAAAAAACAACTAAAATCACAATTATATATATATATATATATATATATATATATATATATATATATATATATATATATATATATATATATATATATATATATATATATATATATATATATATATATATATATATGACGTCTTTTTAACATATCTCTGTCATCGCACCATTAATAAGTAGGTAACTGTTTACGATAAAAAATATACAATTTACTTTCATTTTAATAACATTACATCAACATTCGCTTCCTCAGGCATTTTTATTATTTCCCATACATGTATACCGATCATCGATAGTAATATTTCAAAGCTTAAACATTTTATGAGAAGGAAAAGATTACAAGGTAAACATATTAAAAATTCCATGCGCAGCGGGATCGTATACTTATTTATCGTCTTAGGTACATCCACCAAATATGAAAGGAAAAGTATTCGTTTTATGAATTTTATAATAATGTATTAGAGTTAGGCCATAAATAATGAGAGTAATAAAATTTTAAAGAAAATGTCAAAATTTAAGAGGCCATAAATCAAATCTATATAGAAATACAATGTATTCATACATATATTTACGTCGAAGTTTTGCACTTTAAGCGTGAAGAATGACCACTACATTTTTCTATTAGAGTAAACATTATTATAAACATTTCTTATATATATAAAAGCTATAAAAAATAAGCTACGACGCAAGCTCACCAAGCTTTCTTAATGTGTCAACTTCAACTAGGAGCCAAGAAGTTTAATAACTAAAATACGCTTCCCCTAGGTATGTAAATAAAATATTGTTCGTCGCGTCTGAGTATTCTCGCGACTGGCAATAAAATTTAATTATATTTCATAAAAATTGCACTATTGTTAATTAACAGGAGTCGCGTGAGTTTTTATGATGTATGAATATAAACAAAGACGCATCGTACCGCTGGGAAATATTTTATTTTTCAAATACCAAAGCTTTCACGTAAGAAGGTTTTTTGCTACGAGCATATAATTTTTTTTATATTACTGCTGTTATAAGGCTTGTCTCATGGTATCTTAATACAAAATGAGCAGCTTAAAAGCTTATTTTGTGGTATATTATGAGCTTTTATGCTTTTATTTGTACTAATTTGGATTATTGTTTCAATTTTCTTCTTCTTATTACCTTTATATATATATATATATATATATATATATATATATATATATATATATATATATATATATATATATATATATATATATATATATATATATATATATACAAAGATGCAAATGACTAGACCTAACTAATACTATTGACCTCTATTATAAAGTAAATCATCTTAATTAATCCAAAGTGCATATTTCATTAAGTATTTCTGAATATTTTCAGAGGATATCTCGTAACGTAATTGTTATGTTTGCGATGATACTCTATACAAAATGTAATTATGCATCCGAGCACCAATCTCGCGTCTTAACTTCGTTGTATGTTAATAATGTTATTTCAAGACTAATTGCTTTGCTATATTCCCAAATAGAGACCATTATGCAGAGGTTTTATAACATTTTGATATTTGTAAATGGAAATCGTAAGTAGTTCTGATAAATGTAGCAAATGAAACAAATTTGTGAACGCAATGTGCCTTAGATATATTTCTTCTTACACGGATCTCTTCACAAACATCAAATTCAAATAAAAAAATATGAAAATCTATAAATATTCAGCATACAGATATGTTTTTTGTATTTACAATATACTGAAATAAGTAATTTAATTTTGATAAGTTATGAAAATCAATGTTTATCAAATATATTATTTATATAAATATATGTATATGAATATGGTTCGTTCTAACGTATGACTTATTCAAGTTGCGTCAATACGTGTGAAGCTATGCATTAATAAATATTTAAGCATTCCCTCGATTGAACACCTGGTATGAAAACATATTGTAAAACACATTGTGATCTTCTATTTATTATCGTAAAGCAATAAATTTCAATTAATAATATGACAAATTACGTAATACAAATTGTTTCATACAACTTTGTTTACGGGAGCTTTATGCTCCTTGCCTTATTACCATTCCTACTTCAAGTAGTTTGGACAGTAAAATGAAAAAAATGAGTCTTCGCCGTTCCCGTAGAAATTTTAAGAGCTCTTCAGTGCTTCTTATAAATTTAAATTTTTTACGGCCATCTACGTTCGGCCGTGCGTTGACTTTTAGTCTCCCAGTAACTAAGTTTTGTTTTAGGAATGTATAATAAGAACCTTATATTTAAAAGAGAGTAAATTTCCTTGCGGTTGAATTCAGTCCCTTCATTATATTTTGTTTATAACTCTATAATAAATTTTTAATTAATTTCAATTTCAGTCAACAGTTGTCTAATTCTTACAAAAACCTCTAATAATGTCAATATGTTCCTACTTATATTTTACTATTATTGTTACATTGAAAAGCAGCTGTTAGTATACATTTTTTTACCTGTTAGGGTGAGATGGGTATAATAGGGGTCCAATCAAGCGATAAGTTGATACAAATTATTATTGATGTTTATCGTCTGCCGGCGACAAAACACCCGTGTAACAGCCTCGTCCCGTCTCCCCGTCACTCATCGGAAATTTTTCATCCATAATATTGGGGGAATTTGTCAAATTGATATTTATTGGTAGCGTGTAAATATCTTTTTTTATTCATTGAAATTATAATTAGTGTGAAATTGACTTAATTATTGCAATTATAATAAATTATATGTTTACGCGACGGTTTGTGTGTTCGATTCCTACTCGGGGAGAATGAATGATTTTCTTCGCTCTGGTAACAAGGCAAAGCGCGGCGTTGATTTCCGCCACTCAACACGAACACACTCAAAAAGGCGGAAAGCAGGGAACGGAGTGTCTTAACACTAGGTTCCTACAGTTCTCTCTGCCTACCCGGCTATGTGCGGGATACAGCGTGAAGCTAATTTAATCTTTTTTTTTAAACAATACGAGAGTACAAAACCTTTGTAAAAATATTTCTACAGAGGTCACCATATATTGCTTTTATATTTTAAATTATTTTAGTTAGTTTGTAATTCTGCTTAAAACTGTAGGTGTGCCGCTAAATTTATTTTAATTGGTATAACTTTCATATGAAATATGAAGCTGCCCCTTTTCATTAAACCAAGGTCTTTAAACAAGTCCCATTAATTACCTTTACTATTGTCATTGCTTATTGAATTGTTCCACGCCTTTATTTATGTTCAATTTATGCTTAAAGGTTTCTTAAAATTTGATTTAGAAAGTAAATTATACAATTATTTCTCATTACAACACATGAATATAAGAATCTATCTGATTAAATTTTTGCAGAGGGCTACGGAAGCATACTTCATTTATCAGGTGCATAAAAAATATATCCAACACTGTGCTTTGTCTAAACTTTTATTTGTTGTTTTTCGCGACTTTGTGCTGTATTCTGCATAAAGCACGATAGGTGGGAAAGCAAGATGCTTTACCAGTCCTTCTTAATTTTAGACATTGCGTGTTGAACAGCGGAATTAAAGTTCGCCTTGCCATTTAAATATTAAATAAGTTTTTTATTTTTTCTAAATAAAATAAGCTGGCATCATTTGAACCCACATCCACCACTTACTGTTAAGCTCCCAACTGCCTATGACCGTTCTATAAATATTGCATATTATTTTTCATCATAGACTGTCAATTTAGTTTAATTTTTATTTCCTCGAATGTATTCCATATTTAAATTGTACACTGAATCAATTATTATAATTATTACCAATTTTCATTTGTATTAACGAAGATTTTTTTTTGTACAATTAAAAATCACAACTAAGTAGTTAGTCCTTTGTCCTTTTGTACGTTTAATCGACTATTAATAACGCAAATGATTACATAATGTTAGGCTAAACCTTCACCTAGCAATCAAGGTAATGTCAAAGGTTATTATAGACTATATTGATATAAAACCTTAAAGACTCCATATTGAAATTATATTACTAATATATACATTTAAGTATGAATAGCGATCGCCACAACTTAATTGTAAAGTCAGTTTATGACCAATCTAATCACGATACTATATATTGACATTATATTGTTAAACAAAAAGTAATATATTATAATACTGGTATCATAATGTTGAAATAAAGAGTAATTGTAGGTTCGGTTTCCACTTAGGGTACTAATTAATTATTTCATTTGCACGCTCTGGTAAGAAATCAAAGCATGGCATTGAGTTATTCAATAGATGATATCTCAAAGGGCGGAAGGTTCCCTATTCGTATCCTGCTATTTGGGGGATAAAGCGTAAAAGGTGGTTTTTTGTAATTATCAAATATCAACTTATAAAAATTACATTTATGCAGTAAATGAAATAGAATAATAGATGAAATATAGAGGGGCATAACATAACTATGTTGTTTCCAGCTATGTATACGATGGTTGTGGGTTAGTGTCCGTCACTTTGAATTAACTCAAAGTGATATGATGTAGGATATGTTTAATGGCTAAAGCCCTTGAACGATATTCAGGAGGCGCGGGTTCGAGTCCTGCTATGTTCAAATTTTGTATAAGTTATAATACTTGTTAAAATTAAGGATAAGGATAAGCATTTTGTTTGCATTTTTTTACGTCAGTTTTTTACGTTTTTTTACGTCATAAAGATAAGTTAGATAAAACTGACCTAAATACCCGACCATTAGAGGGTCACTGATTGACAATGAACTCAAAATGTTCACCGATCAATCGGACCTGCAATTAAATAACTATCTATTGTCTAATATTCATAACAAGTCCACGCTTTGTTGTCTCGATTTGATCGATTCATGAGGACCATTGTTATATACTAAATATCAAGTCTTCGAAGGTGATCGGCGAAAGAAAATACCTTACTCAAGGCGATATTGCATGACATTTGCAAGGAGTATTTACGTTGGAACTCGAAATGATATATACGCTGATGTCTCCATTCAGTTGCTATGATGCACTTAATAAATATATTATTTTTGGCTTCAGGCTATATCCCGCATAAAGCATGATGTAAAGACACTTAATATTAAGATATTTTTTAGATATTGCATGTTAAGTCGTGGGAGCTAACGTCGCGATTTACCTAGTTACCAGAGCGAGAAAATGAAATATTTTATGTTCATTTCCCCAAGTGGGAATCGAATCCACAACCTTCGCACACACTAGTGTGTTTCGTGTCACATGTATCTATCTAATAATGAATATTCTGTATATTCTTAGATTATGTGTCAAAATATTAGATTGAGATTAGAGATCGTAATGAAAAAAAAATTTGGGCTTAAAAAGTAGTAAAATAGTAGTAGTTTTTTATTATGATAAAATTATTTATTATTTATAATCTATGTTACAAAGTTAGTCTTTAGTTTCATGTCACACTTTATGGGGCAATTGTCTCATAGTCACGATCTGTGTCAAAAATAGATTCGAGTTAGTCGTAGAAATAATTTTCGAACTATTTTTGGAATAAATCTCGAAGGTTAAGCCTTATAAGGAAAGCACAACGAATGCTTTACCATAAAAAATCGCATTGATGCGTGATATAATAGCACTTATATATTTGTTATGTAATAAAGGCCGCCGTGGCATGGTAAGGACATGTCCAACTAATGTAAAAACGTAGTTATTTTTATATAACATATATATTATATTTTTTAATATTTTTTAATGTAAATGTGTTTTTGATTAATCAAGGTAATTAATCCCGGTTATTATGATTTCAGGGCCCCAGTCTGTGGGAAATGGTTGAATATACAAATTTGCTATTTATTTATAAATAAAGCGTAGTGTCGGGTACTGCCTTCCAAATCTCTTTCCGACAAAAACATGGGCGATACAAAATACCTACACAAAATCTGAAGACCATTTACAGTTTGTATAGAATAAAAAAAAACAAAGCATATTTTTTAATTAACAAGATAAACATATAATTTATTTATTTATGTCAAGGTTAGAGAAAATTTTCAATAAATCAAACACATTGAATAGGCACATTACCGAAATAATAAAGTTCTAAATAAAGCATGATCGTATTCATTATCGATGTAATTGTATATCAATGTCAAAATATGTAAATTAAGTCCTATAATTGGTTTACTTTTGCATTCACTGCCATTGTTTGCTGCAGGCTATCGATCAATAGTGAAATCATTTTAAGTAAATAAACAACAATAGGTTAATAGGACCGTCGTGGCGCAGAGGCACAGCGTCTGCCCGTCAATGCGACCGCTTGTGGGTTCAATTTCCACTCGGGGAGAATTAATTATTTTTATTTTTCTTCGCTCTGGTAACAAGACAAAGCGCGGTACAATGTCTCGAAAGGCGGAAAGTGGAGAACGGAGTGTCTTAACACTAGGTAAGTTCCCTTTGCCTTAGTAGTAATAGTGGTAATATATCAAAAAATAATGTTATTGATGGAAAGATTTTGATATTGTGGAAGTTTGCGCTTTCTAGAATTTGTTAATTTCACAATTTAAGTCAACACTAAAAATTACTGCAACCAAAGGAAGACTTTATATTAATTATACTAACAATGGTTACTATCAATATTGGGAAATTTTCAGTAAATTGAACTTGTATTTTGTAAATTTGTCGTAATATATTTATCTACAAATAGTTGCTGGGTCCTTTGAAATATTGTTTACATTATTATAGGATTTTATAAAAATATTGTTCTGTAAAAGACTGTAGTTTCGTGAATTGAATTAAATTACAGTAATTGTAAAAATAATCACAGACTCAATAACATCGTTTTTTAATCTAAGAGAATATATTTATAATTTGAATATATATCTACATTTAAGTATAAAATGATAAAAGCCGAGCTTCACTATATACTGTACTGCGGGGCATTGAAGTGACAATTACGATGAAATGCCGCGTTATGTAAGACGAGACCTTGAGGCTTGACCGTAGTCGTGAGCGCATTGACCAGGCGTGGCTGAACTACAAGAGAGAGCGGCGACGGCTTAACAATCGTTCACTACTAGATTTATAATTTGAAAATCCTTTCACTACTCACTATTAGACTGAAGGTCTTCAAGTATTATAATATATTTCTGGAGGAATTTGAAAAGGGCAAGTTATATTAATCATTCGACAAAGAACGGTTCGAAACTTCACCGTTCACAAATTGTAGGTAGGTATTTATTTACCTTCAAATAATCGTTACTTCAAGGATATCTAGATATAGAGATAAAATGAAATATTAGTAACTTAACATGCTACTTTTATAAACATTAATTATATATGTCACACGGGAAATAATATTTATGATACCTGTAGCTTAAAGGTATTATTTGTACAATTTTGTTACTGTTTTATGACCATATAAATTATTACTAGACCATTTTAAATGTTTTTTTAAATAAAGAGCTTTATTGCTACATACTCGAAATAATTATGCTTGTAATTTTATATGATTTTTTTAAATATTACCTAAACGCCAACGCTTTAGGCTTGTGTCGCTATGCGTATTTATGAAGTCGTGATAGAAGCAACTTTGACTCATGATTTGAGTTTATGTTATAGATTATAATAAAATTTGTTAAGTGAAAATGTCATGAAGTGATTGTAACAATTTACAGGCAAATTTGAAACGAATATAACAATTTATGTAATATGTACTCGTATAAATATACGGTTTTACGATATCTTTTATGATGCATAAAAAATATATGAACATCTTGCTAATATTTACGACATTAATATATGTACATTAAAAATTCATACAAAAAGGAGATTTCAACCTCTGCCTGCTGGTTAATAACCTAAAACTAAAAATTTAGGTAATGCCACATTATTTTTCTATAGTTAATCTTTTCATACAGACAGACAGATCAATATATATTCGGCAACGGAAATAAGAAATTTACTTTGAACAATTATTCAAATACCTACATACGAACAAGCCGTGTGTGGAACTAATACACAGTGGTGGTATTGAAATTTGGTTAACATAATTTATCATTTTCCCCAAATTTAACAAAGTGATCATTTATTGTTCGCTCAAATATAACAATTCTATGTGTAATTTAATAAATATACCCATGTATATGTGTATTTATTTATATTCATTCTCTATATATTTTTTTAAAGTTAGTTAAAAACTGACTTGTTAATTATAGAGCCTAGAGGACTGTAGATTTAAATAAACATGAACGATAATATAGGTTAAAAATAATAAATAGCATCACACTATATTACGCACATAGCAGGTTAGTCAGAGGGTTACCTAGGTTACCTAGTGTTAAGACACTCCGTTTCCGTTAAATTTTCAAGACATTGCGTGTTGAGTGGCGGAATTCAACAGACATAATATTTTTTTCTGAGTGAAAATCGAACCCAAAACCGTCGCGTTTACAGTCAGCCACACGCTGTGTTGCTGCGCTACGAGGGCCTCTAAGGCCTACGGGCCTTATTGCATGTATATGTGTATTGCCTGTATATGTATACGGGCCTGTATTTTAAATTAATAAAAAATTAACAAATATTTCGATTAATTTAAACTACTTATAGTAAATATTTATGTTAGTACTAATAGAAAATATAATCATAAAAATCACCTTAAAAGTATTTCAGTATAAAAACAACTATAATTTTTACACAACATTACTTCACACTACTAACATTTTGCAGGTTTTACAAAACCAAAGTGTCTTACCAATAATAATAATCTATCACGAGGAGAAGCTTATAATTTTGACATTGCCCAAATGTAGGTCGCCTCGAAAGGTGCCAATCTTGTTCACTTGGTTGAATTTGTTTGTAATATAATATTAGAAATTATATTTCTTTCATAAATTTCAATATATAAAATTGTTGTACAGTGAAATACATGGATTATTAATATTACTGTATATTAATTAAAATTGTAATTTATATATTGAAAAGAGCAACTGTTGAATTTCTTGCCGGCTCTTCTCAGCGTGATTGTCTCTTTGAATAAAACATTTTGAATTGGAATATATTAATAAGAAAGCAATATTTTTTTAATATACGTAAAAATAATATACAGAAAGAACATAATGTTGAAGAGAGCTGTTGATCTTTTGTTTAACATTTTCTTATTCATCTTTGCAGTAGATATAATGATGATGACATATAATATATTTACATATAACATATTTTATTAAAATAACATCTAACATGTATCATAATGTATATATAATAAGTTTATAATTTACACATTTATACAAATATATAAATGACTATGATTTACTAAATTCTATATATTATCTCTGTATCTTTATATTATAATCTTATAACAAAAACTCCATGAGTAGCCTGTTATTGTCACAAATATAATAAATTAATAGAACACTTAAGCAAATGACAAACGTCCCATTCAAATACTAAAGTGATTCTGATGATAATAAACGCTCTTTTCATTACAAAAAGATTTTAAATGTATGCAATACAATTAATAGCGTAGGGTTATATTAATAATTTACTATTTTAATGATTTTTAAAGTGTTAATTCACACCAAGGATAGAAAATAATACTTAAAGAAAACCTATTAAAAATTTGAACGCAGCGGAATTCGATTACGCGAAACTTGAACGGTTTCCATGAGGCCCGGGTTCGAATCCCGCTGCGTTCAAATTTTTATATGTTCTCTTTAAGTATAATAATTTACTACTTAATTGATTTCGTCGTAGTGTCGTTAAAATATATCGGATTCGCGGATGAAATTTTTTATCCTTTATAAAATGATAATAATAATTATATTTATTTATTTATTTGTGTTTATTTTTGTAATTTATGTTTAAAACCAATTTAAACAATAATTTCTTTTACATTACCCAATTATGTATTAAAATACCAATTTTAATATTCAGCGGATACATATTCGGAAAGTTAATTATTTAATTCGTTTTACTGTACTGTGGTGATTATAACCTCATTTAAATGAAATTTTACTATTAGACAGATTTAAAATGATGGTATAATTATATAAATGTAAATGAGGTTAACCTCTTTATCTGTTCACATAGAATACCTTAATATTAGTTGTTGAGAGACGGGGCTAAGATTGAAGGGTTGAACAAAAATGTCCTTATTCCCAGTAATCGTAGTTTACAATCGGTTGTTAAGCTCCACGTGGCTGAGCAGCACAGTGTCTGCGACTGCAGACGCAACGGTCTCGAGTTCGATGCCCAATCAGAGAGAGAGAATTATTTAATTCCTCCACTCTCGTAAATGGACAAAACCGTAAACACAAAGCGTGACGTTGAGTTCCGCCACTCACGCACTGTCTCAGGATTGGGCGGAAAGTGGGGAACGGAGTGTCTTAACACCAGGTTCCATCCTTTTCTCTACCCTGCTATATGCGGGAAATAGCGTGAAGCTATTTAATTATTTTTACAACCTCAGCTTATTTCGCATGTAGCAGGGTAGACAGTCATATCCTAGTGTTAAGACACTGTATTCTACACTGTCTGCTCGCATTTCACCTGATGCGTTTTATCTTGTCATAGTATATTAATTCCCCTTAATGAGAATGGAACCCTAAGCTATGACTGACTATCTATTATTGTATGCTGACTATCTATTATTGTAACTTATAGACGCCTCAAAAATGTAAGAGAACAATAAAATGTATGTAATTATTTAAAGAACTATGATACAATTTCATATGCTTAACTATACTCGTATAAGTTAAGTTATTTGAAAACGTAGTCGCGGAAACGCCTAGAGGGTGTAGCTAAAATAGGTCGCGAATTTTTGAATCGCATCTCAACAATGGACTTAGCGTGCATAGCATTAGGGTATATAGTACATGCGAAGAATAAATGTTGATTCAGGATGTTTCTTTGCCTTGTAAGCAGCCTGATAATACGGATACAGACATCCGTAATATTAACGTTACGAGTTATAGCAGCTTGAGTAAAACTAATTTAATTAGCATGTGTTGCGTGTAAAAACTTTATCATTCTCTATTGTAGCCTTGGATATAATGCATATGGATAGAATATATTACTTATAATATGAAATGATTTTTAAACATAATTATTGTATTTAAATAACTAAACTAAAACTAAAACTTCGATATAACCACATACATTATATTTTGACATATACTGACATATAATAATGTGGTGAGTAGTTTTAAGTTTATGACCTGAGTAGTTCTTGTCACAATTATTTTATAATGTTTTTGGTCATACTAATGTGTCTATTTTTTGGTATGGCAAGTTTGGTTTGCGGTGTATAGTTTTGCCAAAGGAAATCCGACATACCTAATGACTATGCCAGTACCTATTGTCAATACCTATATAAATGCAGATTTTGAAAAAGGTAACAAATTAAAAATATTTGCTTTAAATTCTTACTATTAATAAAAAAATAAGAATGGTGAAATCATGATGAATGATGAATGAAAATATTTCAATCCTTTTTATATAATTGGTGATATTTTATAATTAATATATACAATTATATAATAAGTTTTCAGATCGTAGCAAGCAAGTAATTACAATGTACCAATTGACTACTTTCTACTAAATACTTGTTTTCTATTAATGTATGTAATTGAGATTTGAGTAAAGTCTATACAGTTGTGTCCCGTAGGCCATTTATCGTTTGGCTATAACGTAGGTATAACATTAAAACGATAACTTTCTATGGACGCGACAAGTTTCTGCAGCACCAAAAAAGTGTTTCGCGAAAGTTGATTATTTTCTGATTTACGATTTCGTCATTCATCAATATTTTTGAATTAAATTATGTATAAATTTATTATTTAACGCGTTTTTATCAAGTTTTTTTAAATGTTACTATTATCAGAAAAAACTTTAATTGAATCTTTATTTTATCTCTCATGTAAGAAATTGAAATTTTACACTTTCACTGATTCTTATAAATTTTAAATTTAAATATTTGTCTTGTATCTACGTTGCCTATAAGTTGCGAGAGGCAAGGTGTCTAGTCGTAAGGCTTTCCGATTTCCCATTCCACCTTTATGTTCATGAGAATAAATGCTAACGCACAAAACACCCGTGCGTAGATACATCAGGTATTCATACATTTAAATTATTTATATTTATAAATATTTTGCTAAATCGCATCGAACCCACCTGCCATTTGCCTTCTTATTATGCCACGACCGCGTCAATCTTTAACGCTTTTAATAGGTCAAATTGTAACTTGTATAAAGACCTTAAAAGCTTTCTTCCCACTTTTAATTATTTTATTACTATGAAACTCATATGTATGTACCCATGTATATAGAGTTACATGCATAGATTGGAGTACAATACAATAATATGGTGCCATCGAGTTCGTCTGATGCCGGAGCTCCATGGTAGGATATGAAACCCATGCCTGCTACTAAGACCATAGAGTTTTTATTTTTCAAGTAATCGTTTTAACTAATTTTGTTAATTTCTCTTAGTATCACATTTATATGCTCTAATTTTCTTTTTAATTATTTAAATTTCTAGCAGATTACTGTGTAAGCCTACGCTATAACAGAATAGTTGCCCGCAGCGGTAATGCGGTTAAGCTTATTACGTTTGTAGATCTTGGCCCTGACTCGGAATGCATCGGAAAGTTATTGACTTTTGATAATGAAACCAGTTTGTGTATATCTGACCGAGAGTACGCGCCCCAGTTCAATACCAGTCGTACCTGTATCTAAACACAAACTCTTTCACTTACATTTCTATTATACAATATACATTACTTGTTTTGATCAAATTTGTTGTAATTTTGACGAAATAAGTACTCAATGTACACGATAAATAAACCTACATCGCAGTTTACAGATGTCGTGTCAAAACTTGGTACAGACCGGCGTGTGGTCAAATATAGGATATATAATCTACTACTTCTTCTACAAATTGATGCTGTATTTTGATTATCTGAAATTAACCCTAATATTTTTTAAGTAATTAATTTTACTAAATAAATTCTAATGATCGATGCTTTCGTGGCACAGTGGCACAGCGTCTGACTGTAATCGTGACAGTTGTGGGTTCGATTCCCATTAGGGGGATATTATTTCTTGGCTCTGGTAAGAAGGCAAAACGCGGCGTTAAGTTGTTTAACAACAAGATTGTCTCTGAAGTTTTTTTTCTATAAATTTTAATTAATTAATTTACCGTGGATTTTTATGGTGGCTTAAGTTTTAGTACTATATATTAAAGTATTTATTAGCCATAATCTTAAAAGTGGACTGAATCCTTTAATGTTCTTTATAAGCATATTATATTTTATTTCATGTCATATTATGAGTTAAGCTGTTATGTTTAATTATTTTCGTAGTAGGCATATTTGTTTAGGTAAAAGTTGAAAATGTCGTAGCATATCTCTGATTAACGTTTCTCTTTTCAGTACGCATGTATGAAGCTTAAAAAGAATATTAAATTGAACGAAATAATAAAGTAATATTAAATTTATAAAAAATAAATATAACTAATAATTATTAAGCAACTACAACATGTGAAGAAAGGTTAAAGGTACAAGTAACAAGCAGTGGACACAGAAAAACCTGTGGCTTTCGATCACGAAAAGTTTCGCAGTAAGTAACAGCGATCAAGTTAGTTTTGCAAGACTCACAAAACTTAGTTTATGGTTTGATCTCTATATTTGCCCTGTCCTCGGCCTACCTCGTTTCTTTTTGTTATAACCTTTAATTATAAGATTTCTAGATCTAATTTTGCAATCCATTTTACGCGCTGATATTAAAAATCCGTTGATATGTTTTGGTATTTCGATACTAGCTATATTTATATTATACAAAATTTAAAATACATACGAAGGAGGGTATTTTATAGAGTCCATAATGACATGAGAGAATATTTTGCATACAAACACTGTGAAAGTGGTGAGGTGTGACAGCATTATTTATGTATATTATACTTTGATAGGTACTTCGCGCTTTCTCTACATTGTTCCCCAAAGTTCACGCTTAATTAATTTTGTTTTTTTTTATACTATTTTATGAACATATTCACTAGATGTAATTTTGTAAAATCAAAACATTGTTTTCTCTGTGGGAATATTAAAATAAGTGAACGTAAATAACATTTATGGGGCGGAAACTTGTTTCGTTAATAACTGCGTTCGAGCTTCGTGATCGCCGACCCGGCTTTCAACGCCATGTAATTTGTTCTTAAGCAGTTGAAAATAGTCTACTAGTCTAGAGTTTAAAAAGGAAATTCCCCGAGAAATTCTCGTCTAGCAATAAACTGTTACTTGTTTAACGTTGAGGAAATGGGCGGACGCTAGACGTTTAGGGTAGTTTTCTTAAAGTTGGTTATGTTGGCGACGGCGTGCATTAATAAAGACGGTCTACACCCCGGGCAAGCAATCTCGCGATGAGTGGTTTCACTTCAGTTTCAAAGGTTGTCTTCAGAGACAAGTATAACAAAGTTTTTAATAAAGTTCTATGTATCCATTGAGGTGGGCTTTAGCCGCGTTGAGGATATGTATTCTGTATAATAATAATAATTATTATTACATTATATTAGAATGAACTGTTCCATTGTTGGGCAAAAGCCTCTCTCCATTTTATCCACTCTTCCCTTCATTTTTAGGTACAAGTCATCCTGCCATCTTCGTGTTGGCCTACCAATTGGCTTCCTGGAGTTTGGGATCCACTCGGTAGTGATTTTCACCCAAGATTCGTTTGGCATACGGCAAACATGTTAAATGTCCATATTTTGAATATATTAATTCAAAAATGTATATAAAAACACATTAATTCAAGTTGGACTCAACGAGCTGTGTAACAGTAAAGAACGATAATATTGTTCTCGCGCCAACAAAATTTAAACAAATAGATTAACGTTGCAACGTCCCGTTCACCTTATTAAGCTTGCTCATTACTTTAATTATTCTCAAAACGACCTCTACATCGTAGGTCAATGGAAATTAAGGTCGCATGTTAATTTAAGATTCGACTATCGATAACAAAAAGCTAATAGATATGTGTAAACTGAAAATATTTCTTATTAATAAATATATAATTGATGTTAGCTGTTTTATTAAGCATGTGATATTATAATATAAAAAAGTAAATTTGTTTACTTAATCACAAGCTCGTAAATAATTTATGACATATTTAAAAGCGTTGCATCACGTTATATCCGCAAATAACAGGGTAGGCAGAGGGAACCCAGTGTTAAGGTACTCCGTTCTCTGTTTTCTCCCTTTGAGACATTTATTATTGAGTGGTATTGTATTGTAAGCAAAGGGAATAAAATGAAAATAATCTATTCTCCCCAAGTAGGAATCGAACCTACAAACATTAACTTCCTGTATATTATAAAGGATATTCTATTAGTATCATTTCATATTAATACCTGTATATTTTGTTTACATCATATGCCTTGGAAGTTAGTTTTCCTTTTTTACTATATTAGAAATCGAGTTTTCATCATTATCCAACCATATAGTGGTATTGTGTAAAAGTCCCATCAAGTAATGACATCAGACTAGGCGTATATAATAGTGCATATTTCATAAAAAGTTGAGAATACCGAGTTCGGGTGACAATAAAGTCCATTTTAATATTCACCTCGGTTGCTATTAAGAGCGCCTACTCGTAATATTATATTTTATTTGAAGGACTCTGATTGAAAGTATTGAGGCGTGACGAAATGTTGAATAGACTCTTCAGGTAGGGAAAATTGTAGGGTCGTTATATAATGCCGTTGCCGGCATTTGGAGTTTAGAAATCCACTGAAGTTCCTTTACAATTTAAACTTTATTCAGAAAATAGTTTGTAGCAAGTTAAAATAATAGGTGTGAAGCTCATACATTTTTATTGGCTTCACACCTACATTTCGCTTAAATATTACATGTTAATGTAATATTGTGAAAATGACTACTATGCTTCATGTAAATTATAAAAGAAAAATTTATTTTGGTCTAGTGGAGATCGAAGCCCCAACCGTTGTGTATGCAGTCAGAGCTGTCCCAATGCATCGTGGTGGCTTCCATCATAAGTTCCACCCATCGTCCAAGTAGTACAAATACAATGACTAGAATTTTATTTTCGAATCCGATTTAATTTTTTTTTTTTTACAATTTTAATTTTTTTTGTAAGAAGTGGACTAATAATGAGAACGACAAATCTGTTAATTTTTTAAGCCTTTATAATATAATTAAAGTTTAACGATATAATAGGTGCTATTTGTAATGTGCAATAATATTTACCACAAAAATATCAATTCAAATAATAGCAATTTTCGTAATAATCAAACCGTTCTAAGCCTAGAGAAACTCAATACAATTGATTTATTTATTTTAATATAATAATATAATATTTGAAGGCTACTCTAACACTTTAGTCTACATATTATAAAAGTTAATTAAAAACATAAAGTTGGCAAATATCGCTCTAGAATGACGCAATAATAATAAACCAAGAGATTTGCGAAATTTTATAGCTAGCAAAATTGGAGTACAGCGCCGAGCACTTTCCTATGGTGGCATTGAATTTTACTGTTCCGTTTTAAAATTACCCAACAATTACTAAGGCGTATACGTATTTACTTACCGATGCATAAAAATATTATACAAGCGACGTACGCGTGCCGTTACTTAGGCAACACGTGTTGAAATATTCAATATTTTAGTGATAGAAGCTGATTTGGATGTAGCGAAACAATTTTTCAGGCGTAACGAATACAGTTTTTGCAGGCGTCACGGAGCGATGTTTAGTATGATTACTTCAGCTATGAAGTTCTGCAAGTGGATTTTAGTTCTTATATATATATATATATATATATATATATATATATATATATATATATATATATATATATATATATATAATATATATATATATATATATATATATATATATATATTTCTTTCAAAGATAGGTATATAAAAGTGTGAGAATATTAAAATAAACAAAAATAGTCAATTTTTTAAACAAATCTGTTATCTTCGCTCATCTCTAGCGTGGTTAAGTAGACGCTATTTGTATAATTTGTCAATTTATTCACAGATTTTCGTTTACTTATCTTAGAGTAAGCCACACAAATATGTAATTTTTTAATTAAAACGTATATTTTTTAAGTATAGTTTCCATCTAATCTTTTATTAAATACAAATTATAACAAAGTAACGTTGTTTTAATTAATTTTTTTATACAGTTCAAGTTCTTTGATTATGGCGTTCCGAGTGTGCCATTTGGGCAGCAAATATCGCTTTGCCAATGTCACCTAGTGTGGCGAACTCACGCAAGAGATTATATTATACAAAAATGATGTTAATTTTGCTCTAACGTTAGATTAAATCGTAAAATGTACAATAGAGATGTCAAGTTCGTCCACACAGATGCTCGGTATTTCGGTCGTTTCGCTTCACTTGCTTGCAATTCGTACGATCTGAGTTCTTTGACCCTTACTTTTCACAATATTGCTGGGCTGCAGATTTGATATCTGGGCCAGTATAATTTACTTAATCTTATATTTTAATTTTTTATTGTAATATTTCACGGACGTTCATATTTCTACAATAGTAGCTACCTACCTATTTTTAATTAATCAGACAATGAATTAATTAATTTACCTACCATTGTTTTTAATGTGAGATCAAGATAAACTTTAGAATACTTTATACTTTTTTTATTTATTTAAATCATAAGCGTATTTACTATTTTCTCATTTTCCAGTGTTGTGTGAGTTTCAACTGTGCCACGACGGTTTCATTTATCAATGTTACTCCAGAGAGAGTAATGTAGAACTAAGCATTCTCTCTATATAGGCTGAAAAGAAGACTTGTGCTCTCTCCACCTGCTTATATAATATAAACATAAAGCCAATACTTTCGTATATAAAACAAGAAAATGTATACATAAATGCTTCCTGATATTATAATATGGACACGGATATACAGACAGTTATTAAACAGCTTTATATATATAACATAACTACAGCTACCATATAATCTAACACCTTGAGGTGAACTAGCAATTTCTAGCGTTACTTCCTTTTCCTGCGCTCGTTCGTTGGAAAATATGAGCAAAACGAAATGATTTTAATTCTTGTCCAACGAGCGTGAAGGCCAGCTTTTCTATTTTAAAGGTCACGTACCACTATTTTGTACTTTTTATTTCAACTCATTCACTTGGCGAGCATTTTTCATATGTTATATTTACTAGCTAATCACGTTACACTAGTAGAATAAGAGAAAATGACAGTCAAGTATTTATTTATACAGTTATATTATTTGCATATATAACAAAATTAATAGTAATGCTTAATATCTATGGATATATCGGTAAATTATTAAATTAGCTATCACTTTCCAGCATGAAACAAGCTTATTATTAATATGTTACAAAACTGACAGGCCACATATAATGTATAATAAGGTCATAATAGACGCATAATTCAAAATTAGCCTTGATGTACGTACAATTATTTTTTGACTATAATATTACTATATTTGCCGCTACTATATATGCACTTAACTTGAATTACTTAAATACGTTCACGTGTCATAATTGGCGTATTACACTGTAATTACAAGGCGGTAGAGGTGTAGCGCGAGCCATTATATCGAGATCACTACCATAAAGGCCTTTCAATTGATAATAATTACATCTTTCGATTATAGTGTCAGTTATATATTTTGATATATTTGCTTTTGAATGGTAATAAGTTCTCAAATCTGGTAATTGGTGTATATTAGAGCCGTCATAGTGTTGATGGGACATGTCTGACAGTTGTATTCATGGGAATGCTTATATATGAAATTTTAAAGTACTTAAAATGTGTAAAACTAGCTCATTGTCTACTTTAGAAATGGAGGAAATTATTGAAGCTTACTCTATAAATAAAATATATGTAATTAGGCCTCAGTTATGTAAGAGTGTGAATTTCTGTTCGCAATAAATAACAAAAATTGTAGGAATGTTGCAGCTATATTGTCATACGATAGTAATTTGTATGACTTATTTAAACAATATAAGCGCATGACTGTGTTAGACCTTAATATTAATTGATTACAAAACATTTGTGTCAATTGCGATATGTGGATTGAAATGTTAATTTGTTTGGTTCACACGATGTAAGAATATTAAAAGGTACGCAATTTGTAAAGAATACCTACAATTTGAAAACTATCTTTAGAACTTATGTCATTAACCCACAATACATGAGATATTGTTCTACTATTTAATAAACCATACATTTGAAGTCATAAATAATAATCAATAGAGATTAGATTATATGATTTTAAAAATAATATTAGAATAGAAAATATATATTTACAGTTTAATAGATTTGATCGGAATTTATATTATAGGCTTTGGAATATCTATTTTTAAACATTACTTGACTTTACTACTCTTTTTAGAGAGGAATAATTTCCATAGACGAAGTCGTACTAGGTAGCGTATAATAAAATGTCTGATTTGACAAGTAAAAACAGATTTACGCATGTTTCTATGACAAGTGCTATCAAACCTACACAAAAATACAAGCTTCGTCGAAACAAGTTTCGTAAGTGACACTTTTACTTTTAAATTTTATAACGCGTCCGAATGCCGCAAGAGAAAGTGTCGCGATGTTTGATGTTACATTTCGCCATAGTAATGGCTTGACAGTTGCACAACTGTCGTCTAATTTTGAAGTGTATCTGGCACTTGACGAATCCTTAGGTTGACATATTAAGAGATGATTGTTCAAAAAGTTTAGCGCAAATGTTGTAAAAAGCTTGATTAAATAACGAGGACGGCAGTACCTAGTTGAGGGTACCCCTAGAGTACCCCTTTCACATTCGGTTCCTTCTGCTTACTCTTCTATTTGCGGGATACAGAGTGAATCTTTATTAAATATCAAATAAAATTATGTTGAAGTACTGTTAATGTGTTATATTATTTTATGCAATATTGTTAGGGTCCCCTATTATTTTTTGAAAATATAATATATCCTACGTCACTCAGTGAACTTGAATTTGAATTGAAAATGAATGCTCGGTCCACTAATTTTTGTTTAAAAAAATTACAAACACACATACAAAAACACAATTTTTTCCTCTTTATAATATTAATATATATTATCAACTTATAGCTTAAATGATTGCTTGACTAAAATCTCAATTAAAAATTAAAATTTAATTTATGAATCTAAATATTGTAGGAGAAACTAGTGTCAAAACGCTCCGTGCTTCTACCTTAATTTTTAGATATTGCGTGTTGTGTGTAGTGGAATTGAAAGCAGCACTTCATCGAATCCCACTGAGCCACGATTGCCTTGATAATGCTAATTATATTTATACTTCATAAATTTTGCAGAAAGCTTATCTTGTTTATCTTGCTTTATGACATCTGGGTGACATCTGAATTTACTGAGATCTTATTAACAGTTAAAATAGTATCTTGACAATAAAAGATTATTATACGTGTATATTATATGTTATTTATATATATTATTAAAAATATACTTTATTATATATATAATTATATTATTAATTTTACCCATTTTTTCTTTGCCCTCGTAATTGATAAATTAAGAATTGAGGGTTATCATGGGTACATGAACATATTATACGATAACCCCCCAAAATATAGACTCAAAATAATTATTTCTTGTGATAAGCGCGTTTAAGCGAACATCCTCTTCAGCTTTATAATATTAGTATACATATCCTTTTCCAAACATCTTTTATTCTTGGGTAATAAGATTTATGTCAAATGTACGAGCATTACGTTATAGCACGTTTGAATATCGCAATGTGTCTAACGAAATGTTTGCAACGTGAGTGCCACTACAAAATTTAGTGAAACCATTGTCTTTTTGAGATTATATATATATATATTATATATATATATATATATATATATATATATATATATATATATATATATATATATATATATATATATATATATATATATATATATATATATATATAATACATATATTCTCATTCTTCATTACAATACACTACTGTAGCTCTATGATAGTTTAATGACTACTTTACAAAGTTGTAAACTTGTCCACAATATTTCAAAAGTTATATTTATTTATATACCTAGTGATTTACAAGCTAACTTCTTGGTAGTTTTACTAGGCGACTGTAAACGAAGAGTGGAAAAGTTTCAATTAAAGAATTTTTAAGCTTCTGTATATTTTATAGGTGATGCTCAACATTCATTACACAGCATATATCTAAAAGATATGCGTAATTTCTTAATTTTTTTAAGTGTTACGTTATATATACCTATAGCAGAGAAAGTAAAGAGGATCTAGTGTTAAGACACGACGTTCACCGCTTTTTCCAAAATAGGGATATGAAATAATTTATTTCTACGAAAGTGGAGCGAACCCACAACCAGTAGGTTACTTAAGACGCTGTCACTGAATCACGATGACGTAAAATTTTTATAATAATAAATTTGAATATAGAATAATTTATTTACTTCATTTTAAGTATGCGAGAATTGTTAGTGGTAATAAATTTAAAAAAAGGGAATAAATCCAACAAAATAATGGAAGTAAATGACAATAATACAAATATGATTGCAAGTAAATAAAACAAATTGTTCTCATTATATAATCATACGTTTATGACAAAACCGTCGTAATGTTAGCAAAGCAATATTACGCACTCGCAACAAATATAATAAACACTAGATGTAAGGAAGCAACGTTTTATAATAATAGTCTATAGAATAACAGTAAGAAGTAGTTGTTATAATATATTCAAGGTAGTCTCCCCTGTTTTCTTCAAACACACAGTGCCATTTGCACGTATTTTCCGCATTTTTATGCAATTAACTGTCCTCTAACATGGAGCCTTCGCTTCCAGAACGCCTAGGGCAATCTCTTCCGCCAAGATCTAGCTTCACTTGTTCCAATTAGTAAACACCTACACCGTCACGACACAATAATAAATATTTATTACAATTATCTTTGTTTAATTCAATATACATATTTATAACAATAGAAAAATTGTATTTTTTTGTTATCTTATATGTTATAATGTATTGAAATATTGTTTAGGTAGTTGTTTAGGGCAACTTTTT
Organism: Dione juno; assembly: GCA_037127375.1. Lineage (NCBI taxonomy): Eukaryota > Metazoa > Arthropoda > Insecta > Lepidoptera > Nymphalidae > Dione > Dione juno. The sequence continues at coordinate 4,270,143 of JAXRJS010000059.1, read as the reverse complement.
GCAAAGCATAAAATTATGCCACTTTTTCATAAATTTATAATTAATATGCCAGTCGTATGATAAACAAAATAATAGTAATTAATAATAGTTATTATTATTTGTACTATAACGATAAAAAATTGTTTTATGCAATGAGCTCGGACAGCCTCCTGAATCTTGGTTACTTTAGGAAAATTTAGGAGCTCGTTAAACATCAACATGTAAAGAGTAGAGAAAATAATGATTTTATATATTTATTATGCAAACTAGCCACCCGTGCTCGGCTTCACGCGCTTGATCGATGTATTCGTATTGACTCTAATAGAATATGCATGTAATCTACTCATAAGTTGTATTTATATTTTTATATATATTCGTTAGAATCGTTTTGTCTAAGAAAAATAAAATTATATATATATATATATATATATATATATATATATATATATATATATATATATATATATATATATATATATATATATATATATATATATATATATATATATATATATATATATATATATATATATATATATATATATATATATATATATATGAAAATAATTGTTTTAGAGGAAATGTAGTCACACGCGGTAAATTGCGCCAGAACCTCCTCGATATTTCAGTGAAAGTTTCATAAAAATCGGTTCTTCTGTTCTGGAGATTAGCCCGAACAAACGGATAGACAGATATACTAACAATAACTTAAAAAACGGAGAAGACAGACACTAATATAGATAATATAGTGCGAAATATCATGACTATCCAAAATAAGGATGTATGTAAGCATATTTCAATAGAATCCATATAGAAGCCATCAGCAAGTTGTATAATAATATAACGAAAAACAAATACCAGTAAAAGTACGATTCGATTTTTCAAACGAGCAGATTTCCCTACCTTATTATACGTAAATTAACAAAGGGCATGTCGGTTTTTATCCGGAGGCGAAAAGGCGAAATCAGAATTCCCTTCGCAGCCCTTGTTGGCTCGCTCCTGTGAAAAATCGTTTCTGTGATTTCCAGCCAACAATAATTTATGTTCGACAATAAAATATGATGGACGGAATTTACATAATCTGATTGTGGAGTCGGCGTTCCAATTTTAAAATCGCTCTCATCACATTTAAATATGTCCGTTGAACTCATTCAACGTTATATTTTTTGTGTTGTTACTTTTTTTACTGTCATGCATCGTTTGCATTGCGCATAATATTTAGTGGGAATCGAATCTAGTCTTGAGGCAGTCTTCACCCAGTGTAACAAATTTAAAGATTAAGTGAGGCTTATTCCCACCACTCAATGGGTAAAGTTTTAAACGGGAATTAAGACGGAATCAGACAACGTAGTGTCTTGACTCTAGGTTCTCTCTCCATACAACTGTTATGAAGAATAAAATGTGATGTTAACAATAAATATATATATTGGTCAAGTGCGCGTAGTATCCGAGCATCGAGGGTGCCGCAAGATTTTCTTGATTGTAATTCAGAAAGTACAATTAAAAAATCCTATCGACTCTATTTGTTTGAAAAATTAACAAATGTACTACATGTGTAAGTTTGTAATGGTTTTTTTGGGATTGGGATTTCACATATGTTTAAGATATTTACACTGTAAGTTTTTATTGCTTGTCAAATTTCATTACTCTAAATTAACGAAGTACAGTATGTTAAAGTCGACAAATTGAAATTTGCGGGCGAATGCAGTGATTTCAAAATGCAGCAAAAATGAATCATAAACGCTTTCGTATCTTTTGGTTGTGTTGACTTAGAAGTTTCATATTTTTTTGTGCTCCTAGATAATTAGACTATACGCCTGGATAATTTCAGCTGGATATCCACGTGGTCCTAAGAAAAATGATCTGGATAGACAAACAGACGGAGGTATTTACAGACAGATGAATAGCAAAGTGATCCTATAAGGATTCCGTTTTTCCTTTTAAGCTACGGATCACTTCTTCAGCTTCTCTTCTCAACATACTTGAGTGTATGTCACTATTTACATATGTATGTATATTTTATACATATATATTTATTTACATATGTATGTATATTTGAAAGTTGTTCAAATATCAACAGGTTCAAATCATTATTTAAATTTCTGCGTGCTGTACTCCTATAATTTTTTTTTATGTTATGTTAATTATGGATAATATAACTAGTATTAATATTCTGATCAATTGATTTATAATGATAATTCATTGATACAATAAAGAAGTATCTTACATAAAAACAAAAGTTAAGAGTTTCGTAATTGCGTATTTTTTACTATGGTATAACGTCGACAGGTAATTTTTAGTTTTATTTGAGTTGGTGATGGAAATCTTTGGAGCGGCCATTATTTTTTCGTTTGCAAAAAGAGAATATTTAAAACGAAGAAATTAGTACTTTCATTTAAAAAAAGTTATTTAGAAAGTTAATAAAGGAATGATTGAAATGCGTGTCTATGATATATACATATATATATATACATATATATATATATATATATATATATATATATATATATTATATATATATATATATATATATATATATATATATATATATATATATATATATATATATATATATATAGCCATATTTATGTACGAGATTAGCATTTTGCATGAGATTATTACCTATTATAACTTTACATTTATTTGATTTATGAAATGATCAAGTTAATAACATGGCTATTATAATAAGATTTGTTAGATTAAATTGTGTACCCCAGAGAATGAATGCTTATATATTTTATAATTGACAGTACTAGCGTTGGTTGTTTTTTGATTTTTATTTGTTTTTGAAAGTTTGATTCTCGAATGAGAAAGTAAAAAAAATTATACAATCGTTTCTCCGATTCCGCATTAGCATTCGTCCTTCAATACCTATTTCGTATAGCACTTAAATAAAATTAATAAATAAGCTTATATTTTGTATCAGATAGGGTACTTGTATGAACATGTTACCATATGATGTGAAAGATGATGATGTGAAATAGGAATAGAAAGTAGGAATTAGGCGGCAAGAAATACGTTCGACACATTTACGTTACAATAGAGCCCGGCGTTAGTAATAATATTATCACCTCTTAGAAATCAGTAGAAGGCTACGAAAATAAACTAATGTACAGTAGTTTTTATGTAAACTATCCAATACAAAATATTAATTTAATTTATTAATTGTGCTTTATATACATTTAGAAACCTGCCATTGATTCATTTATTGATCGCATAGAAAAGCCTATGAGATAACAATTAGCATACGCAACATACTAATAATTTCGAACACTAATAATTTTGACATTATGTTGTTTATATTGTAGTCTTTATATATTCTGTAATAAATATTTTAAATACAGTATTCGGATGTGGTAATGCAATAACGAGCCTCCTTGTTATATACGACTGTCTATAATTATTAGTTCTATGCCTAACACGCCTCGGTAACTATTACAACAAAGCAATAGTAAAAGCAGAACGTTGTTAGACATTAAGCGAGGCCTTCTTTACTTACTTAACTGATGTAAAAAATGAAGGCTCAAACTGGAATTGTTATCGAATACATATTTACTAAAAAAATACCTGATATTTATATGCTATGTGACCGTAACTGTACTGTTTCGATTATAATCAATCAATGTCAATACATTTTTTTTTAAATTTTATTTTAACATGGTATGCAGAGGCTAAAGGAACCTAGTGTCAAGACACTCCGTTCCCCGGTTTCAGCTTTTCAAAGCATTGCGCGTTAAGTGGCGGAACTCAACTTTTTATTCTGTTACCAGAGCTGAAAATATTTTGTTTCTCGTCGAGTGGAATCGAATCCATAAACCGTCGCGCTAACAGACAGACGCCGTGTCTCTGTGCCACGACGGCCCTTAATGCCAATGTCAAGACATGAAATACCACTAATAAAAACTTTTATAGCGTAAAAGCACATAACATTTTTCGAGTTAGATATAAAAATCCCTTTGGATTTTATTTGTCATCACTAAATCATATTATACATTAAAATGGAATTTATTAAGTTTAAAAATCATATAAATCTGGATTATACACTGAAAGCGTTACGTTGTATTTTGTAGGTCGCGTTTAAACTTTGTATGCGTAATACGTACTACTCTTCAGTAAAAATAATGGTATTTTCATGTAAGGCAATTTGTTAAACAATTTTACATTTTAAGCATTTTTAAAGCGACGCAGACTTTCTTTTACCGATTGACAGTAAATTACAAAATAGATATATAACATACATTATATATAAATAGTCAGTGATTAATGCGTCAATGTAACGTTTCCCCAAAATTTCAACCTCTTAGATTCGCCATTTTGATCTCATAAGGTTCAAATTTGAACATAAAAGCTAGCGAGTGCTTGATTCACAATATAATTGAAACATATCTATCTGTATGTATATCAAATTGGATGAACTTAAATAGAGCAGTAATTATCATTTTCTTATTACATAAATATAAAGTATAACATGTTGTAACATGATTATAATTGAAAATTATGAATGGCTTTATTTATACAAGATTAAAATAAAAAGGAATACTCAATTGACAAAATATTCTCGGTTTCATTGAAGTTAGAGTTGGCTTAAAATAAAGTAAATCTTAGTATTCTCCAAATAAATATTGACTTGGTCGGTATCTTTCATAATTTCCCGAGGGAGAGTATCTTATTTTAGAATGGTTCGAACGAAGCCTTACTACATATGTTGGTACTTGAGATATGCATTTGTATTCTGGAACTAACTTCCAACTTTGCGCGTTGCATCAAACTTCCACAGCATTATACTGGAATTATATCATCTAAGGATGACTACAAATAAGAGGCAGTGTGGTCAGTATTCAGTTGTCTAATTTCCCGAGGGAAACGCCATGTCCAAGAACGTATTGAAAGGTTCTTACGTTCATGTCATAGCGGGGTCGCATGGGACAATGTTACTTTTATAAACCCTGAAGCATGGGGGTACATATAGAGGTGTCATTCTAGAATACTGCACTTCAGTGACTTTTTGGTACAACTCTTACTATTAAAGTTAGCCTTTTCTCCATTCTCTGCTCAATTTATGTTGGAAGACCATATGCGTGTGCACGTTCACTTATAAATTTAACTTTGAAACCAAAGGGCTAGTTTTAGCTATCGTTGAATTCACTCGGGTTAGGATTAGTACGCGCTTTCAATAAGTGACCAAAAGTGTCATAGTATACCAATACCAAAATATTTTACATAATTATCTAAATTAATACTCAGTAATAATTTAAGGCTATCAAAAAATGTCAATGCTTGTTGTTAATATAAAATTCGATATTATTTTTCTACGTTTAATTTTAAGAATTACATTAATAAGAAACAGCGATGCGCTTTATAAATACTTGCCATTTCTCGTACAAAATATTCCACCTATCCAATAAACTCAATAAATTGAATAAGTGAAATGTAGTTGAAAGATCCGATGAACGGTGCAAACGAAGGCACGAATACGAAAGGCAAAATAAATATGAAATTCAATTTGACGTAAATCCCCGATTTAGATTCACGAGAAATTTAATAAAGGTTCGGATGATATTAAAATTTTTACGTTCGGATCAAACGGTTAAACGTTCGAACACGTGTCGTGCTTAGTTGAAATCCGTTATCGGGAACGAGTCTCAAAGGATTTAATTTCCTGTCGACGAAATGAAAATCGATTAGTTTGATTTCCGACGGCCGCCGGCAGCGAGGGTCGATAGTTTCCTGCCCTAGCTAAACTTAATAAGACATGCGAGCTAATCTAACTGGGACACCCACCTTCCTTCCTAACCTGAGGCTACCTTCATATACGAGGATGTTAATAAATAGGGCCAGGACTATTAAAACCGCTATTATATGAACTGTCCATTTTGGAAAATTAATTGCTCTAATTTGTGCTTTATGGGATTCCATACGATATGTATTAATAATAAATTTTGAGCATATAATTTATGCTTAAAATGTTTGAGGTCGTTGTGGCACAGCGGCATGGGGTCTGACTGTAATCGCTGGTTTCCCTCTGCAGCAGGGGAACACAGTGTGAAGCTATGTGTGATTATCTTGGCATAGTATACTTACCTGTACACAATTGTTATAATTTAGTAAAATACGCTTTTCATTTATTTATTTATTAATATACTATTGTGTAATTATTGAGGAATAATAAGCATTTTTCAATACTTCTAAGAAACATTATTATATTCTGGATATCAAATTCACCCAAACTGATATTTAGTTTCAAATACTTAGTCTTTAGTGAAAATTATTATTAACTTAATTTATAGGTTAAACTGTCTTTATTACTTAGAACTTGTAACTTAATATTTCATTAGAGCAATAACCGAGAGATTTTGTGGTTTTTGGCTCGATAGAGCACGTGACATCAATCATTTTTGACAAGGCGTATAATATTTCACTGATTATCAGGCTTAAGTAACGGCGCCGTGGTAGTTTTATTTGTGTTTATGTTATTGAGATTAAAAGATTAAACTAATAAATTAATTTAACTAAACTAAATTAATATTAAGCTTATGGATTAATTATAACTATAAAAGCTTACCAGTTGGTAATACGGTGATTTATCTGAAACAAAAATGGAACATAAAATTTATTATTTATATTATATCATATTAGTTTTATTATATATAGTGCCAACGTGGCATCATGGGACATGGTCGTATGATGGTTGTATGATCGATCTTGACTACAGGAGAATGAAGTATTTTCATTTCACCGCGGCGTTGAGTTCCGCGACTCAACACACAGTGACTTAAATTTTTGCGAAAAGCGGAGAATGGAATATTTTAATACTACTTTCCCGTTGCCTACTCTGCTATATCCAGAAAATTAGGTAAATTTTCATAAGCGTAAATAATATTAATACTTCGTTCCATGCAGTATAAAAACAAAGAAAGACTTTACTGCTATATAACTTTCTGATAATGACACATTGGAAACGAAAATAATTTATTTATTCCCCCGTGTAGAGATCAAACTTACAACCGTTGCCTTTACAATTAGACGCCGTCCCACTGCACCATGACAGCTTTAATATTTATCAGGTGTATGTTATTATTTTATAGGCATTCAAATATTACGTAAAAACAAATAAAAAACATAATAAATATTTATATCCATTATGACTTGATTGTAAAAATATTTTTTGAGTAAGAATGAAATAATACCATTACTAGATATATGAAAGTCTTTTCATGGATTAGATACACTCGTCTCTCCCTGTCCAGTGACGCTGAAATAACCACTCTAGGTCAACAGCAGTATTAGTCCTTACGAAAAAAAAAACATAACAGCCTATATACAATTCAATGACTAAACTTTTTAGTAATATATAGAATGAGTTTTTACTATACAATAAACAGAGACCGGCAATTTGTTACCAGCGCTACAATTATGAATCTATGCAATTGCAGGTTTGAGAGAACGTGACTGGTATTCAAGTTGATAACTTAACATTTGAATGAAATGACTCACGCTAAGTTTAGACACAAAAAATGGTCTTACTTTATTACAGTGTTTCCTACATCCATATCCTTATATATCTGGTTTATCCACTAATTCAATTGCAGTTTTATTATCTTGGGTATATCACACTTAGAATAAATTGAATGCTTATTTATTTAGTAGGTTAAAAGTAGATTATTTTTAACAGATAAAATAGTAAATCAATTAAAAACACTTGCTCTATTATTATTTTTTGTTTATAATAATTTATTTTAAATTTAAATAAGACATCATATATGAAAGGAAACACAATATTAAAATAAATTATATTAATGCTAATAATAATACAAATGTGTTTTAAAAATAATAATAAAAATATATTTATTTGTATTCAACATTAAATAAAAACGTTATTTTTCGTTAATGCCAAAAGAGTGCAAAAAAGATTCAAACAAAATTAAACTTTTAGACGTGATGAAGATTAAAAAAACAATCAACGGTGAAAGGCCTTCTCGATCTTACAAAGATTTATAATCTGTTTCTTTGCTGTACTCCCTAATCGCGTTATAACTTTTTTCACCCTGATCGCAGTTGACGCGGGAAATTAGATTTAGAATTACAATCTACAGGATAAAGATAAATTATGGGTGCTACGTAACTGTTACAATAATGAGCAAGAACGTATTTATCTCGCTTTTTTTACTAGTTTCTGTAAAAAAATTGTGTACGAAATTGTGTAAGAACAGTAAGGATTCATTTTGAAACCACGGAAGTGATAATAATAATCCTTCACTTCAGATAAAAATCGTATGTTGTTGTTGTGTTGTTGTTGTTGTCTTTAAACATCCAGACAACAACAACAACAACAACAACATCTTCATACCATTTGTTTTCTGAAGTGAAGAATATGAAGATGTTTAGAAGCAATTAATGGAATTATCATAGTCAGTGTAGCATTCAAATCCTGAAATCAAAATATTCTTTTTATAGATAGTTTTTATGAAAATCTCATATGAACCCAACTCTTAGAAGTTATCTTAACATACATATATCATACCTGTTGCGAATATAATGGCTTTATCGTCGGGTCATTGATCCTAGCACTATAGTGAGCAGTAATCGGCGTTAGTGAGAATCACTGTTACTGCATCATAATAGCGTAGATATTTATTTGTATTTAGAAAGCCATTAGCGCTTAAAGTTTAACTAACTATATATAAGAATTAAATAAATGATCTGTCTGTGAATCGGTAATAAAAATTATGATGAATGATATCTTTTAACTTATGATAAATATTTTTCTTTTGGTTTTTTGTGGGTTATGGAAACAGTTATATATTGAGAAATTTTGAGAAAAAGGCTGAGTAAATCTTAATAGCTTATATTATACTCTGAATTCAGCGCCTCTAAAACTATAGTTAGTAATATCATAGCTGGCGTCGTGAATAATAAAATTAAGAACAAATTCGTGCTTACACTTAAAAAAAGCCAGGGCAAGCCACTAGTGTTTAACAATATTATGTGAATGAATACGAAGTATTGCATAGCGAAGTTGCATTATTCAGCCGCAGCGCGTGGCACAGCTAACCGCAGCGAGTGTCGCGCTAATTGCAAATAATGCTCAAATTAATATGCATATTTAGCACAAAGTGCATCAATTTACGGAGTTATCAGTATTTATTACTATAATATACCTAATAATTTGGAGGAATGTCTTTGTGTAAATAAATGTTTATCGTTAAAGAATAAGAATCTAAGTAGAAAAGTAATATCAGATAAATTTACTTTATATGGTATTATATAATTTAATATTTCATATGTTGACATATTTTTACATTTCTGTTTCTGAATAAGCATGTCTCGTTTAGTTTATATAACCAAAACTAAAGTAACTCACAGCCTTTGACCGCGAAATATTATAAATTCAAATAAGGAAATGCAATTTACATGAATTTACTATTTTTATTGTGAATTAAATATTCAAGATTTTGTTGCGTAAACTCCCAGATACTTGGGTCAAAGTTGAAAGAGAGAGTCACACAGCTCTTGTATACTCGAAACATATATCACGCGAGAAACATATATAGTAGCAAAAACTTTATTCCAACAACATTAATATTACCTAATGCTATAAATCATCACACTACTTTAACGTTCTAGAAATTATACTATAAGTAGGTTATATTGATGTAACTTTTAAAATATTTTGGCTTTAAAGAACTATCGTGGCACAATGGGCCTACCGTCTATAATCACGATAGAAATGGGTTCGATTCCAATTCTGAATAATTAATTAATGTCAATTAACCGCTCATAGTTCGTGGAGTTCAATCACTAATACGATCATAATATCGGAGTGTTTTAACACTAGGTTATTTCTACAAAAACTGTTATTATATGGAAAATAAGGCGCGAAGCTGATAAAAAAACTAAAAGTCGTGAGATTACAGTACCATATGGATATGCCTATTCAATTGACACGAAGATTGCTTGTAATAGCTAAATTGCCTCAAATTATTATCAATAATAAACCGAATCGAGCCAGAACAAATTTTCTAATTGGCTGCTGTAATCGTTAATAGAAAGTGAAAGCATATAAATAATAAGTCACGCCAAATCTCCATAATTATTTGTTACCAGCAAAGATATTATGACAAAACAAATAGTATTTTTCTATGATTTGCGATAAAAGTACAAAAAGGAATATTGTTTTTCAAATTTTAATATGAAATTACTGGACAGTTATATTTTATTAAATATTAATCAAGTTTAAATATGCAACTATTCTATGCAATAGTTATTTAACTTTTATGCAATAGTTAGTAACACGATACTAAAACAATAATGATTAAAAAAATTGTTTCTATCTGTACTTTCTGTTTGTCAGTGCTTGATTTTTATTAGAGTACAATATATGCATAATAAATTCATTTTATATTAAAAGTAGTCTAGTAAACTAGTAAATAAAAGTAATATATACTATATATTATAAAAGTATTATTTAAATATATACATTAACACTCGATTATTATTATTTATACTTATAAATATCAACAAATAGTGATTTGAGTGGATAAACGTAAAACATGAACGAATAAAGGGGTAAGTGTGAGTTTATTTTAATTAAAGTTGGCAAAGTCGCGACACTTAACTTTACTGTTAATTAAACTTGCTTCATTCAATGAAAATGAGAATCAGTTTCGAAAATTAATCAGTAACGTCTATTCAAGAAAAAGAAACTTCTAAATGGAGGGACGAGGCGAAGAAATTAAAATTTATTCTATTTGAAAAGTCGAAGAAGTTGATTAGCATAATACAAGTTAGGATGAAAACGAACGTCTCACCTGACGCCCGCAAATCGGTCAGTCGTCAAAGTTTTTTCCTGTTAACGTTGGAAACATGTGGATCGTACGGTTTATTTATTCAATAGTTAGTTAGTTGTGATGTGCAAGCAATACAGCGTATACAATGGTAACCATGAAGGAATATTGGTAATTATAACTCAGAAGAACGATTTATAACAGATGTAATAAAAGGTGTTATTACAAGTAAAATTAAATTATAATTCAAGTCAAATATATTACATTGAACCGATCGCTTCGATCAAACTTCATAGTTGTAAACTTTTGAGGTATGAGTGTGATTAATATTCCTCAAGGGTGGAACATCTTGTAGAACGATATTCCACTACACCCCAGTATATAGCCAATGTATGTACAGTGCTATCCCTCTAGGGATATAGCGTGAAGATATATATGTATATATGTATGTATATATGTATGTATATATGCATATATGTATGTACAGTGGACACATTGTATTACAATGTGTAAAAACAATCAACATGAATAATTTTCACTTTTTGTAAAATTTCTCTTCTTTTGGTTTAGTAATAATGGGCTATGTATAAAAGAAATAAATTACTATTTATAATATATTGACTACATATTCCTGATGAATATAGTAATCTATATATTTATTACTTTGGTTTGTTTTACCATATTAGATACTTACATAATATATGACATGATCCTAATTACCATTTGAAAATAAATATATCAAAATAGTAGAAACGTTGTAAATATATAATTAAAAATACACACGTAATAAATTTATTGAGAAATGGCGATATTAATGAATGGAATTGCAAAAAATATAGCTAATTCATTAAAGTTACGTACGCACTTGTCATACATTCACAACGAGTTTCGTCCCAGCCTTCCTGTTTCTTATACTGGTTTTAGGCGCGGCCCTCACAATACTTGTGTTATATGATATTTTATGTATAATTTACGAAATTACCATCTCAATTTAAGTCATTATTTATTACTGGACACTTAGAATAAAATATTATTTTAATAAAGAAGAGTAATTTAAATGTTTTGGACTAATTTATGAGAATGTGACACATTAATTCTGATAGCTAATCTTTAGAAAAACTGCGGAATATTTTAACATTTCTCTTTGTTGCTCATAATATTATTTTTAGTATTCCGTTCCTTTTCCTTTTCGTTCCTTCCGTTCCGAAAACGGAACACTGATATGATGATTTTTTTGTCTGATTATCAATATGAAATTAATAGAAAATATCTAATTCTAACTTCTAAATCAATGCAATCAAATGCATAAGGTACGAGCATTTATGATTCATTACTGCCGTATATTTTGTGAAATTCAATGCGTAGTCAAAGCGTAATAGCGGTTAAAATCACTAAGTATACTATAAATAAACGGAAAATACTGAAAGTTCATATTTATTTATAGATTTATCACAGAAAAAAATCCAACCTTATATTTGCAGTATATTTCATATTTTCAATACTAATTTTCAAACTTTTCACTCTAATTAGTAGGGAATTATTACACATAATTTAATTATTACAATTATTATTAAGGCTGACTCGCACTTGACAGATTTTTTTTGTTTATTGTCGGTTCCGAATGTTTTATCAATTTTAAGTTAGTCCAATTGAAAATATTTATTCCTTATGTAATAAATCGTATCCATAGTATCTATACTCACGGTCTTAACATTCTATCAAATTTAATTGAATCTGAATTCAGATTTTAATATTCAATACCTTATTGTGATAGTAATTCGTTAAAACTTGCGATTTAGTTTCAAAAGGCAACTGAATGGACTCCTGAAGGAATCCGAATCGGAGTTTCAGTTTCTTACTTAATTTTAATGAGAATTTCGTATCTTATTGCTCGCGGAACGGAAGGATCTCAGTGTTGATTCATCAAGTTTTACCTGAAGTTTACCCCTTTTACTTATACTTGATGGCGTATTATTTGTTTTCGTGTGCCAAATTAAAACATAATAGCTTCAAGTTTGCCCGTTTTGAAGTTCTGATGGTGGTGCAGATTGAAATTATTACCTGGACCAGTCCGGCTACTCTGGCGTTAACGATAAAAGTCCACGATTTATTTCACTGCCCACCTGTCGACGGCACTTGTTATGGAAAATTTTGCTTATAAATCTAATTTTAAATTATTTTATTGTATATAGCAAATTTTTATGGATATCTTTATTAACGATTAGCGGAGTCAGATCCATGAACATTCAACTCGTAATAAACAAACCTCGCGTGACTAATGACGTATATATTTATGTTAGCTTTAAAAAATAAATACAATAATTAATAAATCTCGAGGCAGACACGCGAGTAGTGCACTTAAATTCGATGTAGGTATGGAATTTTGAATGCGTTATACACATTTCTTGTTATGATGAATAGGTATATTAACCTTGCAGCATTTCATTGAGTAAAAAAACTATTATCATGATGTCATAGTATATCAGCTACGAGGAAGCATTTACTGTCACGACTGCTTAAATAGAGGTATTACTTAACTGCGCGTGCGCCGCGTGACGTGACCTCACGCTTCATATGTCGGGGGTCGTTTTTGTGCCTCTTTTTTCACATAATGTGTATGAGTAAAGGTTTAAAATACATAGTAATTGTGTTAATTCACACAAGTTCTAATATGTTGTAATATGTGTTAGTTAATAAGTTTTTGTACCAAGGTTTATTTTCTTTATGCAAATAAGTAGTGGCCGGGGAAATATGTTTTTATATGTATGTTACATCATGTTATTTATTATATTGCGTATAAAGTAGGCTGGATAATATTATAATTATTTTAATAGTTTTAATTGTTAATAAATCTGACCGCTGTTGTTATGGGATCTCCATTTAATTCCACGACTCTTATTCCTTATAATTGCTTAATTCCAAAACTATTCCACGGATTAAAAATCAAATTCTTAAGAATATATCGTGACCTTTAATATATCATTTAAGGGCAATCAATTCTAGCAATGTCATGTGAGGTGCATGTGGTATGAACTATGGAGTTTTATAAGCAATTCTAGTGCAAGGCTATGAGATACGACCTGAACAGGAGGTTAATATTTATTATGATGTGAGAGCGAACCCGCAATGAGATATATGTATTTTAATACCGTAATGCCATTCAAGACTAAAATACTAACTAGATTTGCTAAATGTCTAGACAAATAAATATTTTTACTGAGTCTTTTTTTTTGAGGCCGTCGTGGCGCAGTGGCACAGCGTCTGACTGTAAATGTGGCGGTTGTGGGTTCAACTCCCACTCAGTCTACCCTGCTATATGCGAGAAAGAGCGTGAAGCTATTTTTATTATACCTATATAGTTTTTTTTCCAGTTCAGACTTTCTCCAGCATATATCTCATATATAACCTTGTGTCAAGATACTAGTGCTATATACTAGTGTTCCGTGTTCCTAAGATTTTGTATTTCTTGTAATATAATTACTATAGCTCAAGAATTAATTATAATAACTGTCCTAATAAGCACACAGTAAGTTAATAAGCAATGTTGCATCATATTAAGTCCTAATATGCATTAAATGTGTTATTATACACATTACCAGCAATAAAAAGTTTTTATACATAGTATGTTTTCATTAACTTCTTGAGGCTATATAATCTAATACAAAAGTCATAATTACATACTAAAAGAAATATAAATCGGTAGTTATATATTGAAATATGCACATTTATAGGGTACATATAACTAAGAAATGAAGAGATCTTGTTCACTAATGTGGTTTTAGATTTTACATATATTTCTAAGCATGATTGAGTCCATTAGAGTGTATCTGTATGAACAATATCAAATAATCAGCATTAGTCAGAAAATCTGTTACACAAAATAAAAATCATATCGTTATTTATCTTTTTATTTCCTCTTTATCTTTTAATTTAACGGAGCAGACAGCACATAGTGTCTAAACCTGTCGTTCTCCGCTTTCTGCCCAATTGCATGCACAACATTGCATGTTGAGTAGTTGGACTTTCATAGAGTTCACGTCATCGTCATCGTCATCGTCATCATAGTCAGATGCATCGTGTGACAGCGCCTATTTTAAATCAAATATATCTACTACTATTATAATTTTAACTCAAACAAATATTTACCGAGTTTACTATATAAATATGTAAACAAAAGTATTTTATTTTGCAATTTTTTGCAAATCAATCACTTAATAGATGGCCGAGGATCAGCTCGTATAATATTTATTCAATATGTTTTATTATATAATCAAGTTGTTTTTCTGACCTTAGATTGTTTTACACGTAAATAGTGACAACCTGTAATATAAATTGACGATGCTGTAATCTCAGTCAAGATGATTTTATGATGACATTTTATTATATAATGTTTATAGAATAAGGCTTTGTTTTAAATATTTAACGAATAATTTATTTACCTGGTCCATCTTGAACATTATTATTGAAAAGTAAGATTATTAATAAAGATTTTTATGCGTTCTTTGTTTATTGCGAGGAAGACATTTCAACATCCTAGTGGACTTAGATTTTCACAATTCACATATAGTATATACTGCCAGCTGCGACAGACGACAGTGGATGTAACTTTGATGTATTTACTGAATACCTTATAGCAGTATTATTATATATTAATATTATATATTTTTATTTATTACTTTTATTATCAGCTCTACGTTTCATCTCGTATTTACGACTTTAACCTGATGGATATAAAGTAATTAATTTTCCACGGCACCACGACGGACGTGTGGGTAGTTTTTTCAATATTTATATAAGTATGTAATTATTTTAACGAATCACATGTTGCATATTTACTATCATTGACTTTGTAATATATCCAATTGACGAAGTAAACATGCGTATATAGACATGTTTACTTCCTGCACAGCTCGAGATTCTTTCGATAGTGTGCAAAAGAAAGCGGCTCGACATGTCGCTTGAATGGTGCCGGAATGATGCCAGAGAGAGCGACTCACGTTATTGCTTAGTGCGACTAATGTATGAACATGCGATTTTTAGAAAGATAAAATGAACGTATATTGGAATAAACAAAAATAAATATGTGAAGAATATTAATTATTTTTGTAGAAATAATGTATTTTAAAAATAAATAATATTTTATAGTGTTGTACAGGTTGTTATTAATTTAATTTAATTGAAATGTGTTCTACACTCCGGTATATATAATTTCTAAATAGGCACAAAGTGGAGAACAGACTGATAAGTGTCTCTCCATTTCATAAAGTTGTGATAAGACTGAGAGGGCACTCACCTTTTGAGCAGAAACACCGCTCATAACATATACAGTGTTACTCATTGCATAATATATATGTATGTTAGTTTCGCGACGAGCTTATTATAGATTTATATTTACATATCTACTGCACAATATGCCCAGACCAACTGGAAAAAGATGTCTTCTTTCAATCTAAGCTGAGATTATCAATGATACCAACCATGTATATTGATAGATAAACATTTGTCTTCTAAAATACTTAATTTATTACTTTTAATTTATAATTATACTTAATGTTCAATTAAATTATTTAATTTATACTATTACACATACGTATATAAATGTACGAGCGCGTATACAAATGTTTCATCAGAATACCATAGGTATATATTGTGACACTCTATGTGCAAGAATGGGTTTATTTATTCACATCGCGTACAACACGCGTATGTCGATCTTCAAAAGAGAGCGATCTAGATCGATTCACCACAAGCACGCCATCGGTTACGCAAGTGACAGTTGTGACTTGTTATTTGCATAGAATTTGTGGAGATAGATTTTTTATATTTGTACATCACTAGTACATTGCAGTTAGAGAGAAAATAGTGTTAAGATTCTCTATTTTTTATTCCATTTAAAAGCATTGTACGCGGGTCGAATATATATATGGATATTAAGAAGAGATCATCAGGTGGTGTACAGTGTAATAATTGCTATATTATTATATATAACCTAGGAAATATACCATCAACCCCATAGAAACTGGTGATGAGAACAAGTGGGGACGACTCATAATGACACTAATCATCGTTAAAGTCTATACCACAACGCTTTCAATAACCGTTTAAAGGACTACCGACGAGCAATTTGGGTCATGGCTATGTTGCTATTAAAGAAAATTGTAAACGTATGAGTAATTTTAAGTTTACGGCATATGCGAAGTTCTAGCAAATAGGCAACGTTATAAGATTTTTTGTTATCTAATTTATGTAGTAATATACTTACTGTCGAGATTTCGATAGCGTTTTTTTTATTTTTTTGGTTAAATTTCGGTAATGACCTACAAATATTTATAAAATGTGTACAACTTATTAAAATACCTTGTAAATTAGTATTTCAGGAAGCTATAGCTTTTATAAATAGAGACGAATCACAAATCAATGATATTAAAATATTCATCCAGGTCCATCAAGTGAGTCCTATGGGAAAACTGAATAATCAATATCCTTTAATTAAGTGACATTGGATAAGATATTTCCGGTATATACATTCCGGTATGTACATATAATAATAGGTACGTAATATATGTACATAATATATATAATACGTAAATATATAATATATATACGTACCAATAATATACGTACCTATTATATATGTACGTAATATATACAATAGGTATGTATATATAAGAAGGTTAATTTTAGTTTTTTTGAGACATTGTGTGTTGTGTAATGGTTGATAAAATATAAAGTATAAAGTGTGTTATAACAGAATTAAAACATTTTTTTTTAATTACATCATGACAACGAGAAAAAATATAACTAATTATTATCTATTTTGTTTAATTTGGCGTTAGTTATGTCATCGAAGATTTTGATGGTGTTCGTAATCTAAGGGCATTCGGTGTAATGAATCTGTCACGCTTTCCCTGTTAACGAAGTTACTTTTTAATTTGGGCATATCATTTAAATCTCATTTTTTGATCATTTTTTGTATTATAATATCAAAATAACAGTTTAGTTCAGTTGTTTAAGTATGGAGTTTCGAGTGTGTCAGTAGAACACAAATGACTTCGCCAATGTCACGTTGAATGGAAAACATCTTTTTTTTGTGAGTTTAATGCCGTTAGCCCTATTGGCCTTGACAGCGACATCGGTTAGGGAGGGGAGAGGGTACTCTGTCCCTGAGAAGTAGCAAGCACTATCGTGTCTGCTTGGGAGGAAACGTCGGCGGCAAGGGCGTCCCCTGCGGGACTCGAGCCTCGACTTGCGGCCGACGCGACGCCGGCCGAATAACATGTATATTTTTATCACACAGATTGCTATTGTAGAAATATCATATTACCTACCATTTCTTTCGAAATAAAACGATTTACTTTAAAACAATAAGCTTGAAATATATTTTTAAGTATGTGCCGAGTAAAAACATACGCGAAGCAATTACAATTTCATTTTATTATATGTACGCATGAATTTGTTAAGTAGTTCTATTTTACAGCTCAGAGTTGCCAAAGACTCGGTAATTGCAATGCATTTAGGACGGTTGCTGGACATCGGTAACATCTTTCACGCCATTTGAAAATGTTTCTTATTGATTATACGCTTTGTCTCATTTTAGTATAATTTTTCTTTTCTAGTATTATTACTGTGCAAATAGAAACTAGATGTTTCAGATACGGTACGAAATTACGGAAAGATCTCAACGTTTCAAGTAACATACATTTTTTCTTTTAAATAATGTTAAAAAATATATTCAAATTCAATTAAAAATGTAGTAAAGTAAATATAATAGAATCATAATTAATCAAATCTACCAAAAGACGCTAAAGCGCTTTAGATATTAAGTAATATGAACTTAATTGTGGTAGTTATTTAAAAAATAAACTTTACTTTACTGTAAATATGTATATGTTGTATTTAGCATTCGTAAATAAGAAATACTACTAAAACCCTTAAAGTTTAAATTATTACACTTTATTTTCATGTTCATTTCAACCGAATCCACTTTACTAATATAATAGCTATTTCACTGTTGTATTAATAATTAACCAAAAATAAATAATTCCATAATTTATAAAGGAATAAGACTATACCTATAGACATTGCAAAAAAAAAATATTGTCTATAACATGTTGCAAGTCAATGTAACCGACCTAACCGAAATGTAGTTGTGTCATTACAGTTAACTAGCGAGCCGAATGATTAAGTTTGGTACACTATATGGACGATTAGCATAAAGCGATTTGTGAAACAATTCTATTATTAATTATAACACTTCATATTTTATATATAAATGGCTAAAATATGAATTTATAGAAAAATTAAATTGTTATAAGATGTTTGTTTTTTGTGATATTTACTCATTCATTTCTTATTTTCAGCAGCTTATTTCAGAAATGGAGAAGGTAGGAAGGTGACACTAAATGAATGAGCTGAGTGTCAAAGCACATGCTGGCGGTGCACCATCAGCCTACACTGGCGTAGCATGTCCCAGCCACTTTGAGCTCCTTACTCTAAAACGCGATGGATTAATCAATTTTATAGGTTTTTCTCATAATGTACAAACGACCTAGTCTGGTGTGCTTGTAGGCTGGATAGATGGAATACTGGGATGCATATCAATAATATTATAGAGTTTGGACAAGTTAGATTTTTCTTGACACATTCTATGTATGAACCTGATGATGGAACTGGAAGTTGGCTGATGGAACCCTAAGTGTACTTTTAGTTTTAAAGCTAACAAACACATAATTTAGTTAATAAACGATACAATAAATTAAGGAGCTAGCTTCATATTTTATACTTAACTTAAACTTCATACATAATGACTATGTAAGTATCACTAATTTGTTGATAAGTTGACAAAGATAGATTTATTATAATATATATGTAATTAAAAACAATATTTCAGTCATAAACCTATAAAATAGCGTAATTGTAGTTTTGAAAATAAAATATAAATTCGCTTTCTCTGGAAAGTGGCAGCTGCAATAAGACGTACTCACTCGCGCATAACTCACTCTTTACGAGAAAATGTACTTAAAAGGCAATTTAAAAAATTATAATTTATACATCAAAATAGCAGTAATCATTTTAATACTATGGTTAATCGTTGAAAAGTATGCATAATCTAGTATATAAACATAATAATAAAATATATATATTACAATTAAATTTGTTATAAATATTTTGTTTGTTACTTTCCATACTTGCTTGGAATATCTTATATATTCTATAAAACATAATCGATATTCAAAACTCTCAAATATAGATTTTTTTTATTATTAATATTTTCTAAAGTAAGCCAATTTGTAACGTATATAACAAATGTAATTGTAATTCTTTCTTTATCATAACGCGGTATCCCTCATATAGCCAGGGCAGGTAAAGGGAATCTGGTATCAAGATAAATTTCCCAATGCCCAATTTTTGAGAAGTTGCATATTGAGTATCGGAGCTCTACGCCAAGCTTCATCTTCTTACCAGAGAGAAGAAATAAAAATAACTCATTTCCTCGCGGGGGAATCAAACCCACAACTGTAGCGTTTATAGGCAGACCTGTGCCACTGTGCCACTATGCCCTTTTATATTTCTTAATGCTTTTAATATTCATTCATCTGTTGCAAAGCAAAATTCGAGGAAGTCTAATTATATGTCATTTAATTTTCTGCATTCTGTTTGTATGGAGACACCGTCGTATGAATTTACAGGAACAAAAGAACTGCATACGTACTTTAGTAAGCGAGCTCTCGGAAATACACAATTACAATTTCTATTGAAAATACTCTTTACTTCAATACAGACCTTTACAAGCACTTTTGAATCATCGAATAAACAAAGTTATCACAGGCTCGTACATGAGTTCTACTGAGCAGAGCCCGCAAGAAACTTAATAAACACTTGCTCTTAGCAACATAAAGGTAGTTTAATATGAACGTTTCAATTTAATGATTAATATTTTCAATATTAATAATTTCTCGAGTAGTACTTGAAGCTGCAATTACCGAGAGTCTAGAGTGGCTTTATTAGATTTAAACCTTTCAAAGACCAAACTCGAATCGAACTGTCATTCCTTCCTTTCGGCTTTAAATCTTAAAATTTAGATATAGAAATATTTTAAACATTACCACATTTAACATTTTGACCTTTACAAAGTAGAACCTTTACGTAGGCACAGAAAAGTAGATTGCATTAAAACCGGTTCAATAATTCTCGTAATTGGTGCATTCATAGGCATACCAAGGGACTATAGTTGACACCAGCTTAAGTGTATTTGCAATATTTAAAATGAATATCCCGGTAAATGCAATTTTTAAAAATAAAAAAAAAACCTGTATTTGTTCATCAGAGGATTTCATTTCTTTAAAGGTGAATATGAGGATGACGAAAGATAAAAGGTGATTTTTTATCAAAATATAAAGGATTTATTATAAGATTTTCTGTTTAATACGTGAATAATAACAACAAGATCTTAATCTTATATTTATACATATTTTGTAAATTATCTGAAGCTATAAGTTTTTAATCGTTTGTTACTGTGATAGATTTATAAATTTATAATTAATAGATTTTGATTACGTGATGTATTTCATACAAATAGCGGTAAAACGAAGCGTAAACGCTGATTTTTTATTATTGCGTTAACTTACAAGTTTAATTTTTTCTGTCATTTGAAATTAATATCAAATGACCTTGTCGTGTGATATTAATTTCAGATTGATACTTCCACGCGTTCTTGAGAAAAACAATATTGACAGGCAGACAGACAGACAGACAGACGGACAATAAAGGGTTCCGTTTTATTCTTTTGAGGTACGGAATCCTAAAAATACCGATTTCATATAACACTTAAAAAACTGCTTTACACGAGAAACTCTGTAGTACATATAATTACAGGTTTCACCGACAGGTTTAAAAGATGTTTAAGATGCTTATAAATATTTATGTGATATATGATTGGTTTATATTGTGCTTTTTGAAAGTATCATCTGATGATATAAGATAACCGTTCTTTGTTAAAAGAAAGTGGTTACATCTGTAGTAAGATTTACTCATTTACGTAACCATGGTAACTGAGATCAACGGCTAAATGTTCATTGACATAGAAAGTTGTAAGTAACACGACACTATTTTATTGTTTCCATAGAATCCCAATTAGATTAGCCGGTGGCGAATTAAATTAAACTGGAATAAAATTATGTGATTGTCCATTAATTTTATGTTGATAGATTTATTTTGATTATAATAATTTATACTGTAGCTATATGATTTTATTGCGCTCTGGAGAGTTTGTATATAATAATGAATATTAGGTATAGGAGCAGCATTTAAAATTGTTTGTAATTAAAATATTCTAAACAACGTTTAAATAATTGTAATTTTGAGTGGTGGAACTTAACTACGCATTTCTTGTTACGGACGTAACGTGGAATCAAACCCGCAACTATCATTTGTCAATGGATAATTCTGTGCTATAGCAGATATACGAAACATCTTTGACACCGTCATCTACAGGAAAAAGAACAAGTACGACTTAAACTCACTGATTTGTAATCCAAGCTGGAATGAGATCTGCTACGTCTCTAGAATAAAAAAATAATAGAATTAAGCATATATACTAAGTAAATTTTATTTATATATTCGATTAACAATATTCTACCAATATATAAAACTAAGGTCATTATTCCACAGACTCTCCTTTATAAGACGTTTAAGTGATATTTTGCAAGATAATCGCCTACAAGTTACGCCTCGTTGACTTAATTCAGTGTTGGTGCATTTTATTTTCGTGCAATTTATCACTACGCGAGTCGATTACGCCTAATAGGAATGTTTAGAGAGCACTGTAATTGAAAGAGAAGATTAGCAGAATAACTGTTTCATTTCAAAATTGTTAATTTTACTTGTTTAATTTTACTCTTTATATCTCCGACACGAACTTCCGGTCCTAAATAAAGTTTCGCCGCAGGGCACGAAATCCACAGACCGGCCACGTGGGCATGACAGTTTTCCCCATGGCGTGGAACCGAGCGACAGAGGCAGGGATACTGTACATTGACCTTCAGAAAGTCAAAGTGGCGGACGTCTTGCCACTATTGCAGTGCTCTATCTGCCTACGGGCACAGTAGGCGCTTTTGCAAAGAAGCCAGAAGGCAAAGTGAAGGCTAAGTACGAAAGCTGCCTCTGCAGCGCATCACCATCATGGTGGAATTGCGTGGGCACCTAGCTGGAACGCGCTGAACACAGTGCGTTTAGCTCAGACTGTCCAGTGAGGCGCAAATGAGATGGAATGTCTTTTTATAATAACTAGCCATGTTACTGCAGCTTCGCCTGCTTGAAGTACACGACTATTTATTTAATTATCGGACTGTGTAAGAATATGTTGCACTGTTAACATATATAAAAAATATGTTTACATTGCAGCATTTAATAGAAGGTTGCAATCAGACGCTCTCACACTCACACTCCAACTACGATGGTGTGATATAGAAGTTTTAAGAAATGAAATAATCGTATACTAAAGTAAGTTCGAATAAAACTTTAAGATATAAAACTGTAGCCCGCTGTTCATCTTGTCTGAAAAGTTGTCGAACTGCTTCCAGCTCATCGCGTTACGCGAAGCTGAAATAAAATGATACGACCAGGCCAACTCCTTAAGTAATGGGCCAGGAACGGTATACAGAACTCAAGTAATCTCAACTGAGATTAAGTCTCGAACTTGTTGTATCGAAGTGCATTATTTCGTATTCTCGTCTACCAATCGTTTTGAAACTACATTCAAACAAACTTATTTTTATATTTGCAAAGTTAAACAGCATTGGGCAAGCTTAATCAGTATTTTAGAGTTCCATGTTATTTAAAGTTAAATGAAGACAGGCACAAAATTTGGTCTCTAGTTTATTAGTATGCCAACCTGGACCGATACTTGTAATAGAATTTTTTGTATCCAAACTCCACTGAGACTCGATTATGTAGTATTTTCTATAAAGAACACCACACGAATACAAATGACACGACACATAAAAATTGTAGAAAGCAAGGTAATTTGGTAACATTTTTTATTATGATTTTATCGGTGCTAACTTGTGTTTGTGTCTTGTAGAAGCGAAGCTTTCGCCTTTCATTTTATTGTTTGATCTAACGATTGTTTTCGTTTATTTTGATGTATTTGTAGGTCAGTGACGCTAGCCATCCGTAGGTAAACATGCCTGAGTAACAAACGTGTTTACAGCCTCCTTGATCTTGACATAGATTCAGCGCAAAATAAATCCTTTTGCAGCTAAACCTGTTTGTTAGAAGCTCGTATTTGCAATCACTCATAGTTATTTACTTGAGTAATAATACCAAATACATAATAAGTTATACAGATAAGTTCCTGAAAGAATATTTTTTTTATTATAAGGCATTCTAAAATATAATCATGTACAACATTCTATTTGAAATTACAATTGCTTTAGTATAGCGAAATATCCTCTTTAAAAGCATTGATTAAATTAAAAAAGATAAAAGTAAAAGAAGTAAGGAAATGAAAAGATCCGTTTGAATAGACGATTCCCATCTTATCTTTAAGAATGTCATCTAGAATTCACGTAATTTTAAAGTTACAGTAAAGAGAGTTCAAACTAGCTCTATTTACAAAGGTGCCATTAGAAGCATATACCAAGTGGATGTAGTTTTATGTTAAATATGTTAATGTATTGTAAATTGTTTCTATGTATGTATGTATGTATGTGTGATTATTTTAATAGTGGAGAAGTAAATATGTGAAAATTATGCTTCCAAATTATTCTGAACTTAGAACTTATACGAAATATGTAGAGTATGATATGCATATTTTGTTTTAGTTACAAATAAGTTCGTACGTTTGATATAATATACCTACATACCTATAGCCAACTCCATTATTGAAATTATCTTAAAATTAAAATCTTTGAACAAGCATGTTGTACTGCAATGGATTCCTTCTCATATTGGTATCTCTGGTAATGAGAAGGTACATATGCCAAAAAAGCCTGTACAGATGGAAAAGTAGTTAATGTATTGCCTTTCTATACGGACTGTCTTTATTATATTAAAGAAAAATGTAAAAAATCTTGGCAAGAATGCTTTAACAAAAGATCCAAGGAAAAAGGTATTTGGTATAAGACAATTCAACCTCAACCGTGTTATCATTCTTGGATAGATGTATGTAAATTAGACCGGGATAATATTGTGACAGCATTTAGACTTCGCTCCGGACACATTCCATTAAATAAATTTGGTTTCTTAATGAAGAAAATTGTCTCACCTAATTGTTCGGATTGTGGAATTGTGGAGGATGTGTATCATATTTTAATGGAATGTAGCCGTAGTGAACCTTTGATTTCGCAAATTGCAGACAACTCGATTGGAAGTTGTAATATATATCTCTCAAATCCTACATCCAATATGGCCAAATTGTTATATAGTATAGTTAAGCTTAATATAAGTAAGCGTAAATAGTATGCAAGTGTATAACTGATATATTTTTAAGTTTATTTGTAACTACTAACCAGAGCAACATAGTCACCCAGTGACTCAGCTCTTAAAATGAGAATAAAAGAAATAAAAAAAATACCTACATACCTATAAAATCTACATGATAAAAGTCTTATTTTTATCTTAGAGCCTAGTGTTAAAACCCTACACTCCCCACTTTCCGCCTAATTGTTGTTTATATAATACGTGGTGAGTGACGGAAATCAACGCCATGCTTTATCTTCTCACCAGAAGGAAATGTAAAAACTCATCCCCCGGAGTGGGAGTCGAACCCGTCGCGTTTACAGTAAGACGCTGCATTCTGCACCACTATGGGTTATATTATACAAAATTTAAGTAGATATTATAACATAATTTCTCAAATAAATAATATAAATGAAGATATACTAAAATAATGTTATAAGAGGAACATAATACGTAGTATAAAGCATAGCATACACAGAACTAAAGTTTCCTTTATGCCGGCATTCACCCTCACATAATGTCAAGAGCGGGGAAACATATCCGTCCACTTGACCGAGTTACTGTTTACACCATCTTTAGTTAAAACTTTGAAACTATTAACTACATATTAAACCAAGTACAAGCATTATGTGTAAGATTAATAGTTTTATGACTGTATAGTCTCGAGGTTACAAGCTGGCATTGTAGTTACGGTTAACAACTGTACATACGAGTATGTTTAGACATTTGAAGTCAACGCAGTAATTTATAAATATTGTATATATCTGTTATATATAAAAAATGTATTTTTAGCTATGAGACCAAATGAAAATTGCGAGTTAATTGCTATTATTTGTATAAATATTTAAATGGTCTGATAGATTATTATGTGGCTGGGTTAACTGTAGAATTGGTTACACGGCCTTACTAAAGAAGGGATTTTTAACTTAAATTCGTGATCGTTGCTAATTTAAGTAATAACACATGTCATATAAGATATAAATTATGTGTAAAATTAAATCCAAATCCATGAAGCTACGCAACGTTATTTTTTTAAATTAATCGATTCCAAAGGCATAAGAAAGCAAATAATATGATATATTTTATTTTTTTTGCCTTTCCCCGCATATCCACAGAAACCGCGAAATCGTGCGGAATTTTGGATGGAAAGCGGCATATTGAAATCTTTGATCAACAGAGTGGGGAATTGTGAATAGTTCATTCTTCCGAAAGGGGATTTGATCCACAACTTGCTGTTATAGTTCCTCCATTGCATAATATGAAGTAAAAGATATGACAACATCTTAAGCTTTAACAACAACATAATAGTCCAATTTGAAACAAATCTATTTCAGTCGTTTCTATAGTAACATGGTAATATTATGTAAAATTATATCATAAATATTGTATCGAAAGCTGCAGTTTATCTATAAATTACATTTAATATCCTCCTATATCGCCTATCAATATGCTGTATGACACTCGCTCGAAGGTAATTTGTTATTCACACAACACGATCGAGACACGATGTTTCAATGTCGCAATTTAACAAAAAATTGATTTACTATATAAATATACTCATAGAAAATTTATTTACAGCCACAATAGCGTCTTCATGCAAAATCCTTTGAGCTGTCGATTCCAGTTAGTCTGCGGTTAAAGAGCTTTTTATTTATTCAATGATTTTAAAGAGGCACTATTCATAGTATAGTAAATTTAAATGAAAAAGCTTTCATTTTTATATCTATACTAATCTATACCTTTATAATACCTATACTAACATTATTAAACTGAAGAGTTTTGTGGAAAGCGTTAATCTCAAGAGCTGGTTCGAATTTGAATATATTTTTTGTTTTAATTAGTTGATTAATTAACTCTTCAAATGTAGTCAGAATTACTTGGAGCATCGTCCATATGTACATATAATAAATGTATCAAGTAAGACATGTACATGTACATTAATTTACTTTACCAATGTTACTCATATCATTTATTTAAATAACGGTATATGTTGACTTGCAGTTTATTTTGAACTTTCAGTATACTGTACTAAGAAATCAGCACTTATCTTATTTTAATTTATTTATGGTTTATTCTTAAGCAATGACTTATGATTTTTACATGTACCGTTGGGTCTCATTGGATATCCATAAATCCGAAGGTATCCGGTATATACTGTGTGTACAATTACGTTAGTATTCAGGACATGTTGAGTCGAGAGGAGTGACCCTGGGTACAATGACTCCCTCCGGTTAAACGGGTAGCATACCAGCTACCATGAAAGCTATCTGAACTCTCAGTTATGCTAATGTAGTTGTATGAGCTCTTTTGCATTTACTTATTTTAAACTCTACTAGGGATTATTGTTGAGTTTTAGCAAAAAAATTATAGAATATCTTATATAAATTGTATAGACTATTAGAACTATAAATTGATATTTTTTATTGGTGTACCTTGTAAGCTATTTAAGATATCGATCTATTTTAACGTTAGTGCTTAAGAACATATTGTGATAAATCTCAATATAGTGTTGGGTTTGAGATTCCAAATAGGCAGAAATTTGATAACGGAGTGTCTGAGTGTCTTGTCAGTATGTTCTCGCTTTAGAGATTTAAACAATAATATATTACTTTGAATACTTCTGACAATAGAAAATAACTTCAAATATATTACCTACAGTTTAATTAAATAATGTAGATTTTTTACAATGTCGTTTTGTAATTTACAGATAACTTAATTTAGCTAATGTCATTATGTTAACAGACTTCTATAACATATTAAGCTTTATGTCATGTATAACGTTAGTGTATATATATAATTGATTGCGTATGACGTAAGAAATAAATAAAATTATTAGCCCTAATTAATTACGATTTGACAACTACAAATTGATATTTCGTAGTAATAGAGAATTGATAAATATGTTGTTTGTCTGTTTGTAAGGAATAAATGATTTTGGTACATAATTGCTTATAGTCAAAAGGTTTATTTATTTATGGCCGTTTTTATTAACTAAATATATAATTTAAGTATAACGATGATTTAAAATAATATAATTCTAGGAAAATATTTTAAAAAATTATTAAATCTTCAAGATTTTACTTGTGATGTATATGTTTGTCTTATTTATATTTGGAAAATTTATACGTTGCTCATAAATTAGTTAAGTCTGTACTGTGATGACAACTACTAAATAAATATATGTTTGTGTTAATATATAGACATTTTAATCTAAACCCATGCGTAATGGCAATGACATTATAGACGTACACATTATTTGTTCTGACAAAAAAAACACTTGCTCACTAACCACTGGACAGACAGACTAGTTTCGTTTGTTCTCAATGATAAATAAGAAAAGCAATCAAGTACAAATTATTAAAAAAATATTGTTTAGACATCAATTTTATCTATCTTACATTCGAGATTAAATAAATCTAAAAGAAACTTGGAGAAATTTAAATTCATGCTTTCACCAGCTAAACTTATATTACCTTATGTATATTTAATAATTTACTTTATACCGATTCTATTATCTAATTAATCAAACAATAATTTTATGTATTAATATAATTTATATTATATTGTACTAAAGGCTGAAGAAATGAGGAAAGTTTTATGCTGCTAACGGTTACACTCCGAATTAGAATTCTCCAATGTTACATCTGGCCTATTATTCTGTATGGATGTGAGCCGTGGAACAAGACACTACAAATACGAATAATAGCGTTCTAGATATAGTGCTACCGTCGTATGCTTCGCATTAGTTGGACGCAGAAGGTCCGGACTTACGTTAGGGACTGCTAGGTTACTATAGATTAATCTAAGTTTCTGCAGTCACGTCTTCAGGTCGCGCTTGGTTTGTTAAGAATAGGGAAAATCCCCCAGCCCACTCGTCGGCCGCAAGCCCAGGCTCGAGTCCCACAGGGGACGCCTTTGCCCGGCGGCAAAGGCGCTCCCTCTCAAGCAGACACGATAGTGCTTGCTACTTCTCAGGGACAGAGTACCCTCTTCCCTCCCCAACCAGTGTCACTGTCAAGGTTAACAGGCTCAGAAACAAAAAAAAAGGAAGATCCATAATGAAACCATGCTCGACCGTGTCAACATGCCCCGAATGATGATGCAAACTATCAAAAAGCGGAAAAAAGAATACTTAGGCCATATTTTGAGGCATGACTAATACAGTTTTCTGCAGCTTATAATGATGGGTGAAATGGACGGCAAAAGGCGCGCTGGACAAAGGAAAAAGGAAGTCGTGGTTGAGTAACATCAGGGATTGGACCGGTATCAAATCCGTAGAAAAACTATTTCGCCTAGCATTGGAGAAAGATAAAAGTTAGGAAGCTAGCGGCCGACCTTCAGAATTGGTGAGGCATATAAAGAAGTGAAAGAAATTTTTTTAGTATTCTTTTTTATGTTGCCGACCTTTGAGGTGGAAGTAGACGCGCTATTTGAAGGTACCTATGTCGTAACGACCTGAAATCACTGCCGGGCAGGCAGGCTATTCCACAGTTGTGTATTACGTGGTAAAAAGTTCCTACGGAAACGCATAGTAATGGAGTGCCAAGTGTCCAAGTGATGGGGATGATATTTCAGTATAGTGCGGTTGTAAAATTCAGGAATCAAACAGTTCCCCACAACATTCCTCATAGTAGGGTAGGGACGCACAAGGATGAAACATCTCTACGCACCGCCAAAGTGTCTAGCCTTTCACAGATAATGCGTGAAGTACTGTCTCGCTTTTCCGATTATTTTATTATTATTTAACCTGCCTTTAAAAATCTTGAAAGTCTACAAATATTATAAGTTTTAAGTTAACAAAGAAGATAAATTTATTTATCGGCTTATATATAAATATTATACGAAGCTGTTTAAGCAAGTACATCACACCTTAAGCTTATGTCATGTATTTTAATCAACTCATAATAATATTATGTATTGTCTAACTTTCGCTTCAGTTCATATATTTATGCGTACTAGTCGTATACACTGGCATTGAGTATAATTAGTTGCGTCAGAATACCGCTACGTGAGCCTTATGCTTAATAGCTTGAGAATATACAGTAGAGGAAAGCGAAATATTTATTTAAAGTAAGTTAAATAGTATATATAACATTTATGTATATATATATATATATATATATATATATATATATATATATATATATATATATATATATATATATATATATATATATATATATATATATATATATATATATATATATATATATATATATATATATATATATATATATATAATATATATATATATATATATATATATATATATATATATATATATATATATATATATATATATATATGTTTTTTTACTAAATTGTGGATTTTATTTTCGTAATCATTAGTTATCGTCGTCAGCGTAAAGCTCAATATTAGAATGTAGAAAGCAATTTGTCTTCTAATCTAATATCCGTAATTTTATTTTATTAAGATTGATTAATGATTTAAAGTGTTAATTTAGTCATAATTTATGATTAATCAATCAAATAAGTCACTACTTCCACATTGAGCACTACATAAATATTAAAGAGGTAAATTGTTTTTTAAAAAAATATATCTACATTTTTTCTTCACCTTCACTTCTTATTCCCTATAGCATAATATTTTAATTTTTTTGCGAGTTAGTCCAAGCTAGAATCGTTGTGTTTACAGTCATATGACCCACTGTGTCACGATTGCCTTAAAAAAGAAACTTCAAGTTTTTCTATTACATAAGAAAGAAGATTATTATTAAAATTATTATTAAAATTATATTACATTTTTATTTATGTTGAGTGTTATTTTCATGAATAAGGTAACATTGAAAGTTTAATAAAAAAATTAACTGAGAAAAGAGTGTCGGATGTTGACAAGACTTTAAAAATATTCAAGTCGCAAATTATGCTAAATTTTAAATACGAAGTTTCAATATGTTCAACTTCCATACACGGGCCTGGTAATATATTGCCAAATGAAAATTCGCTAAAAAGGTATCAGCATACATAAACAGATAGAGCTTAATAAATATATATTTATGAAACCATTTTCATTTTTCCGCTGTTTCTCGGTTAGTATATGAAGGATCAAATTTATAGTTTGCGCGTCGGTCGCGTGTACAGAATAAGTTATGGATGGATACTTTCACGAGCACGTTGCAAATCTTCCCTCATTTATTTGGTACTCGATGCGTTTCGCGACTGCACGTTTTACATTTTGACAGCATATAAAATATATGTAAATAGATATTGTTGAATTGTTTATACACACACACACACACACACACACACACATATATATATATATATATATATATATATATATATATATATATATATATATATATATATATATATATATGAAAAATATTATATAAAAGTTACCTCTCCCATAAGCTATGGTGTGTTTAAAAAAGTTTACGGTTTTTACTTGTCTCATCTTGTGGATATAAAAGTGATAAATGTAATCTCTTCGTTCATTTATAATATGGAGATAGCTGGTCGTCTGTCGTTATTGTATGAATTTATGCTAAAAAAATACGAGGTGAAATGTTTTCTTTTTATATAAAACTGGTTATATTATGAATGATTCTTAAACAAGTTATTATATTTCTGAGTGAAAAATAACGTGGCAGTTAACATTTTATTAATATTATTATTATATAT
Source organism: Dione juno (assembly GCA_037127375.1). Classification (NCBI taxonomy): domain Eukaryota; kingdom Metazoa; phylum Arthropoda; class Insecta; order Lepidoptera; family Nymphalidae; genus Dione; species Dione juno. The sequence continues at coordinate 4,238,276 of JAXRJS010000059.1, read as the reverse complement.
CTACATTATGACTTGGTTATTAAAATATAAAAAAAATTATACAAATGTAACGTTGCTCATTTCATATTTGAAGTACCTAGGAGTATATGAAGCGTGGCCCAATAACATACATACATATGTACGAAGTTTTCATCTTTTTTCTAACCAATAAGACTTGTATAATAAACTATTTCAATAAATAAATATTACTACATCAGGTACACCTAACCTTAAGTTAACCTCGTTTTCATATGTTAATTTTTTTTAATATATGTTAAAAGGGTTGGCCCAAAATGTGTTGCGAATTTTATCACGCAAATTACAGGGATCCTTCGTGATATCACTATTTCTTAAATTTATGGAGACCCAACGATAACAATTTAACCCTACATTGGCATTAAATTAAGTGAATTTTACTCATAGAATTGTATTTTCTTGCTCATAATTTATTTTGTAAAGTTCTTTTTGAAATTGAATAACTTGCTGTTTATTTTACATTTACTAAAGGAAAAATGTATAAAAGTTTTTAAAGAAATTTTATACATTGAGAATTCACTCAGATTATATCATCAAGGTTAAGCAAAAAAAGCGCATTCATTATTCGACTTTATGTACTGAAAGTAAATTCTATTAGAAATAATTACTTATTCCGTATAAGGAATAGAAAATATATATACTTCAAAACTTTAAATGTTTCCTGGAACGGATATAAAGCTATAACTATCGTATCGAGTCAAACACACCACAGATACACCGCTATATATTTTTAATAATATTAAAAACAATTCACTAATTAACAACAGGCGATGATTGAGGCATCACTGTTATTGAGCAAAAATATTAAGTTTCGTTTTAATTACAAAATTGAATATAATTATAAAATTTGTATATTTACCTTCAAAAACAGCCTTTACGCCTAGTAACTCTATGAATATTTATAAAGAAAAATAAACGATTTGTTAACTATTTGGTTTGTATTATAATCTATTGTTCTATATAAATTTTAAGAAGTTCGTACTTTAAAAGGAAAACCGGAAATCTTATAAGTTTAATTTGTTGTCCAGGCGGTTTGTCTGTCTGTATGTCAGGACCATTTTTATCAAGATCAAGTCTCTACGTGATACCTCTGTATTGCGACAGTCTGAAGACATTTTATTTTCCGCCTAAATTAGAGAAATTGCGTAATTTGTATCTCCAGAGCTGTCAAACCCTAAGCCATTGGCAGATGTTGCTTACAGTTAAACACTGTCTTGAGTAAGTTGCAATTAGATATACAACAATCCTAGACCCATTTAGTGAGACCTTATTGGTAAACGACTTGTCAGAATTATGCAGGCTTCAGGCTGTCAGTAACGACTGCTATTGTTGTTCGATTGGCAACTGGCACCTGTAGTGCGAGAACTATGGCACGCTTAAGATATTAAACGGGAAAACATACTAGAGAATAATATAATTAACATCATGTTATTGTAATGTTAGATATTTTAAACATTATTTAAATTACGTTATTATATTATTGTAATTTTTTACAAATATAATTTTTTACAAATAATTTCAGGTACTTATTTAAATTAACTAATCTATTTAAAAGAAAACTGTTTTTATTTTAGTCGATTTACAACAGTAACGTTTAACTATGATGTTTTAGATTATATAAATATGATGTTTTCGTTATATATATTATGAAAAAGATTCATAATATCCTTATTCAAAAAGCGCAGCGTTGAGTTCCGCCATTCTACACGCAATGCCAAAAAAAATCTAAAGGCGGAAAACGGGAAACACTTGGTTCTTACGGCTCCCTCTGCCTACCATGCCATGTGTGGGATACAGAGTGAATCAAATTTAATTTTTATTTAATTTAATATACTTAATTAAAATTAAATTTGTCAAAATAACGATTACGTTACTTAAATTAAAACTAATAACATAAATAAGTATTAAATAATAATTAAATAATAAATAATATAAATGTTAAATAATTAAATAATTAACATAAAGCGAATGTTTTTATGTTTTAAACATACAAACATATACAAGTTTCTGCGTTCGTATGTTAAAATATGAAAACTAACTTAAAAGTAAATACACATATAGGATAGAGGATATACACAATATAAAGAATTTCTATAAGATATTAATATTATATTGACACTAACATCGCTCCCATGATTGTAGATCTATAATTCAGCATAAAATTGGCAAGTCAGCTAATATCTAGATTATATTGAAAATTTTTATAAGTAAATAATAAAATATTATGATATTCCTTTACTTAGTGACCTTTCTTGATAAAATTGCATGTGTAATTTACCAAGTTTTTACTATTATATATTGAACCTGTTTGAAATAGATTTCCATAAGTTGACATTTTTCCGAGTACACTATAGTACAATCTCTCGAGAAATCACGATCGCGCCAAGGTATGCACCTCACGAGAATAATGTAAAAGGTTAATGTAAGTGATTATTGAGCGATTTGAAAATTATTACCTATCTAGTATGCAGTTGCAGGTCCAGATGGTTCCTTTTGATATCCGCCGATAAGGTCTTTATAAGGTATGCAATAAGTAAGGCATGAATGTGAGTGTATGCTTTTTATACCAGTACTAGTAGTAGCTGTAGCTTAGTTAATGATGACAAAGTACGGATATAAATAAATAGGTAGAATATATTACTTTCTACATTAGTTGTAAGTTAAAATAGCTGACGTGTTACATGGTCGGATCACCTAATAACTGGCAACATTATTATTTAAATAGATTAGAAACTTCTTAATTAAAACAAATTCATATAAAATAATTAAATTTATTATCTGCATCTTTCTAATTATAATACTCGACCATTCGTTTCTATAATAATCTGTCATAAATCAATACAATATAATCGGTAGCTTGCAATCGCCTATGCTAATTATGACTAATCATAGCAAATAATATCCAATATAGATATATTATTAAATGAATGTCTATATTATTGTAATGGGTTGAATAGTTTTTACCACATTCAGTCTTTTTCTATTCTATATTATCTTTTACTTTTAAAATATTATAAGTAAAATAATGATGAGAGAAATTAGTCATGTTTATTATTTAGCATAATTATCATATAAATGTAATATAATAATATATTGTAATTTAAAATATTTATACACATTTAATGAATTTATAAATATGATAAAAAATTTAAATTATTAATAATATAATAAAAAATTCGTAAAGAATTATTAATGCATAACATCATCGTTTGTATTTACTTTCCGTTAGTGACAGTGAGAGTTGTTTTAGTAGGTCGTGCTCATCATATATACGTGGGATATTTAGACCGAGAGAAAACTTGCGTTCTATGAATTATAGTGAATTATACTTTAATGTTGCACTCTTGTGGCTAGAAGTAATGGTAAAATAATTGAAAATTGTAATTGAAACATTTCAAGTGAGTTTCCGAAATCTCTAATAACGGGGTCGATTAGATTTATTACTCACAATTAAGTGGCCAATATAATATACAACGTATACTATGATTACTATTAATTGTAATGTATAGAATGACGGGAAGCTATAAATGCTGTACTGTAGTTTTCACGTGAAATTATAATTATTTATTTTGTATGCTAATAAATGCTGTACTGTAGTTTTCACGTGAAATTATAATTATTTATTTTGTAGAGAAAAGCTTGATGGTATCAAGCTTGACATAAGGCTTTATTTTTATACAAATTAAAAAGTTGACTGTATAAATTAGTGGGTTAATTGTAATGCACTTTAATGATCATTTAATTTATATTCTTTCGAAAGCTTTTTTATAAGATAATAATAATAAAAAAATATACAAAATTAATATAAAAAAATTTATAATCGTTAAATTGACAAGCTTTCGCTTTTTTTCGCCATCAGCGCCAAAATTATTCAACCGTCGTTTCGCGTAGTTTAGAACAGTGCTAATAGGCTTTCGTTATGGCTCAACGATGTTACATATTTCGTGCGAACCGTATCGGATGTTACGAAATGGCAAAAAAAATCATCGATTGTTACAGGCATGCTAATTTGAACGTTGCCAAACGTTTTTTTTTCAACACTATCATTATTATTAGTATCTTCTTTAGTCTTTAAGTTTTATTAATACTAGAAATAGTTAATAATAATCGTATTTTAAAGTAATAAGCCTTGAATTTTTTGGCGTAAGCAGGTTAAGTTAATTGTACTGCTCATTCAAAAACACATTTTTGTAATAATAAATTAAAGTATGAAACAACAATTTAAAAAAATATATTTTTATGCATAAATGTGTGGTGCCTACCTTGCATAGTATATTTAATTAATTCTAATGTCGACCTAAGCTTGTTTCTTTATAAATATTCATTTAAAACAGGGGCTTGTTTCTAGCCTGTGTAATAAAATTATTTCGAACTAGTACGAAATAATTATCTTGTACAATATTTTAATTTTTATTTTAAATAAATTTTATTTTGATTAAAAAAATACGTATTTAATAATACAAATTTATTCCAGATTTTTTTATAATATTAATTTTTTAAATAAAATTAATGAATGTCTAACAAAATAGTTTTAATTATGCTGATTGATACAATACATATAATATACTGTATGAATAAAATTCGGGCCTTATTAACATGTTATATTTCATGCTAATGACAGCTTATGTACCGTATATTGACACCAATTACCTTATAATGTGTTTATAGATTTTTTTTATAATGAAAAATATTATAATATCGATTTTAAAGCGCATATTTATTGTTGAATTTATAACTCGATTTACAATAGAATTTTAGAATAAAATTTTAGAATAATTTATGATGTTATTTTATTTCATTTATATTTTTATATTATTATTTTAATATGTTAAAATAAAATTGTTTTCTTATAAGTATTTTTAATTATATATATGTACACATTAATTAAATATATAGCCTTTTCACATACACACATATATCACAGAGCACAACAAAATCATATAATAAATCAAAATAAATTAGCATATATTATAAAGAAAACTTACCTTAAAACGAATAAGTTTAAACACACACTCAAAAGCACAAAAGTTCAATAGCCACAGTTCACAAGCTATTTAGAAGCGCGTTTTGTCGTTCGAGTTACTTAGTTCGTTCTCAGCCACTGTCGTTGAAACACTGAGCGGAACGGAACACCAATGCGTGCCTGCGCCCGCGCAACCTAAAAGTAAAACCGAAACCGTTCGCCGTATATCAAAAATATAACCAATCTAACAATGCGTATTAAGGTTAAGGATAGGACAGTAGTAATAGGAATTTTTCAATAATCGATTTGCTATACTCCAGCTAGCAGTGTTGCGTAGCTTACTATTGAAACGAGAGCGTGTGAGGATCATGAAATTTTGAATGGTCTTGTAACTAGATCTCAAGAATTACAACAGAATTACTATTACAACTAATTTGTCGGTGAATTACTGAAATTGGATTAACGATTTCGCTTATTATTTCTGTGTGATATTACAGCATAAATCAGTCTTGTAACAATATTTTTTTTAATATAAGTGATATTTATTACATAAGTAATATTTACCAACAAGATGTATTAATTTTTCATTTTATAAAATCGGTCACTTTCCTTTATTGTTTCTCGTTTACAGAGAAGGAAAGTTTTATGTACAAATAAAAAGTACTTAGCAGTTAATACCACTATAAACGTTAATAATAAGTAAATAAATGTCGTAAAAAATGTATTGACATTTTATGACTTGTCGGTTGATCGCTTTTGGGCTGTTCATAGTAATTTTATTAGGTGTAAAGTGTCACATATTGTTATCTAATATATATTTTATTCGCAACTATTGTATTCTACACAATTTATTGATATATCCCACGACTCTGGCAAATAAATATTCGTTAAATTTTTTTTTTATATTACTTAGAATTTTTTAAATCAATTTATTTGTTCATATATAATTTGAACCTTCAACCGCCGTTTAGTAAGCAATATGTGGTAGTTACAATTATTTACATTCAAATAATTTGTATAAAAAGATATTGAGAATAATTAATATTCCAATCGTAATATCATAAATATATTTATTTATTCAATAAAATTTTCTGTATTGTATTAGTTGTTTAGATTCAATATTTAAGTAGAGCTTACTAAAAATTTTATTAGGACTAATATTTAACTTTAGTGTAATAGAAATTTGCGAGGTTATTACATCATACATTTGGCTAGCAAATAGATCCTAACATGAGATCATCTGTTTACATAGCATGTCAGTTCAGCGACTAAGCAAACCAAACGGTCCGGTTTGTACTTTGTATTAATATTTGTTGGAGTCTAGGTAATAACTATCATATATGTATACTTATCATACCATGGAATAGATGCATAAAAATGCAGATTGTTACTGATATTATCTGCACAATTTTAAATCATACTAATAAAATATTTCTAATGTTACTCTGCTTGTATGGCGAGTGAAAAGGTAACTTTATAAAGACAAATAAAAAAAAAATGGAAAAAATATGAAAGAATATGTAATATTGATGGAAATTCTTCTTATTTACTTTAAATCTTTTAACAATTAATAATCATTTACTTAAGATCAGCATAAATAAATATGAAAACATGAGATCACAAGTAGGCATAAGGTGAATTGTTGAAGGAAAAGTACAATTATACTTAAGTAAGTATATTAAGCTAAATGTGTGTAATATTATACAATATAAAACAATTCTGTACATATTTACATTTTTACTTAATTTGGTCTAAATCCCCGCAAGGGATTGAACCCATTACCGTATTGTTTCAGTCAGAGGCTGCGCGATACATAATAAATAAAGCAAATTTATTTTTTGTGATTTTTTATCGTTCACACGTTTATAACATAAAGGTGATAATTTTTCTAAAATGTAATTCAAAGGTTATTTTGCGATAAAAAATTCTCTTTAGGTTCCATCGTGTTTTAAATTGAAACTGGTACTGGAACGTTTTTTGTTTGTATCATTTTGTACATCGCACAAAATATCGAAACTTCGATAGTAAACTATACGCTAAAAGAACTCAAAATATTGTTTGAAACCGAAATTGTTTTTGTCACAAGCATGAATCTTTTTTGGACATAAAACTTTTTGTTATAATAAAATAGACAATATTAAATGTAATAATAACCTATATTTTGCTTTTATCCAAATGAATATTAAAAATACCTCAGAAAGGGGATAGTAAGTGCTGAAATATTTTAACACCATCGTGCTTCGTGGAAGTAACACTTGTGGTTACAGCGATAGGTTCGATTTCTACTCAAGGTATACTTGGAATATTTTACGTAATTGCAACGTTGGTGATATAAATATCGTAAACCTGCTGTAGTGTTGGTAAAATTTAATGTTAATATAAAACAAATTTGAATCACTTGATGCTTAGCTTGAGCAAATTTATGCAAATAAATTTAACTTTTCACTTCGCTTAACAATGACAACCGATTTTGTAACAAATAAATGTCACAGTGAGTATTTCGATTATTTCCAAAAAAAATATAATGGCGAAACGTAAACAAGCGAATTTGGTAAAAGGGGTCGACGAAGGCTTGAAGCGTTGACGTTGTCGCAGTAAACAATTAAGTCGGAAACGAAATCCTTACAAATAATTCAGAATGGAGCTTTTGTACGCAATAAACTTGGGGAAGCTCGTTTATTTTAATGGCTTATTTTAGAATAATAATTTAAATATAATAAATCAAGAAGTAAAGCTAAGTATAGAGTACAATATTTGAAAATTGACATAGTCAAATATTTTATAAATAATAAGGGTATATTATAATAGGGCACATAATTTTCTCATTTTTTATTTATATACTAGCGACCCGCTCGCGGCTTCGTTCGTTAGTTAATTATATCGCGTACGTTTTTATATTTTACTCTCGGATTACAATGCAACTCTTCGATTTTCTCGGATTAACAACTTTTTGAATCATTCCTGTATATTATCAAAAATCGTGATCAATGAATATGTTTCTTGCATATACATATTGAAATTACATTTTTTATGCTATTTTTTTGTAATATGTACGTATGTATTTAATATATCATCTGTAAGCTATGTTGTTATTATGTTCTCGATTTTCTAGCTAAGCTATTATCACGTCAAGATTTTTTCATTATCTTTAGTAGATAATAATAGAATAATCAAAGTAATTTGACTTTATCCGGTCTTTAGTTAGTTTAACAAAACTTGCAATGCTCAAATACATTAATTTCTGTCTGTCTGTCAGTAAATAAGCAAACACGCAGACAAAAAGTCCGCTGGGCAGTTTTTTTCAAGCTTATATTGACAATAACGATGTATAAACGGACCCATTATTATATTTTTATAATATTTATAAAAAGAATAGACTGTACATGTATTTAAGATATTTCAACATTAATACCAATAAAGAGAAATCTACATACATAAACAGATATTATATATCTCTTAATTAGTCATGTTAAAAATATTTCTATAGATTATTAAACACTTAATATTTGTATCAGAACTAACTTAAAATCATTATTTCATTTTAACTAACTTAAAATCATTATTTCACATTGTATCAGAACTAACTTAAAATCATTATCACAGAAGTAACTTAAAATCATGATTTTAAGTTACTTACCAATAGATGGCATTCTTTCGAAAACGACTAATCTTCTTCTGATCGCTAAATGTCTCTATAATAACTGTAAATCAAATGATTTATAACTGTAACTGTGAGATCTAGCTAGACTGTGGAAGTAATTTTTTTTGGTGATTGGAGGACAAATAAACATATAGACGGACAGAAAGACAGACAGACAAAACTTCTACTGAGTGGTTTTTAGTTTCTATTATGCATATAGTAATCGACTCAATTAATATTCTATTAAATATTTAATCTTGACTTTTCTAACCTTTTATAATTTAAAGATATAGATAATAAAACTAGAAAAGTAATATAAAATAATTACAAAAACAAACTAAAATAAAAAAAAACAAGAAAAAAATACTAAAGTAGGTTTCATTAAAAATTTTGTTTTATTTATTTTAACATTACAAAATCAGCACATACCTCTACAATTTTTTTTAACATCTATATTTGAATTTGTATATAATTTTTTGTTTATATAATTGATTAATAAATAATTGTATACTACTAATTAATCAAAACGACGGCAAGATGTTCAACTTAAAATAACTGATTTTACAAAATATTTTAATAAATAAATTATAACCTGACCAAAATTGGATACACAATTCTTACAGACGCACCATATATATATTCGAATAAAATCTTGTCCGTCCAAGGAGATCTCATTACTCGGGAAGCAACACAGCTATGACACAAACAACGAGAGCTGAAGGCTCCCTCATATTACAAAAAAAACATTTTTATCACACAAAATGGCAAATTTAAATGAGTGAAAGCAATACTGAAGAAATTTACCTGTCAAATTTCCTTGTTATCTATCTGTGATTATCGACTATTGTAAAGTAGTCGATTATGTCGGGTTCCTATATAGATATACATTCTAATGTATTAGATTCTTATATAATATTAGATACCGTACGTACCAGTCACATATTAATTGGATAATTGGATTAAAGATATACCTAATTTATATATAACATATGTACATCAATATGGCCAACACGTTTTTCTACGTGGTGTCTGTGTGTGAACAAGCTACTTTTAGATTGTATCAATATCAAGTGTAAGTAATACTGACCTATCTAGCCATGGTTGTCAGATATTCTTCAAGTGTCAAGTCAAGCTTATGATCATCATATGTCCATGTCACCTTACCTTATTTCACATGTTATGTGCTGTACTTTACTCGTCTCCTTTTGAATAATAAAAATAAAATATCCATTGTTTCCTCATAATAATACAAAACTAATATTTAAATAATATAATACTTATAATATATTATATAATACTTATAATATAATTAACAAATTTGTATACAAGTGTATATCCATTTTATCTCAAATAAAATTTTAAAATTAATATTAAAAAATAATAACAATTTAAAGGGAATTTCTTAAAGTTTCAAGGATATACATATCATTATTATGAAATATTGGAAGTTCAATAGGTGTAACGAAAGGTAACCTCAGTTCGAGACTGTTTCAATAAGCCCGGCGCGGCGTTGCAGAAGTTGTGATACTCACGGCCGCGGTGATTGTTGAATCATTTGCAATGCACATACCGATAACGAGCTCTTAGCATATCATTATCGGGCATTTACAGTAAACTAACAAAGACAAGAAGTATACTACAAATGGACATTTAAGCAATTTAAGAAATTGACTCACGGGCTTCATAAAAGACCAAAAAGATACAATATCTTTTTATAAAATATGATATTTTATAAATCTATATGAATATACTTAGAAAATAATAATAATATGCTTAATTAAGGATGACTACGTAATGTAATTATACAAAAATGATATGTAGAAATAATAGAAACGCTTGTAATGTTCATAATATTTTTATTGCTTCCGCTTATTGCTCACTTTATAAAATATACAATGACGCCAACATAATAGAAGCTTTTAGCGTATATGTGACAGATTGTGAAGTTTTAGCAAAAAATAAACGCGCGGGATTATACAGATACAAGACGCTCTGATAAAAGTTATAGGTTTTATATATAATAATAGAATTCATATAGGTACATTAAATTCATATATTTTTGAAGTAACGTAACAAACGTATTCCATATTTTGATGATTTTTAAAGTGTTAATCCACACTGAAGATAGAAAAAGTACTTAAAGAAAACATCAAATTTGAATTTATATTATATTTATATGGTTTACGATATATAACTCAATAAATTGTACAAAAGTGTAGAAAAATTTGGACACAGCGTGAGGAAGAACGCAGGGCTTAGTGATCAGAGCGCTTGGACGGTTTCCATGAGGCACGAGGTTAAATCCCGCTGCGATCAAATTTTATATGTTTTCTTTAGGTAAAATGTATTCTATTTTTAAATTCTTAACAAACTTGCTTAGTTACTTATATATTGATAATATAAACTATTGAACTAAAATAACAGAAAACTTACTAAGAATCTTTCATTTTTTATCTTGATCATCCTGGTCAGATATCAGGATTAAGCCATGAAAATATTATGTTCAAACAATAAATCCGAAATACAGGTGAAAGTGTAATTTTTTTTAAATAAGAAAACGGTGTATTTCCAGAGGTTTCAGATTAATTTCAGAAAAAAAAGTTTAGTTTAATTCATTCGGATGAGAGTACATGTTTTGTAAAGACAAAGCACGGTGTTGGTTTCACGTAATATGTAGAATTTGGGCTGAAAATGAAGAAACGAGTGTCTTTAACATTAGGTTGTGTAGTAGTTGTGTAGGTAGATAGATAATACGTGATAAAGATATATTTTTTTGTATGGACGCCATAAACCTTCTTCTATAACTACTCGTATATAACCGTTTTGGTATATCATATCTATCATTATTCATTTTTCCTTCCAGCTTCAACGTTTATAGACAGATATAACATATTGTCAAGACACACTCTTCAATTTTCATCTAAATTGGAATTCGAATATCTCGAATTAGTGCTTGTTGTGATTCTGAGTGGCGATCACCCCAACGACCATCACGTTTACAGTCAGATGCTGTTCCAATGCATTACTACCTCGAGGTTATATTATATTCTTTTTATAGAACTTTTAAACTGGTGCGTTCAGATCCAAACATCATTAGACAATATCCACTTAACGCCAATTAAAACAATACGGTTCACAGTCACGTTTCCGCCTACGTGACCGTTGCTACTAACTACAGACAAACAGCCGGTTTACGTTAAGCGTGTCTTTTACACTTCATTCATTGGACTTGAAAAAAGGATTTTCGTTTGTTAATTTAAATAGAATTTTTAATAGAGCCGACATTTTCCACTTCGTAGTAATAATTTTCTTTTTACAATTAACAAATATATTAGGATTTATAATTTGTCTTTAGGCGTGAAACTAGCTAACTAAACATACGAACTATAAACTATAAACTAACAATAACAAATTTAAGAAACAAACTCTTTCGTGGCAAGATATATAATGAACTCTATCCAGACAGGTATTTAAATCATTTCGAAACAGAAAGAAATATAAGTTTCTGATTTGATATGATTTAAATGCTAATAAGCAGTTTATTGAACATAGTAAGTACATTTACACACAATTTAGCACCAATATTTTAAATTTAACTTTAACTAAACAAATAACTAAATAATAAACTAAATTTAACACTAAACAAAAAATTATTCTTGGAAAATTGACTGAAATGGATCTGGCAAAGATTTATTATATAAAGATTTGACAAAGTGCGGCGTTGAGTTCCGCCATTCAACACACGAAGTCTCGAATTTAAGAGGAAAGCAGTGAACGGTTCTGCCTTTACATTTCGAAAGAATTAAAAAACAAATGAATGTAATAAATTTAATTTTTCAACATACTATAAATAGATATGAAAGCGTAGGTTTTCAAAGTCGCCATATAAAAAAGTCGTTACAAAAGAACCATTAAAGCACGAAACCAATAGCAGCTCCAATTGTAAATTGTATTGACTAAATACAATGAAACAGGTGCTGAACTGTCGAGTTAAAGTTTCTTAACTTTTGAAATTATGCAAATGCAATAGTTTCACGGTAACGTATTTCATATGTGAATTTCACAATTTGACCTTCGTGTTAACCTGAGTACGTGACACTGTTCTATCTTAACCGTAATTAGTCGCAAATGGGCCAAAAGCGATGGATACTGAGATAAATGAGCAAAAGTTAGTCTAATGTGATTATACCAACCGACTACATAGTAGTATTTAGTTTAAAATAATTACGATGTAATGGATGGCAACGAGTGAAAAAAGGCCGAAAAACTAATTATAAATTTAAATATTTAATTAATTAGATATTTGGCTTAAAACATTATTATTTAAAGCAAATTGATGAAAATGCACATAAAATATATTATTTAAATCCATATAAAATTATTCGGGCCGTCACGTCGTGTGGGAAGTGGATGGATTATGCTGGACGTTTTGTTTTATTCTATAGTAAACTACAGTATAGTATGTTTAATTAAAATACATTTGTGTGCCATATTTATTTATTTAATATAGTGCAACAAAATCCTTTTAAATATATGAAGCTAAGTTTTGCTTTATGTCGGTATTTTGTAATATATACATTTATACATATATACATATATTATAAACTAGCGACTTGTTCCGTTCACTGGAACTATAGGTTATTTAATAAATTGACTTCTATTCATTTATTTGTAGCGCCACTTCTAGTCACTTCTAATATGAATATTTTATAGTGGACAAAATATCTTTTTATTTATGAACCGATTTACGACACTAGAATATTAAGTGAGGCTTACCATAATATACCATGATACAATACTGAAAACTTCATTGAAATCGGTTGAGCCGTTTCTGATATTAGCGTGCACAACCCCACGGACAAGCAGACAAGCAGACAATAAATAAAAAAAATCAGTGTTTTGAGTTCTTTTACATTTAACAAACATCCCCAAGAATAGCTTTTTTAGATATCTTCCATGAACAGATATAGTGTTATAAGCATGTTATATATGTGTGTTTCGCTTGTGTTTCGCCAATCAATACGCTGTCTGGAATTCAGGGTGAACACAATATCAAAACGCTAAGGTCTATCTGTGTACTGTATTATGAGAATATTACAAAAAGGAACATTTAAATATCAATGCGTGACGGTATAAAAGTCCCACTCAATTATTTACTTTCATAATAAAAATATTTTGCGGTGCAGCACGACTAAGTCATATTGTATGATAGTAATATATTTACGTAATGAAATGTCTTTCACTCAGCTACAGGTGAATGATAAACAGAGAGTATATACTTAAAGAAAACATAAAAAGTTGACCGTAGTGGATTTTGAACCCGCGCCTCACGGAAACCGTCCAAGTGCTCTGACCACTAAGCCATTCGTTCTTGATCAAGCTGCGTCGAAATTCTTATATGCTATTTACAACTTATTACGTTGTTAGCATCTCTGTAGGGAGATACCCAAAGATTATTGCAAAGAAATATCATTGGGCAAGAGAAAATACTATTTTATTATTATTTTTAATTAATTTTAAGAGAGTTCTAGTGTCACAATTCATTCTCAGCTTTCCGCTGGATAGTGAGACATTGCGTGTTGAATGGCAGAACTGAACGACACGTTTTTGTCCTACTACGTCCAGGAAACGAAAACAAATTTTTACCCCAATTGGAATGGAAGCCATAATCATCACGTTTACAATTGGACGCTGTCCCACTGAGCCACAGTGATCACTATATATTTTTAATAATAATAATTTCAGTGTGAAATCAGTCCGTTTTCCACATTCCGCCCTATTTTCCCAATTCGAGTGGCGTAACTCAACGCCGCGCTTTGTTTTGCTACTAGAGCTAGAAAATTAATAATTCATTCCCCCGGTTGGAATCTATAATTTAAAATTCTATTTTTAATTACCTAAGATAAAATTAATTACTTCAATTTATAGTACGTTTGTACGTATTAAGTATTAAATTAAACAATTACTTTTAAATTTTGTTGAAATATTCACAAATTAACAAATTGAGGAATTGATCGTATAGGTGATGTAAATACATCGCTCAACGCTTAAACAAGGTAAACAAGTAAAAAGTAAAAAGGTAATAACTTTTAAGGTTAGCTAGGATTTTTTTTTAGTATATTCATCCTGCGGCTTCACCTCCATGATCAAAGGGTTAAACTTTGATAGCAACTATAATGGGTTACATCGAAACGATTGACTTGACATAGTATAGCCTTATAGCCTTCCTTGATAAATTGACTATCTATCATAAAATCTATTTTTCAATTTGAACCAGTACTTTCAGATATTAGCGCAATCAGCCACAAAATCTCATCAGCTTTATAATATTAAAGTATAGATAGATAGTATAGATATACGAACATTTAGTACATTTTGTAGGGTGAGCAGAAAAAGCCAAAAATTTTATGTCAATATATTAAACACTAGCGACTGACCTGCGACTTCCCCCGTTTGAACTAGATGAATGTTCATCTAATATAGTAAACTAAAGTAAGTTTTGTAAACAATACGCTTCTTTTGAAATAACAGATAATGACTTACATTTTTTTTAAATATATAGATTTATTAATTAATGCCTGGACTTTTACTTTTTACATGCATTCTATATTATGAAAGTTATTTCAAATTTACCGTAGAACCTCCTTCGTGTGTTCTCCGTGAATGCGAAACGATATCACTAAAGAGAAAATAGTACTTAGATATTGCGTCAAAAGTGCATTTTGTGTAGCCAGATCTAGTCTTATTTATTTCGTAAACATTGATAGATGTATCTTAGATTCTTTTGGTTGGAGATCCAATTGGTAGACATCAATATATATTTTTAATTTTTCATCCATATCATTGTATTCAGTCATAGTGAGTTAGGACGTAGGCGGATAAGGACTTCATTAGTGCCCTAATCCTCCAGTTCAATAACCTATATACTAACACAAGGCTATATGGTTGTCTGATTCATATTCTTATACTTATATAGGAGCTATAATTTAAACCTTTTTAGTCGTATCGATTTAGACCTAAATTTTAAATAAAGGTTTATTAGGCACTGCTTTGCCGTTTTTATTTGTAGCCATTTGTTACCCGGAATGGCACTTTTATCAATGGAAGTAAATTTATGTTAGTGGATAAAACATTTCAACAAAAGAATGACAATAATTGTATTAATTTTTCTTTTAAATTTATTATTATTCCTCTGACTTTGTGTAAAATTATTTGTGAAATATATATATATATATATATATATATATATATATATATATATATATATATATATATATATATATATATATATATATATATATATATATATATTATATATATATATAGATATATATATATATATATATTATATATATATATATATATACAGATTTAGCATTACAGGATAAAATATTATTTATTTCACATGTATTTTAATTTTACTTATCTATATGTGTAATTGAGAAAGCTAACAATGCTATAGCTATATAACATTAATACAATACACTAAATAGCAAGAAATAAAATATGTTTTGATTTAAAATAAATATCACCATCAAAATAAGTATCACCATGTATCGCATAGCTTGTAAGTTATTAAGTAATTACACGATAAAAAAATGCCTGACATTTAAAGTAGATAGGGGAGTACGTAATTGAAATACTTCGTTCGATGATTACATGTTAGAGACAACTATAGTAGAAACTATTCCAAATAAATATTGTCTATTCCATTATTAGTGTATACCACTCGAAGTTGATGATAGACGTTTTGTTAACGTGAGTCACAGAGTCATGTAGCTGTAGAATGGCATTTTTTTAACCATAGACATATATACATAATATATTTGAACATATTGACAAAATCAGTTTGTGTTACAATATTTAATTTTTGAAAAGATTTACTATTTCAAGATATCCAAAACAGATGTTTTTTTTTTTATTTTAATAAGCAGATTTTGGATTTAAAGGTTCTTTCTTAATAAGTACTAACTAAATAATTACAATAAAAAAATATATAAAACACACACGAAATAATGATCTGTGGGAAATACTAAGCGTACCATATTAAAACACGTGTAATGGGCCCTGTATGTATAACTATGAAAATGTTGACTGTGGATAAAAAAATCGTAAATTTCCTTACAAACTTATTAGTATAAGCGAAGATAATTATCGGAATCACTAAATATGACTTATATTTAATGAATCTCTTATCGCCCACATGAGTGGTTCCAGATAAACGTACTTTAATTCTTGTAAAGTGTAGTATTTAAAAAAAATGTTGCCATATTTTTTTATACTTTACTTTAAGCGTGTACAATGAAGAAGTCAATTCCAGTAGTGTTATTAGTTCTTTGTATACATTTTAGTGGTACGATTAGTGGTAAAAATATTATTAACTCCTCTTCGTAGCTCCTTCTTCTTTTATATTTTGAGTAGCGGAACTCAACGCCGCACTATATATATATATATATATATATATATATATATATATATATATATATATATATATATATATATATATATATATATATATCATATAAATATATATTTTCCTGGATGTCTTAAAAACACGATTGGAGCCGATTTGTGGTATAACATACACAGTGGACTGTATTATGACTCTAAGAAATCATGAATATCATGTTAATGATGACGCTTCCCGTCTCGGCAGAGGAACATTTGCGGAAACCACCAGTGAAATTGCTATTTAAATTTTTAGCCTCACATATCCCAAGCACACAGCAGGATTACCTGAGAGAAATTAGCATTATGACACTTCGTTCACTCATATGTCGTTTGTGTAATTTTAATATTTTTTTCTTAGATGTTTCAGCAAGGAGGAGACGTGTTCATCATAATGGAAGAAGTATTAATAGAATTGTAGGAGGATACAATACTACTATTCAGGATGTGCCGTACCAAGTATATTTACTGCTGCAGATGGGTACTGATTACTATCAGTGCGGAGGATCTATTATAAGTGAAAATTATGTTTTAACAGCAGCTCATTGTTTAACAGGGTAATCTATTGTAATATATATATATATATATATATATATATATATATATATATATATATATATATATATATATATATATATATATATATATATATATATATATATATATATATATATATATATATATATATATATATATCCGTTTTATTAATTTTCAGTATACAGAGAATATTTATAAGAGCAGGAAGCACAGAAGCTGACAGCGGTGGTACTCAATACAATACAACTATATACAGCTCTCATCCGTATTACAATCCTCGAAATAGCGATTATGATGTTGGTGCAATAAATGTACCAAGTGGAATAACCTTAGATGGAGTGAAAACAAGGGCTGTAGGGCTGCCAAGTCAGAATTCTACCATTCAACCCGGTACAAATATTCTGGTGACCGGATGGGGTGATACTAAAGCAAGTTTAAACTTTTTTCATATTTTTTTATTTGAATAATATTTTTTCCTCGTTTTCACGTATCTCCTGCATCGCCTATCTCAAATGATCTCTAATTTGGCTTAGCTGTATAGCGTAGCGTAATGCGGCAATTCGTTTTACCAGGCTGTCCCGATTTAAATATAAATCCTTTTTCTACTGGGATTCAGATATAATATGTAGCTCTTTGTTACAAAATTTATATTAAACAATACAATCTTCTTATTTATGCGATTCATTTAGTTCGCATTGTGTTTTTTTTAATTTTACTGATTAGACTTCCTTTCCTCTCGTCTTTGACAATATAAATAGCTAACAAAATTATCCTATAGGTAATGTTTTTGAATCTTATAACCTATACTGGTATATTTTTCTTTACGTAGACTTGTATATTCCAATACAAAGTTAGAAAGATCTCTAACACAGAAACACTCAACGGGGCGTAAGCTTGCACGCAACCTGTATAACTTGGAAGTAAGAACTTCAAAGACAAGCTTACGATGTTGCTAAAGGTCTGCATATCTTTAGCGATTATATATCATGCATGATGCTAACAGTTGAACCGTATCTAAACCGAAGGAAGGATCACTTAAGAATGATTGTTGATATCAATAAATATACAAAAATGTGATTCGAACAAGGACCTTACGATTCTCTTTCTTTTTCGTTTTTATATAATAATAACTATCGCAGTACTTATTTATCTCGCAATAACTTTAAAATCTATAATTTTATATAGTTTTATATAGGTATCAGATATAATGGGGCATTGGAAGAGTTTTTGACTGAAACCGTAATTCTTGCATGTTTTGCTCTAAGGCAAAATAAAGAATGTTAATAATAAAAGTATACATACATATATGTTGAGTCTACCCGTGACCACGGACTACTGCAAAGTCATAGCAACGTCGGGTTTCCAAAAAAAAAAAATTCCATAAATCCGTTTAAATCCGAACAGTTTAAAATCCGTTTAAACTGTTTTATTTAAGATGAATAAACATCGCGGAAACCAAAGAACTTATTACATATATGTTATTATATTTTACTCCTTCGTGAAGTAGTAGGGAGCGTTTAACTCACCGCAACATCTGCAAGCTTTTACTAAATTCTATTTTATTTTTCATTACATGTAATACAATTTTATTTATATATTTGAATCAGTAACAATTTCATTATATTAGTATATATTTCACGCTTATCGCAAAGTGCATCTCTGAACTTCTCCCCATAACAATAAATGTCTCTAAAAGGTGAAAATTTTTTAGAATATGTAAATTTTCCCTACAATGCGTTTATTATTTTCAAAACTTTCAGCAATCTTTTTATATTTATTTTGGTATAGGAAAATGGTCAGGTGAGTGAAAACCTTATGGGAGTGCAGATCCCAACGGTATCACAAGGCGAGTGCCGAAAGTCCTATAGTAGTCTAACATCGAGACAGTTTTGTGCTGGCGTGCCTGAAGGTGGCAAGGACTCTTGTCAGGTATTTATAAGCATATTAAATAAATGACTTTAAGAAAATATTGAAAAACATTTTTTGTAATAAAACTGGATTAATTAAATATTATAAATTTATGATCTAGGTGTTAAGGATATTTCTAGTTTGTATATTAAAAAATATTATATCAAAAAAAATAGTCAAATTCCAGTCTACAAAACGCAAGACTATGGACTATTTTGTTTCTTACAAAATGAATCCAAATATTGCTTTCATTATTTTTGATTTTATTATCATATTTTTTATTCGACAATCATGATCTTTTTATTGGGAATAGTGAAATATTTGGAGTTAATTCTTATGATCTACAGGGTGATTCTGGTGGCCCTGCAGTATCTACTGACACAGGTCTTCAATTAGGTATAGTTTCGTTTGGTACGGGATGTGCCAGACCCGGTTATCCTGGTGTGTACACCAATGTTCCAAAAGTGCGAAGATGGATTAAAACTACGACTGGCGTGTAAACTACTAGGCTATTGATATTTGACATTGGATATGGCTTTACAATGACAGTATTTTTAGTGGCATTATTATTCTTTGTTGGCATTATTATTCCGCCTACATTAATAGTTCTTCTTGTAATAATGACAAATACAAAAAAAAATCTATAAACATAAGAGTAAAAATAAACATATAATATATAAATTATGGTAATGGTAATATAAAATAAAACATTAGCGTTTTTATTAAGAAAAAATATAACAAATTTGTTCAAAAATTATGTAAATTTCTGAACTTTTGTGTTAAATAGATATAAAATGAGTTAATATTATTATACTAATAGTCTTAGTGTGTTATTTGATTTAATTGTAGGATATAACTGGTAAAAAATTTATGGCATTTTATTTTAATTATTATTATCTTATTGAAATAGGCACTGTTTACTTATTATTTTACTGTTAAAATAAAAAGTTTAGTCCAGATTATGCAATTATTATTTGTATCCAAGTAAGATTCCTAAAACGTTCGTATTTTGAAGTTATTTTCAAAACATGCTATATATTAAGTTTTAAACAAAGAAAAATTACACATATTAACTCTTAATTAAAATATAAGGAAAATAAGTACATTAAATGTAGAAAGTTTCCAGTAATAACGTTTCCAAAAACTAAAACCTAGTCTTTTGCTTATTATTATATTCTTTATTGTACTAAAAAAAACACAAGCGTAACAACATAAAAAAAGAAAAAGTAGTACATAAAGGTGGACTTATCCCTATAAGAGATCTCTTCCAGCCAACCTATGGTAGTGGATGAGTTTTTAAGCAGCGGGTAAGAATATAGTACAAATTATTCTATTCTATAATAAGAAATACATATATAATTAATTATATGTCACACATAAATAAAACTTGATATATACAAATATGGAACTATAATATATACTAAATACTTACTTATTACAAATACATAAATATTCACAAACATATAAATACACCATACAAACATACATACATATACATATATACATATATACATATATATATATATATATATATATATATATATATATATATATATATATATATATATATATATATATATATATATATATATATATATATATATATATATATATATATATATATATATATATAAAATAAAAAAAACATAATACATACATACATAACTGAGCTGAAAATAAGGTTATCACATTGATGACTGTCTGAAAATCAACTTTAAATTTACTCGTTTAAACTAGCGAGTAAGTGCTTTTTTAATTGACATTTAAAGGAAATGATGGTTGGACTATTTTGGATGGATTTAGGAAGTTGGTTCCACAGGGTTGCAGCATATACTGAGAAGGATTTCTGGAGATATTTAGTATTACTCTTAGGTATGTCTAGTGTCGGTATGACACACGACCGCCTAGAGCGTGTGGGAGTGGGAAGTATGTTAAAACGAGAGCGGAGATAAAGAGGAAAATTTTCATAATTAAGAATTTTAAAAAGGAGTGTAAGTATGTGCATATCTCGGCGAAGGCGGATAGGAAGCCAATTAAGCTGAGCGCGAAATTGAGAAACGTGGTCAAACTTACGCAAACCAAAGATAAATCGTATGGCGAGATTTTGAAGACGCTCTAGCTTGTTTAATAGCTCCTCGGTCACATCCAAATAGCAAACGTCGGCGTAGTCAAGAATTGGCAGGAGAAGAGATTGCGCAAGCATAATTTTGGTTTTGTGAGGGAGGAAATATTGGAGTCGCTTGAGAGAATGGAAAGAGAAATGCATGCGTTTGCTAATATCATTAATGTGTGAAGTCCAAGACATATTACTGTCAAAAATAAGGCCTAAATTTTTTATGTTTTTACAGTATTTAATTTCAACTCCCGAATACAAAATTTTCGGCGTTGAGTTCCAACTGATTCTACCTCTAATCTTATTACTACCAATAATAAGAGTTTGCGATTTTTTAGGGTTAACTAGTAAGCCAAATGATTCAGCCCAAAACTGAATAGCAATAAGATCCTTGTTTAGAGTTTCGATGGCCTTAGGTAATTCATTCAAATTACAATGTTTATATAACTGCAGGTCATCTGCATACAAATGATAGGGAGAAGAAATGACTTTTGATATGTTATTAATAAAAATAGAAAAAAGAAGTGGAGAGAGAACGCCGCCTTGAGGTACGCCAGCAGTGAGTTCCAACCATGATGATGTGACACCGTTTGCTTATTAACCAGGAAGTCACAATATAAGTATGTTTATTACAAAAATGTAGTATATAATCTCTATTTTCTTTTTTTCTATCTATCGTTTGCTACAGATGAACAAAAATAGTAATCGTTCTACTAAGTGGGCGTAGAAGTCAGAACCTCTGCGTTTACAATCAGACGTTGTTCTTCAACTATTGTCATTTCATTTTCAATATTTAGTTTGTATGTAAGATGAACAAATCACAGTTTTATGATAATATCTAATTTAATTTAGATATATATCTTATTATATATAAACCCCACAATCACCGCGATAAATCAGACTCGATCGAACTGCGTCAAAGTAACATTGTAACATTGTCAATAATAACACGTCGAAAAAAATTTAGATAGATGCAAAAAAATTCAACATGTAATTCTATTAATATAGAAATTTATTAGAAACTTCTTTATTGCAGTTCTTAGTGGGAAAGATTTAAAGGATAGACAATAATAATAAAGATAAAAAGAACACTGTCTGATAATTTGTGGTATAAAAATTATTAAAAAGTTAAATAAATCAACAAATTCACCTAATGCAACTAAAGGAAAATAAGTTCTAAATAAACGAATGAGATATATACTTATACACATATACATATATATATATATATATATATCTATATATATATATATATATATATATATATATATATATATATATATATATATATATATATATATATATATATATATATATATATTCATAAAATTTGAAATTTATATATTTTAGAAATATTGTAAAGCTGGATTTTGTGAGTGAAGTGTTTTCAAGACCTAGTCGCTTCTATTATGTTCGTTCGAGTTTTCACAACTAATTGCTCACTTACTTGAAGTAATAACCACTTTAGTGAAATTATACGCTAGTATATTTTATACAGTGTATGAGTATATTGTTAGTACTTAAAATTTATATTTATTTAAATTTACATGCTTGTATATTAATAAAATTGTAAAGTTCAAAAATTAATTTGATTAAAGGCTTAAATCTTAAATCTTAGACACTACACTACGTCAAGGAAAGCTCTAGATAATATTACATCAAGTTAATCGTTTCGATATAGATCAGTACTTATTACAGTATACAAATATAAGTTTAATATAAAAAAAAACATGTAAACAGACACGGCTAAAAGAGAAAAATAACAAAATTTTTACAAAAAAGACAATATTATGCATTTCGAATTATTTTTATCAAAAGGTAAACGGTTTATATACATATCTATACAATAATAAAACCGTAAAAAAATAGAGCCTTTATATTGAATATTTTACAGAAAAATGATGGTATATGTAAAAACACTAATAGAATATGAATATAAGATTTACACAATTCTTCCATACTTACCCTTAACACATATAAGAAGAAACATAAAAATATTGTTATGCGAAAATCCATTTATTATAATATTTTTAAGCAATATCAAATGAAATGAGCTATAAACGAGCAAACCGACATTAATTTAAAAGGCACGTCAAGTTTATACTCCAAACACTTCTCTAATCCAGGCGCGAGTACTGGATACGCTAGTAAATATACCCGGGCACCTCTTGTTTGCGCAGCCTATTCCATATGAAACTACCCCGACTTGAATTTTGTCTAACCCGAGTACTGCTGGTCCTCCAGTGTCACCCTTAAACATAAAAAAATAGAAAGTTACACAAGGTATTTAGATTTCCGTGCACTGTAACGTAGCGATACAGCCCACTGACTAAATCCCATGAATAGATAGATATCGGACTAAAAATGCTCATTGTATATTTTGAACCTTCCTTCCAATATCATTTAACATTAGCTAGAGATATATAATGCATGATTAAAGACAAGTGGTACACTGTACCCCATAATGTGATGATGTTTCACTACATCAATTCGTCATGATCCTCGATAAAGATCAGCTGTTTTATTATGGTTTAAAGTAGGTACACTCCAAAACGCAGAGATTTAAATTAGTTCTAATTTTTTCGGTCTGTCTTTGTTTAAATTATAATCTGGTTTAGTACAAACCAAAATCAGAAAAATATAGAATTACAAACTAACACAATTCTTCTTGAGATAACTTAACGTAGATCGCCTAGTAGGTTATGTGTGCTAGTTTTGTTAAGAATTTTGTGGCTAATATTTAGCCAGATAGGAAACTAAGACAACTGATACTTATATAAAATGAGGAAAGTTTATAGACATTCCAAAGCTTGAACCAGCCAATTTCATGAACGACTTCTCACGATGCAACTTTTTTTTTTGGATAAGCCATTTATCGTAGAAATTATACTGCATCGGGATAACAATTTCAATATAACCTGCTTACTGCAGCTGTGATCAGAATTACTTCGGGCACTTCATCAGGTGTCATATGTTATTCAAAATTCTTAGTCATTTTCATTTTGCTACGGGGTCGAAGCGTAACTTATGCCAAGGTTTAAAGGTGCTTAATTTTTGCGGACACTTATAATTACAGTAAAAATTGGAAAATTAAATGCCTATAAAATTCCATTTTGTACTGAAAAGTAGATTATAATCATGTAAACTATAATATATTTACATTTAACATTCTTGAATTTCTATTTTTAGGTCTCTTCTGGGGTTTTAGTGTTTTTAACGTACGAAGACGACTTAAGGAGCACACTAAGCCTCTCTATAAGTATATAGCCTTTATAAACTTGTGAAATTCATGCATTATTCATATCAACCAAAGGTTCAATATAATAGGTTCAATATAAGATTAAAAATAGCCTAAAGACTGCCATAAATACCAGTAAATAGCCTATATACTGGTAAATACACATTTATAAAATCTATTTTAGGCTATTACTATGGATAAATAATGGAAGCATTTTATTTGAAAAACTTTGGTATACCTTTAATCCACGTTCATTATTACTAAGTTGCAGAGTTTTCTTATTCAGATCTTGCAAAATACTTCTGATGGTGTCGAGAGTAAAGTGATGCCCATCCAAATATTGGTTCCTCCCACAAGCGTTATTTTTATATTTAGTTTTTGCACGATTTTTCTTTTCTTGTATGTCTTATAATGTCAAGCATTACCTTTTTTTTAAAGTAGTACAATGTAGTACTGGCTAAATATGGTAGAAAAAAAATACTAAAAGTACTGTCCTGTCCTGTTTTAGTACTGTCTTAGGCTAACATGTTATTAGAAAAAAAAGTAACCTTTGCTAAGAGGACACATAAATCTTTTTTAAATTTTGGACTTTTTTTTATAACACGTTCATTCCTAGATATCAACATACCGGCCAAAATTAAATCTTGTAAAATTTTTATATTGAAAATGCCTCATAGTTTCTTCTACACGAAAACTGTTTGCAGGAATCGAATTATATTGTACGAATACTTTAATTCACCTAAACCAAGGAAACTACAGAAATAAGTAACAAAAATTAAGTACGTTACCTATTTATTTCGCCAATCATGTTTAATGAGCTTAATCACTATAATAGTGATTTTAAAAATATACAATGTGTGCAAAATGAAGGTTAAAATAAATAGACTAAATGTAAATGTGTTTTTTATGTTGTTGCTCAGCTATACTATAGCTTGCGTAGCTAATTATCTAGATTGTCATATCACCCACATGAAATACTTTCAGCTAAATATAACACTTATTAAGTACTAGTAGCTGCCCGCAATGTTACTTCCAGTTACCAGCCACAGGTAAACAACGAGAACTCAGTACCAAGGCACTCATATCTCCACATTACCCCTAATTCGAGTTGAGCTCAACTGGCCAAAAATGTACTACATGTACATATAGATAGCTAGACAGACAAACACATTTAAAATCATTAACTTGTTTTCCATTAAATTGTTTTTTGCTTCACGCATATAGCAAGGTAGGCAGAGGAAATCTAGTGTAAAGACACTCCGCTCCCCGCTTTCCGCCTTTCGATATTCGCTACATTGCGTGTTGAGTGGCGGAACCTAGCCGCGCTTTGTTTTGTTACCAGAGCGGGGAATTTGAAAATAATTAATTAATTCCTGAGTAGAAATCGAAGCCACAGACTATGATTTTTATAAGTAGAGGCTGAACCATTGCGCCAAGATGGTCCACAACTACCTACTAGGTATTATTTTTTCATTACCCTAAATATATAATTTTTTTATAAAATATTTCATATAGATACAGACGCACTTTTTGTACTGTTTCATTATAGTAAAGATAAATAGTATTTAAGCAATTGATCATTGTTATATTGATTCTTTAATTTGTTTACAATGGAGAAGCCAATTTCTATTGTTCTTTTTTGTGTATTTTGTAATGGTGAGGATTTGTTTTTTCTGTAAAATAATGCATTATTATTATTTCAGAAAGTACTTCTATAAAAACAAGATATTTAATACTGTATACACTTTTAATAACATAAATAATAATTTCCAGGTATTATGACCAGGGAATCTATGGATTACAAAGAAGAAAACTTAAATAGAATAGTCGGGGGTTACAATATAACAATTGAAGACGCCCCATATCAAGTATATTTACTGCTACAGATGGGAACTGAGTATTTCCAATGTGGAGGATCAATTATAAGTGAACGATATGTTTTAACAGCAGCTCACTGCTTTACAGGGTATGTTCACAAACTATAATTAAGATGATATTTAAATTTTATGATTAAAAGTGTACTTACTAATAATAGTAGCTACCAGTACCAGAAAAAAAATTCTTTTCACGGCTAGTATAATTTTATAGTTTCGGATAGAAATCTTTTATGAATACCACATCTTTTTGTTTTCTAGTTTTCATTAAGATTATAAGATATTTTTGACTTATAAAATTATCTTTATCTTAAATCTTAACTTTAACAAATTCTTTAAATAATTAATCTGTGAATTATAAATTATTTTAGAGTACACAGAATATTTGTAAGGGCAGGCAGTACATACGCCGATTACGGTGGCACTCAATACAATACGACGAGATTCAGATCACATCCGTACTACAATCCTGCGACTTATGACTATGACGTAGGTGTAATAAATATTCCTGGAGGAATACATTTGGATGGATATAGCACGAGGGCTGTAGCTTTGCCGGCAAGGGGCACTGTTATACCGAATGATACCAATATTCTCGTGACTGGTTGGGGCCATACCACTGTAAGTTTGATATTGGACTCATACAATAATTAATTACACAGTAAAGGTTTAATTCTACAGACTCTACTGATAGAGAAAGAGAGAAGTATTCTTTTCGGTATTTTAATACAGAACAAGATATAGCCATTTTTGTTTTTGGTGATTTTAATTTTAGTAGGAAAGTTCGGAAAAGTTTGCATATACCAACAAAATTCATTGTTAAGTTATCTTATATGCCGTCTATGAAGTACTGCTTTATTTTATTATATTAGGAGGGTGGTCAATCTAGTGAAAATTTAATGGCTGTACAAATTCCAACGGTATCACAAGACGAATGCCGAGAAACCTACAGGTCATTAACATCACGGCAATTTTGTGCGGGAATGGATGAAGGCGGCAAGGATTCTTGTCAGGTATTTAGATGTTTTTAAGTGTGATACAATCTTACTAATGAA
The DNA here is from genome assembly GCA_037127375.1 of Dione juno. Taxonomy (NCBI): domain Eukaryota; kingdom Metazoa; phylum Arthropoda; class Insecta; order Lepidoptera; family Nymphalidae; genus Dione; species Dione juno. The sequence continues at coordinate 4,210,485 of JAXRJS010000059.1, read as the reverse complement.
AGTTCTACTATGGTAATATTTTTTAAACCTTCTCTATTATTTTACTATAGTAATTTACATAAAATATTCCCTAAAACTCATGCTTATATACAGGGTGATTCTGGAGGTCCTGCAGTATCAACTGACACTGGTCTTCAAATAGGTATAGTCTCATCCGGCTACGGTTGTGCTAGAAATGGCACTCCTGGTGTGTACACAAAAGTCGCGAGAGTCCGAACATGGATCAGAATTGTTACTGGCATATAAATTTTAAATGCGTGGCTATTGATATTAACGATTGATTTCATTATTGAAACCGGCTTCTCCGTTCTCTTAGCTTCACATTTTCTGAATTTTGAGTAAATATAATAGGCGTTCCGATATTACTATTAATTATAAATTAATGTAATAGATAATGTCATGATAAATTTAGAATGGAACGAAAAACATAGAATACAATTTTTAAATTGAATTTGAAAATTTTTTGAATTGTATAAAATTGGCATTTTTGTACCTGATTAGTATTGATTTTTTTCTTAATTTATACTAGATCTTGTGATTCACAAAGAATAAAAATCATTTTTAATAATAATTCCTTAAGGAGAGATGTTAAGAAGAAGAAGCTATATGGTTATTTTAATATTACAAATAATATACTGTTTTATTTTATATACTGGTTTGTTTTATTTACATATAAAAATGTGATTATATGTAGTTTGTTTATGATTTGTTTATTTTAAACATAGTTTCGATATGTTCGATCAGAATAAAGAAATCGACAAATATATATTTAAAATTAGGTATTTAAAACAAAATATACCAATATTTACTCGTGCTATAAATTTAACTCCAAGTAATGTATAAATCTACAATCATCGCGTTAAGTCCGATTTGCGACAGACAGATCAATGCGCGATGTTTATTTTTTAAAGATGTGATAAAAAAGTCTTGCCTATATTTTACTTAGAAATTATCATACGCACATACACACACACACACACATATATATATATATATATATATATATATATCTATATATATATATATATATATATAGATATATATATATATATATATATATATAGATATATATATATATATAATATATATATATATATTATATATATATATATATATATATATATATATATATATATATATATATATATATATATATATATATATATATATATATATATCTATATATATATATATATATATATATATATATATATATATATATATATATATAGATATATTCAGTATACAGAGAATATTTATGAGTAAATGTATATGTATAACGAACATGTTTATTATCATTCCATCTTTTCACAGTAAAAAGTAACTTTTTTATTATTAAATAGCTTATAATAAGAATGTTAGTGTTTCAATAAAACAAACGCAAATTGAATTAAAATAATTTCACGTCTATAAAATAATTTACTCTTTCTATCTATGGTGTGGCGTATTTTTTTATAAAGGTATCTGAAAAGAATGCCTGCTATACTTAAAAGAACAAGTAAGCGGAAGAACAAGTTTGGGCATGTTTAAAAGAACATACGTAATGGTAGCGGGAGACCTCAGCGAATCTTCGAGAACACATTATAGATGATACTGGAGGATGGTTACGTAGCGTTTGATGCTTCGTACTCTCAAGCTAGAGACAAAGCGTGACGCTAAAAAAACCTTCATAGAAGCTAACGAATTAATATCCTATGGAATAACCAATTGTCCTCTAATAAAGATTTTCAGATGTCTACTGTAGACAAATAAGCCATTTTTTTCAAGATTACAATTTTATACTACTGTCCTGTCATCTATGTTATTGATGCTTATTGTAGATGAAGGATTAGTACAGTTATCGTCATTGCAGTTCCAGCAAACTACAGTGTAATTTAATTATTTTTTCTTACATCCATCGGCTCGGCATCGACTACTTCAATTGTTAATGGATTTTTATTACTATTATTGATTTATTTTCCTTCTAGGTCTGTTTTATTTAACAATCTGCGTGATATTTAGTTTCTAAATCTCACACAACAAAAATTATTTTATGAATCTTGAGACAATATTCACTCATTTCTTACTGTTTAAATTTAAGCAGATGTAGCTACATAGCCGATTTGTTGTCTTGACGATTTGGACTTTCTTATTTCCTCCCTTGCTTCTTTCTTCTTCTTCTTCTTTTTCACAAAGAATAAACACCTATTCTTCACACGTCTAGTTAAAATCAGTTTAATCAGGCATTCGTTGTTTTTCCTTTGGTGGAGAGCATGCTGATATCGATTTTTAGCAATTATAACTTTTCATTTCGTCACTATTCAATGATTCACTCAATTTGATAGTAGTCTCTTACAACAAGTATTATTAACATTAATAACTCACGTTTATATCATGATTAATAATTAATATTATATATATATATATATATATATATATATATATATATATATATATATATATATATATATATATATATATATATATATATATATATATATATATATATATATATATATATATATATATATATATATATATATATATATATATATATATATATATATATATATATATATATATATAGATATATTCAGTATACAGAGAATATTTATGAGTAAATGTATATGTATAATGAACATGTTTATTACCATTCCATCTTTTCACAGTAAAAAGTAACTTTTTTATTATTAAATAGCTTTATAATAAGAATGTTAGTGTTTCAATAAAACAAACGCAAATTGAATTAAAATAATTTCACGTCTATAAAATAATTTACTCTTTCTATCTATGGTGTGGCGTATTTTTTTATAAAGGTATCTGAAAAGAATGCCTGCTATACTTAAAAGAACAAGTAAGCGGAAGAACAAGTTTGGGCATGTTTAAAAGAACATACGTAATGGTAGCGGGAGACCTCAGCGAATCTTCGAGAACACATTATAGATGATACTGGAGGATGGTTACGTAGCGTTTGATGCTTCGTACTCTCAAGCTAGAGACAAAGCGTGACGCTAAAAAAACCTTCATAGAAGCTAACGAATTAATATCCTATGGAATAACCAATTGTCCTCTAATAAAGATTTTCAGATGTCTACTGTAGACAAATAAGCCATTTTTTTCAAGATTACAATTTTATACTACTGTCCTGTCATCTATGTTATTGATGCTTATTGTAGATGAAGGATTAGTACAGTTATCGTCATTGCAGTTCCAGCAAACTACAGTGTAATTTAATTATTTTTTCTTACATCCATCGGCTCGGCATCGACTACTTCAATTGTTAATGGATTTTTATTACTATTATTGATTTATTTTCCTTCTAGGTCTGTTTTATTTAACAATCTGCGTGATATTTAGTTTCTAAATCTAACACACCTACAATTATTTTATGAATCTTGAGACAATATTCACTCATTTCTTTACTGTTTAAATTTAAGCAGATGTAGCTACATAGCCGATTTGTTGTCTTGACGATTTGGACTTTCTTATTTCCTCCCTTGCTTCTTTCTTCTTCTGCTTCTTTTTCACAAATAATAAACACCTATTCTTCACACGTCTAGTGAAAATCAGTTTAATCAGGCGTTCGATGTTTTTCCTTTGGTGGAGAGCATGCTGATATCGATTTTTAGCAATTATAACTTTTCATTTCGTCACTATTCAATGATTCACTCAATTTGATAGGAGTCTCTTACAACAAGTATTAGTAATATTAATAACTCACGTTTATATCATGATTAATAATTAATATTATTGAAAATTACAATAATGACATCTTTGCACCATCAATGTATTTGAAAATAAATTAGCCATTAAATCATCATTCAACATAAATTTTTATAAGCGTGCAATATGAATAAAAAACAAGTACTTGCTATCTATTTTGAAAGTTTGGAAAACATAATCGTTTTGTAAATATTCGATACTTAACTTTTGTCATACTAACTGCAAAATAATGTTTATACTAATACTAAAGCAAAAAATTTGGACCCCTTGTAACGAAAACTGACATATATAAAATTTGACACACTGATAGTTTATATGTAGGAGAAATGCAGAAGGGTAATATTTTTCAATAAGAATGATTATAAAGTACAAAATACCATATGTTTAACAATATAACTTTTGTATAAAGTGACATACACGTTGCTATGGCAACGTGTATTTAACGCGTTAACAGGTCCTCTAATAATGTACTATTCTATTAGGAACCACGTCAATAGTACTCCTTTCATCTGTGCCACCTTTGGTATAAAGGCAGGTGCCTACCTGCCTTATGCAGTACCTTCAGGTTCAAGGACAAATTTGCAATAGTTCTAGTTTTAAAATTATTACTTTAAATTTATAAATATCAACGCCAATTTTGAAAAATGTATAACAATAAAAAAAGAAGACCGCATAATTTTTTTAACTCCTTTTTTCAAATTGTTAAAAACACAATTGACAGGTATATATCGAAATTAATTGTCTGTCCCTGGATTCCGTTCCGAGGTATATATCTTACGACACTCCACTAATAATAAAGGGCTTTTTGCACGTTTTTTGTTATATCCTGCTTGATGTGTGGTGAAAAAATCTTCCTGTAATCAAGAAATTAAAAAAATGGATGGCTTAAAAATTTCATTGAACATAATTGTTCTAAAAGTTTATATAATATTTGACATGAAAGATATTTTAAGTAAGTCGATTAGTGAATACTAACGAAATCGTGAGAATCCAAATGAACAAAGTTGAATGTGACTGAAACTTTTGTAATTTCGTTGAAAGGCACCTGGAGGTGTCTGCGTCGTTGCGATTCGGCTGACAATATCGCGAATGACCTGACATTTGGCGATAAGAAATTGCAATCAGTTTTTACTATAATATATTAAATATATATGTATATAATATGTAGAACGTCAATATCTAATTTGCTACAAATTGGTTGCAACAGCTGCTAAAAATCATATGTTAGTAGTTTATTAACTGTTACTTACTGTGTAAAAAAATTTAAGTATTTTACTATGAATCTGGATCAATATCTAAAATTTGAGCAGAGAGAATAATAGAGTGTGAGTCACTTGCCTTCTATATGCGGGATAAAGCGTGAGGCTGTAAAATAAATCTATATTTGAATAGAGGCTAATTTCATGTTCAATAATGAAATGTGTTTTTCTCTATGTTATTTACCGTCTTTTACGTTCTTTTGTTATTTACCATCTATTGTCGAATGATTATATGGTTTCATGAGAAATCGATAAAAGGAAAATGAAAATATTTGAAATGTTAGCTTTGAGCACATTAGATTTAATAGTCAATATTGGATAAATTATGCCTTTTTTATTAGCGCGAATTACTAAGTGACTGACATTTGAAGCGAGGATGCTGTTATTTCTCAATTTTTATATAGCATTTTATATTAAAGTCGCTTCCATGCGATCTACGTGTATCACTTTTAAGCACAAAGAATTTTCATGTGTTTCCCACGTATTGACTGAGTGATTCAAGAAGAAGATTCATATGTTAATACATACGATTACAAGTCAAAAATAACAAATATATGTAACGTGATGTAGTAAAAACACACTTTTATATTTTAAGCCGTGCCTAAGCGAAACGAGATATATTAGAAACATTCTGTTTTTATTTTCATGGAACATTAGTTTTGAAAATACCTATTATAAAGCTTACTCTGCAAAAGTAACAATCAATTAATTCCTAAAAAAGATTACTTATTTAATACAAATTTTTTTTTTTCAACCGTGATGCGTCCAAGGTTCTAGGGGACCAAAGTAAAACATAAATGATACTGTTATTAAATACCACAAAGGTTTTATGAAAATATTAAAAGTTTGTTATTCTGTATTATTTACTTCTTTGGAGAGTTTAAAACTTCATCAATATAGATTGAAGAATTTAAGAAACCAATAAATTTAAAGATTTACTCTTTATACGTACATATGTATATCGGCCGCGTTATTAAATCAAAAAAGTAATATAAAGTAATCTAAATCTAATAGGTATAATTGAAAAATGAAAAATATCATAGTTAACATGATACGGACCATCGTGGCGTAGAGGCACAGCGTTTGCAAACGCGACGGTTTTCGGGTTCGATTCCCACTCGGGGAGAACTAATTATTTAAATTATATATATATATATATATATATATATATATATATATATATATATATATATATATATATATATATATTATATATATATATATATATATATATATATATATATATATATATATATATATATATATATATATTTGGCTTGTATGAACTTGTTAATTGTATGTGGTGCCTAGCTATACTTAATTGTATTATTAGAAAAAAAATGTTTTGATGTATGCTATCTATCATCTGATGATCGTAATAAAATAAAAAAATAAACAAATAATTTATATATTTACACGTTATTACACGTATTACTTTACTACACGTATAGTTTTTTACTTCATTAGACGTATAGTTTTTGTTATTACAAAAAAACTTTTAAGCCAATACAAAGCTTATCGCAGTACATGTGGCGTTGCAAATCCGAGTTTCGCTGCAAAGCAGGCTTCCTTCCTAATGAGAGGGATTTAGAGCGTAAGCCATCACTGCACTCCCTCTTGATGGGAAACACACGCCTTAAATCTCGGGATCTTGGCATTTTCCTGTATCTTGCAAATAATGGCTATGTAAGTGTGATAGTATTTATTATATTAGTAATAATATATAAACAATGGAAGTATGTACAAATAATATGTACTCATACGAGAATTATTTTATTTACGTATCGAATATCATTTTTTGATGCAGTATGGAAACTGTAGTAGAATAGGATAAAACATAATATTCTTTATGACATTCATAAAAATAAATAACAGGAAAAGCTTAGACATGTATATATATATATATATATATATATATATATATATATATATATATATATATATATATATATATATATATATATATATATATATATATATATATATATATATATACATATATATATATATATATATATACGTATAAAATATATGCTAAAACAGACTAACTGATAAATAAAGAACTTGTTGTATAGAAAGATTCGAGGGGTAACGTTTCAGGGTAAATTAAGTTCAAAAACCATTTATAATAATAATGAGCCTATACTATATTATATACGTACATCCTGCATGATTCTATATTAATTTGTCATAAGGCAATTTCTCCACAGAAATGTGAACCTCCATAGAAATTAACAAAATGTTGGCACTTGTACGCGTAAATATTGAACCATAAATATAAATCGAAAAGATCGATTAATTTTACCACGTTGATACGAGTACGTTAATAGATCTCATTTTCTCCTTTATACAGTTTAAAAACTGACATTTTAAAATTTTATAAGATAAAAAATTTATTTCGTCTTTTACGACTTGGGAATGGATATTATATTTTGTTTTATTAGTACAGACCAGGTAAATCTTAACTGACCTCCCGCATGGTGGTACACTATAAACCATTTTCCCCCGTTCTTGCAGGAATTTACCTGCAGAAATCATCTTGTTCTGTCACTCTACAACATCCAGGTAACCTGTATACCAAATTTAATTTTTCTCTAGCAAAGATGTGTTGTATATCAGTCAATTTCTCAGCAACGTTCTGACAGCACTCAGTCCGTTTAGTTTCATTCCACACTGAATATCGTCGTTGCATCATCATAATTTAAATCTAAATAAATGCTCTATATGAAAGACGATACTTTTAAAATAGCTATACATCTTCTTGCCTTGAACTAGAGATATGAGCATTTTGAGTTTCCTTATTTTTATTCTTCAAATAGAACAATTATGTAAATTCATTTCAAGTATAAAAGTGACGTTTTATATGAAATAAAAAAAATCAAACGATTTATTAATTACAAATCATAATAGTAAAATATTTTTTATATTTATTTTATATATAAAATATACTTTTTATAGCAACTAAAATATTTTGTGTTCAATAAATTGTTTTACTCATTTCTTTAATACCCAAAATTCTTTTTGCTTGTATAGTGAATAATATATAATATTATGAATTGATTATCAATTATTAAATTGCTTGTCAAATGTCGCCAGCCATATTATAGTTCAGGCCGATGTGTGTATTAATTTTACAGTAATTGTTCTCTTGAACGGTTATTTGCGAAGGAGAAGTTAGTTTATGTTTCAATATATTAAAGTATAATGTTTGCTTTTCATTGTTTAGCTACATCGATGAACGTTTTATATATACGTATATATATACATACATTTACCACTGAATTAAAATTTGAAACTATACCTATTGTGATTTAATGAAAATATCTCAACTGCGACATAAGGCATTTACAATATTGACAATAAAAGGTCAAGAGGCATATCAGACAATCGCCTCTATGTATACAGCCATAAAGACACTTTACCTTGGTTTTTTGTAAAAATAAAAATAAATTGATATCATACGACCGTTTTATACTTGAAGGGCAATCTAACAGTTCATAAGATATTACAATAGTTAACCTTAAATTAGAATTAATGATAGACGTGTACAATTACTACAGATAGATGATCATTTAATTATTGTTGTACGGAGATTATATTCATTATTATAACATAAACGTGATGGTTAAATGCTTTGGGTAATTTTCTTAAGTACCTGTAAATGACTACTTAATACCTATAAGAAAATATTGATTTTGAAATTAATTTGACGTTTTGTCATTGAATCTTTAATGGCGTATTTAAATAAAAGAACCTAATAAGAAAAATAAAAGAAATAGTCCAAGTTTGGTCGTTGAACCTCTCAATTATATTATCATATTGTATGTTCTAACTTGACTTGGCTTGACTTAAAGTTTTGTTTACAGTGTTGTTGTGATTATATAGGGTCTAATGCATCTGATATAACTAATGTGCAGTGTGCTAGTGCAAGTAAATGCATTTATCATGTAGGTTGTCGTCAATTCTTGTAGTCCGTGCCAGTAGTACAAGCAAAGTTAATTTTTATAGACAACACCTAAATACACCGTACAAAAGCTTTTAAAATAATTTTTTAAAAATACCCTACAGATTTTGATAATGGGAATTTAATACAAAATGTAGCAAATACTATTTTTTTATATCATTATATATATTAAATAAATATATTGATTTAAAATATTTTTCTCGTTATCTTGATCTTTTTAAGCAAAACAGAAGTCAAGAAAACAACGTTACTTTCATTATAATACTGACTTTTACTGAAAGTAACAAACGATTTTGCCTTTAGTAAATTTATTGATACATTATAAATACATAAATAGAGATGACATCATACAGGTGATTGTTAGTATAAAGTAGTACTTTAACCTCAACTTTGCGAATATTCGTGAAGTAAGCATTACTTTTTATTTAAAATTTAAAACATTAAGAAGTGTTGTGAAAACTTTTACTGATATTGGTCGTGTGATTTGTATGAAAGTAGTAGACGCTGTCCTCATTATATTGTCCTCATCTTGCATATAGTAGGGTTAACAGGAGAACCTAATGTTAAGACACTTGGTACCTCTCACCACTCGGTAAATTGAAAATAATCTGTTTGACTGGTGACCGAACCTCATTGACATGTTTACAGTCAGATGGTCATTCCGGCTCTTTAATTTAATTTTATTCGTTGCTAAAAGACGTTGCGCGCTAGATGACAATATTCAACTTATAAATTTTTTTTATAATCTTTTGACATTGAATATTAATTTATTTACTTCTAGACAACTGAGAATATTAATCATTATTAATAAGACTATAATAGTTTGTTCAGTTCTTCTGGGAAAGATACAAATTTTCAGATTATGGATAAACTTCCGAAAAGCACATACCGCCGATTAATCTGAAATTTGGTAGACTAACGTATTTTGACCTCCTGATCACGAATACCAAATACGAAAATTGGCACAAACGCCATTTTGAATAAGCAAAACGAAGGAGAACCTCTTTTTGTTCGGTGTACATGATCGCGCATTCCTTACCGATTTAGACAATTTTTTTAGCTTTCCCTGTAAGTGGAGACTGTAAGTTCCCACTGCTTGCCTTGCTTGCCTGCCTTGCTTGCTTGACAAATTTTCATATTTTATATGAAATGATCTCCACAAGTAAGTTTGTATAAGTTCTTATTATGATGTATTTATACATTTCCAGTGATCGACTTTTTTACTTCGATAGTACGAAAAGCTCTTCCAAATTTTATAACTCTAAGTCAACGTACGTACGTACGTACGTACGTACGTACCCTACAGGTTTCGATTCCGCGGTGGCGTTGACCTAGACATTTGAGTTTTTCTGTGCTACAACAGGACACAAGCCTGGATGATTTACACTAACTTTAAGTTGATACCCCTACGCGATTCTGAGCAAATGGTCTTCACAGACGCAAAGACAGACAGACAAGCAAATATATAGACAAATCGACAGTATGTCTGTAGATTTTGACAAGGATAACAAAGTGATCCTTTAAGCATTTTTTTCTTTTGAGTTATGGAATCCTAGAAACAGTCAAAACATGAACTCAAATAATTTCGTTACTATCAAAGCGCACAACAGTGCGCCGGCCAAGTTCTAAGCGCAGCGCAGCAGCGCAGCAGCGCTATTAAAGCTTTTAGCTTTAGCTTTTAGCTTTTATAGAAAGATATTATAAGCAAACAAACTATACTAACTGCAGACATTAGCGTAATCATTTTGAATAACCGTGTCAAATAAGATGGCATTAAAAAAAAGAGTCCGTCTGGCAGACGAAGGAACTCAAACCTGGAAAAGAGGTTACTTTATCTGGATGGGGATTCACTTAAGTAATTTACTAGACTATTATATAAACAGAAACTTTTCTAATTAGAGATCGTGTTCTTTGTCTTAAATATTTTTAAGATGTAACTAAAACAGATTGCAGTATATATTATACATGTTACATAACATCCACATTTAGAAATATTTGAGTATAAGTAGAATATAAATAATTTTTTTTATAAATTTTCAGGCGAAAGTTAGTAACCGTTTATTGACAGTTAATGTATCAGTTACATCCAAAGATGAGCACCGTATAACCTACCATATTCTTACAACACGATTGTTTAGTGCTGGTGTTTCCTAAAGACGTTTGTTAGGTAAAATTACATTTAAAATAATATAACAAATCTGTGTTACTTAGAAATAATGAACATAGATTACAGTTATGCTTAATATAAGATGAAAGATTATTAAAATTATTGAAATGTTGCTGTTTTAAATATACTAAGAGGACCATCGTGGCGCAAGGATACATCGTCTGTCTGTAAACGCGATGGCTTTCCCACTCGGGGAGAATGAATATTGTGATTTTCTTTGATCTGCATTTCTTCTGCCTATCCTGCTATTAGAGGGCATGGCCTATCTACAGCGCGAACCTAATATATATATATATATATATATATATATATATATATATATATATATATATATATATATATATATATATATATAGATATATATATATATATATATATATATATATATATATATATATATATATATATATATATATATATATATACATATATATATATATATATATATATATATATATATATATATATATTATATATATATATATATATATATATATATATATATATATATATATATATATATATATTCTAAAGCTTTACAGATAAATGATTCCCTTATAAATAGTAGTTAGTAGGTAGTTCTTACTTAGGTTGTTCATGAGCTTTCATTCAAAACCATTGTTTGATATAAATAATTTATGAATCTTTTACGAGTTTATAAAGGCTATAAAGAGGCGCAGTATGCTCTTTATGTCGTCTTCGTACGTCAAAGGGTTCCAGAAGAGATTTAAAAACAGTAAATCATCCAAAGTGTAAATGTATTACGGTATACGTGATTATATTCTAATTATCAAATCGAAATAGGATTTTATTTGCTATTTAACTGTCCAATATTAAGTATACTTGTATTTTGGTATTTTGTCCGTGGTTTTGACCATGTATTTGAGTGAAAATGAGCAAGAATTTTGAATGACATTTAACATTATATTCTAAATGCCCTGAAATAACCCTGCCCTATGCCCTGATCACAAGTAAATTTAATAATTTATATTAAAATTATTATGTTAATGCAATATAGCTTCGAGTCGACTTCGATAAATGGACAATCCAAACATAAAGAGTTTCATCGTACGAACTGGTTTTTCATAAGACAAGCTCAGTTACCCATCTGGCTAAATATTCACCGTAAAACTGTTAATAAAACTTGCACGTACTTGCACTAACCTACTGAGTATTTGACATTAAGTTATCTCAGGAAGAATTGTGTTAATTTGTAATTTTATATTTTTTTTTGATTTGGTGTATACTAAGTTACCTTCTTTCTCTAATAAACTTCTTTCTCTCTTAATAAAAGAGAAAAAAAATTACTAAATTTTGTTGTATATTTATTTCACCAATCATGTTCACGATATATGCAAAATGAAGGTTAACAACAAACAGTTTAAATGTATTCTTTTTTATGTAGTTGCTTAGTTATTACCGAAGTTAATTATCTAGATCTCACATGAAATATTTTCAGCCGAACATAATTCTTATATAATACTTGTACCTGCTTTTTTATTATTATTCTTCTTCGTCTCTCTATTTATAGCGTTTCGAGCGTGCCAGTTGAGCACAATTAACTTTGCCAATGTCAACGTTGAATGCAGAACATACAAAGGAATAACTTTACAAAATCGAAACACCTATAAAAAATTAAACACATATTTACAATATAGTAGATTAGTAATAAATAATATTTTACAACAGTGTTAATTTATAGATTAATATTGTTATATTTAATATATTTACATAATAATTACTAAATAAGAACATTAACAAGTACTGAACATTAAGAGGACGAGGGCCTTTGAGATGAAGGACATCATACAAGGGTCGAATTAATTTAGTATAAGAGAAGAGAATTTTGGAAGGGGAATCGTCGTGCAAGTCACACTCATACAGTGAGCAGTCCCTGGCCCTGACCTTGGCCAGATGAAACTGTAAACTGTAATATCTTATTTAACTGTGTCTACTTAAACATATTTATAAGATAAGATATTATATTTTTATAAGAACATATAAAACTTTCATACTAGGCTAGGAATATGCAATGATCAATAAGCTTTATTGGTTTTAAGACTAAGAAGAAACCTAAATAAATAAATAAGCAAAAATAAAAAAATATATATATGAATTCGTATGAGAAAAATAATATACTTTATATGATCCTTGCAGGCTACATTGATTTTTCAAAGAATATAAAAGGATCTTTGACATAAAACTCCGGTCCCAAATCTGGGCCATAACTAACGTTTAAATTGTTTTTAAACAAGTGAAATTAAGGCTTCTAAACAAATTATCAATTCAAGTATGATCTGTCAACCTTTTTACGAGAGCTTTGACCCAAAAACTAAATTTATACCAAAGATATCATATTCTACTACCAACCTGCTCGCTGGCTTTATACCTACATTACAATGCAATTCTTCGATTTTCTCGTCGTTTATTTTTGAATCACTCTTGTCTATTATTGAAAATCGTGATCAATGAACTTATATATTTCTTGTATGTATATATTAAAACGTAAGCATATATGTAATTAACATATAATCTGTAACCTTTTTATATCCTAGCTTTTCTATTTATTGGGTAAAAAACACAATATCCACTTCATATAATTGAAATTAATAATCCAAATCATACCAACACTATTCATTTTCCGTTTTATAGTAAAATACGTATTTCATAAGCTTAGCTCCACTATATTTTTAACAAATTTAAGCATATATCGCAGAAATAAAAAGTTTCATACAAGATTTCTTCTCCCAATTTACCCTCTAAGGGGTGGAATTTCTAAAGATTCTCTCCGATTCCTAGTGCTTTCCTCACGCAACTGAATCTCTCAAGCTCTCGAGTTTTCGCAACATTCTTTATTGTATTATACTACATTACTATTCACCACTGTATGTTGTTCTATACCACCAGACAATAAATATTTTATGTACAGTGGAACATACTAACTAACTTTTTATTTACTATCGATTCACGATAACACGTTATATTTGAATAAAAAATATTTTTTTTCTTTTTATAATTTGTTAAACATAAAAGTGGTTACTAAGGGCTATTATTCGGAGATAGACATATGCTCCCGCGGACTTGAAATAAGCATTTTTAAAGGTTCCTCTTTAATTTTGTCATATATTATTTTTACGTAGCCTTAACCATTTACGTAGCGCAACCGAGTCAAAGAAAATGGCTGAATTTATTATGGGTCCAATACCTTATTCTATCCTATTCAGGAGATTTCATGTTATAATTTGAGCGTCTGCTGTATTTTTAGGCAAAGTGCTGTGTTGAATTACACCACTGTAAATTTAAAATAAAGTATCTCTTTAAGTTTATATTTTTTATGTTTAAGAGTCACTGGAGGACCAGCAGTTCTTCAACCAAGCAAAATCCAAATCAGGGTTATTTCATTTGGGGTCGGCTGCGCACGTGTATGCCACCTTGGTGTATATACCAGTGTGCTCGTGTTCGTAACTGGATCAAACAAGTGTCTGGAGTATAAAGTGGACCTAAAACTGTAAAAAAAATAAAACATAAAAAAATGCTGCACATATTTACATTTTTACTGAAGCTTAGTTAATTTTCAGATTGATGATATTTTCTTCTGCATAAAGGTTGCCAGAGAATGACTAAAGACTAGATTAGAATTTTTCTACGTTTAAAAAAATATCTCTTCAGGTTCCATTATGTTTTAAAATAAAACTGGTACTAGAACGTTTTTTGTTTGTAGTACATCGCACAGAACATTGAAATCCCAATTGTAAGCTAAACTAATTTTTGGACATAAAACCTTTTCACTATTAATAAAATAGACAATATTAATTGTAATAATAACCCTATGTTTTGCTTTCATCCAAATGATCTATATTGGATATAATTGTACAATTGTCAATAATATGATTAAAAATATATAAGAGAGGGCATAGTTAGTGCTGAAATATTATAACACCATCGTGTTTCGAGGAAGTAAGACTTATAATTACAGTGATAGGTATTAGGCAGCAAGACCTATATAGAAAATCAACTGGGACTCTGTGCCGTCAATACGATACTCGGCTGTGCCAATTGCTTACTGTAGCGAAGTTAGTAATTTAGGTCTATTGATTGATTGTACCATGTCTCGGGTACCTCACATCAATGCTGTCAGCAAGCGCATGCGTTTCTCCTTCCATACCCTTAGGCGTCTCCAATACTTCCTTCCTCACAAAACCAAGGTTATGTTACCGCAATTTCTTCTCCTTCCCATCCTCGACTACACTGATGTCTGCTATTAAGATGTGACCGAAGTGCTACTTAACAAATTAGTGCGACTTCAAAAGCTGGCCATACGCTTTGTTTACGGCTTGCGAAAGTATGACCATGTTTCCCAATTTTTTGCTTCTATAGTTTTTATATTTTTTGTAGAATATGTAAATGACAATGTTTAATATTAAAATAAATGAATTGTTATAACCGAATCACTTTTTAATAATATTAACAATTTATTTTATATATTGAAAGGTTTTCGATGAATTTTTTTTATTTCTTAACTTTTGGGTCAAGAACCGGATGCAGCAGGCAGTGTTACTTGAAATTGTGCGCATTGTGTGCAGAATTCTCACTTTGAACTCCTAACCGATAGCTTATACTTTTATACCCCTTTTGTAGACCAATATTTTTTACATTTTATTAATGGTTTTATTACATATTTTAAAGAATATTTGTACAAGTAAAGTCTGTTATAGACACAAATACATACATTATTTATATTGTTACATTGTTTTTTTTAAATGTACTCATTTTCTGACCGAAAGCATTCATATTGATATTTTTTAACGCTTAAAGTTAATTTTTGTGTAGTGCTTATACCTTTGTAATTTATTAAGTTTTTATACCTATGAAGCACAAATTATAAACTGAATAATCAAATCTTTAATTTAACACCAAAACAAATGTTCATATATTATGTATTTATAATATACAACAACATACGTTGTATTCAAATCTGGAATATCTTATATCTTACATATAAAGCTTTAATAATACAATTTAAGCGGAAAATCCGATATCTTGAGTCGGAGCATTGATGAGTGTTTAAATATTCATGGGAAATGCGACGCTCGGTGCTCTTAACTCCACTACAAATGACTGCCATGGATCAAAATCGTACCCGTTGCGAGACAGTCGACACTGTCGACGTGTACTGTATAAATAAGTCTTTAACATATTTGAATATTTATATGAAATTTCACTTTTTATTTCTATGAAATATTATTTAGTAGGGAAAACGACTGTAACAGCATGGTATGGTATGTTCAATCATCATCAAATGATTTAAATTATTTTTATTTAACTGCTCTGCCTCTATTCGGCCAATCAAGACACAGTATTTTGAAAAAAAAAGAGGATAAAGTTAGGAACTTAATACGTTAGGAACTGAACATTACACTTCGTCTATCTTCTGACCTCTAGTACCTAATTTTTTTCCTGTTTAGTATTTTATAAAGCTATTTTGGTTGTATGTTTTCAAATTTGAATATATATATATATATATATATATATATATATATATATATATATATATATATATATATATATATATATATATATATATATATATATATATATATATATATATATATATATAATTGTGTTCCAAATATAACTGATTGGAAGAAATAGTGAAGGTGAAAATAAAAGAAGCTCGTAGTAAGTCAGTTTTTAAAACAAAGTGTGTCTAGATCAAATTTGGCTAGCATAATAATTAAGTAACAGGCGCTCAATCAAGGCTAGACCCTAATAGCTTGTGATTGTGCAATACGCCTTGTTCCAGTTTCTAAACCTAAAGTCAAAGTACAAATTATTTCTGTTCTGTATTTAGGGCTCGTGTCTTGTATTATGACAGTGTTAACATTTGTTCATAATGTTTGTAAGGAATTATTCAATTATTAATCCATTATTAATGTCATCAATATTAAATAAATAGATATGGAATGCAAGTTTTTTGTTGAAAGCAAATATTAGAACAAGTGAATGGCATGGTCTACTTGAGAATGGATAGGGAAAAAATAGTAAGATAAATGCTATGGAAATTCGGAGGATATGCAAAGTCTGTTTAACTGACCGAATTCGCAAGGATATCATATTGAGAGCAAAGAAAATGGTTCTCAGATGAGATCAGAGAGAATGAGTGATGATTACACAGTACTAGGAAAGGTAGAAGGAGACCTTGACTGACATCCGAAAACACATCGTAGATACTGGAGGAAATATAAATAAGCCTTTTTTTATAGCCATCAATAATATTGTATATGTCTTTAATTGACGATTTATTCCGCATATAGAAGGAAAGGTAGGCGAATTCGACACACAAGCTTGACTAGAACACCGGACGTCTTTAATTAAAATATTTATGAAATTTATATAAAAATATATTAAAATCTTTAGCAGAATATGTAAATTCCAAGCAAATATTTATTTTTAGTGATATTTACATTTATTTACCTTACATCGTAAATTAAGTTGTATTAGTATTTCCTTATAACAATAATTGGAGTGTGATTTATTTTTATTAATATTATAGTAACAAGTGTGTGTTTAAGGTCTAATTAATTTAACGTCATCCTAATTATGGTTTACTAGGCATAATTACGATGACGATGATGACTAACTACACGTGTAATGTACGCGTATTAGTAAAATGAAATAATATGGTATCGTTCTAACAAAGTCGTAAAATATTTGACTTGTACTTACAGTGATATGATGCGATTGGGTTGAAATCTCAAGCGGAAGTTTTATATCAAAAATTAGCTTTTACCTAAGGCTTTGACGCTGTGGCTTAAATACAAATAATTAAGAATTATTTACGACACAGTACACATTCGAATTCGCCGTGGTAACTCTAACGAGTACAGTGCTGCAGTAGTCATAATTATCATCATGATTAAATATGGCCTAAATGGTTTCAGTTCGAACCAGTAGTATCTGAGATTCATTCAGATTTCTTTTATAACAGATAGGAAACCGCATATACGTATTATATATATATATATATATATATATATATATATATATATATATATATATATATATATATATATATATATATATATATATATATATATATATATATATATATATATATATATATATATATATATATATATATATATATATATATATATATATATATTTCTCAGCACATATTGTAGGAAAGTAGAAAATATAATAATGTTATCCCTAGTACCTACTGTTTTCTTCTTTTCAGGTCCTTCATCTGTTGAGAAGAATGCTTTTATTTTAATT
Source organism: Dione juno (assembly GCA_037127375.1). Taxonomy (NCBI): domain Eukaryota; kingdom Metazoa; phylum Arthropoda; class Insecta; order Lepidoptera; family Nymphalidae; genus Dione; species Dione juno. The sequence goes on along the minus strand of JAXRJS010000059.1, from coordinate 4,192,115 downwards.
ATTATCAAACAAATTGTTTCATAATAGAAGGCATTTTGCATATTTCAATGATTGTTACGAAATACAGTGATTTGTTCGTAGGAGTTGATTTCACAAGGTTACTATCAGGAGCGCGGCCCTGCACCCATTTAACGCACAATCTATTAAAACACTTCCGAAAGGAACTATTGCTACTTTACTTATATAGAAAAAACTTCAAAGAATTTTTATTGGAATTTTAGCAATCGTAGGACGCTGTTATAATATCATAATTGCAATTGCATAAAATGCATATTTTAGTAATAATTTGCTATAAATTTTTATATATTGAACATTCAAAGTTACGTGGTGATCAAAGGATTTAATTAGCACAAAGATTTGAGATTTAATTATCATTCTATGAAAAAAAATATTGGAGAATATTCCTGACAGTTATAAAATAGAATTAATTTTGCAAATTGTTAACGTCTATCTTGTATAGTGAAAAGTCACTCCGTTTTAAAGCATCTGCTCACTTAGAGACATATCATTCTCAGAGGTAAGCGTATAACAAACAATCGTCTTCCGTCATCCGTCACCCGTCATTCGTCATCCGTCATCGTCATCCGTCACCCGTCCTCCGTCCTACAGCTATTATGCATCAACATTTGTATTTCTAATATTAAAGCACAGTAACCGATTCTTCCGTTCCAAACAAATGGTTAAATGAAAATAATCTAATTTACGAGAGTACTTTAACAACATCAACATATTGTGTATAGAAAGTTTCATTTGGTTACGATAGTTGAAAATGGGATAACTAGTGTATATCGGCTAACGTTCATGCGTAAATCAATTAGCATTGACAAACTGCCAACTTGTTCTGCCATGACAGGTCCATTAGGAAAAGTTATGAACATGCCTTTGTTTGTGTTTGTTCTATTTTATATTTTAGTTATTGATTTTTTAAACTTCTTTATAATAATAGCTTTATAATAATTGGGTAATTATTTTGAATACCCTTAAATATTCTTGTTACTTTGCTTCATAATCTAGTATTCTAATCTGTTACCAACATATGAGTTTTATCTCTTAAAACAATTTTTATTATGTCCACACATGTTTTGTAGTTACTATATATAGCAGGGTAGGCAGAAATAACCTAGTGTTAAGACATTTCCATTCCATTGTGCGTTGAGTAGTGGATCACAACTGCCGAATTTATATTCTTACCAGAGCGAAGAATGTATTTAATTCTCTTTAAGTGGGAATCGTATCTACAAAAATAGCTTTTACAGTCAGCCGCTATTCCTACTACGCCACAATGGCATATTATTAATTAGGTACATTATTCACAACTGGCTCGCATCACCTTACGTTCACACCCAGACTGCGTGTTGTGGTGTAACTGCGGTATACATTAATCATGTTTGGCCGATAGTTTGTGTCTTAATAAATTATTGACACGCTCTGGAACACAATCTACTACCTACGCCTACAATAAACACATGAAAGTAAAAATATGTATAAGAATTGGTTACAATATTAAGTCGAGCTTAAAAGCTTTATTTGATAAAAATTGGTCTTGTTATGGCAAGTTTATACTAACGTATGTATGACCAACGTAATCTTGATCGTCGAAATCTAAAATTTGAGAGCACTAACCAACTTTAAGTCTTAAGTCCTTTAAGATATTTTTTTAAATGAGCCAAGTAATTGGTACAATAGCTGTCCACTCGTTTAATTTTATTAACACGAGATACCAATGTAGTAAATATAACTACTGTATATTGTTCATAATTCATAATTGTAAATGTTGACAAACTGAATTTTTCATTAATAATAAGTTCTATGTATTATTTATCAGGTTCCAATTTATACATTAAAGGTATTCACTAAGTATCTATTGTATCGTAAGTTAGGTTATATAATAAAAATAACAAGATTTTCAAGTAATAAATCAATATATATGGTACGTTATAAATTATGTGTTTTTTGGCAATTAATGAATAAAACATTGAATTGTCCTACTTTAGATGACAAAGTTGGCTTAATACTAAAAAAAAGTCATTTGTCAATGACAATTGGTACATATTCGACTCCTACCCACGTTATAATGAATTCACATCGTTTATTAACGAGAGCAGTGACAATTACGCTTATTGATAACGTAAACTATTGTATATTATTCATAGTAAACTATAAATTCTATTGAGGCATCATATGTGTACATTACGACCATATCATCAAATGTTCCTTTGACAACTAACTAAATCACAAACTTTAATTCACCTTCAACACAATTTAAACCAAATGTGTGTGCTGGTCCAAATATACCCATAGTGCTGACATTCAAAACTTCTCAAACGAGGTAATGTACGAGAATCCCCAATGAGTTTGTGGTACAACTTTATTTGCGAACTAGTGTTTTGCCCCTATGTTGCCCTGTATGTTTGTTACATTGAACTATTATGAGTTAAAGAGGTATATAGCTATATAGGTATGTAGCGTATGGCGTATTCGTTCTCTCTGGCTACTCCGCTAGGGATAAAATGTAAAGTGTATGTATGTGTGTGTTTTATATAGGTAAGTTAATCTACTCGACATTATTTATTAAATTTATTACTATTGTCCTTATTAATTTTCTCTTGATAATCATCAAGATCGGTAAAAAATATAACCATATTTCAAATCAACTTCAAAGGTTCAAAGGTTCAAAGTTTGACATGCTACATTGTTGTAATGGGACTTTTGAATATAATTATTTATTGTATAGTATCGCGTGTTTTCGTAAGTGATAGTCTCAAAAAAAATACATGTATAATCTGGAAAATCAAACGATTCTTATTTTATTTTTATTTTAATATATAATTTTTGAAAATAAAAAATCATATTGAAACGATAGGTTTTAATAAAAAAAAATGGGTTAACTTCAACCTAGAGAAAAGTCCAAATTTCATCAAAATCAGTTTAGTTGTTTTTAAGAAACGTTATCATTGCGTTTCTGGAAGGTACGTGTTTAGTGTACAGTTAGTTACCCAGTAAATAAATTATATTACTGATCAATAATTTAGTAATATATTCCTTTTTAGTTGAAAGGATTTTTTTTTATTTTTTTTTTATTTATTTAATTTTGCTTTTTATTATTAGCTTCACGCTGTATCCCGTACATAGCAGGTTAGGCAGAGATGATCGTAGCTAGTCAGAACCTAGTGTTAAGACACTCCGTTCCCTACTCACTGCCTTTCGAGGCATTGCGTATTGAGTGGCGTTACTCAACGCCGCGCTTTGTCTTATTGCCAGAGAGAACCTCCTCTCTTTATCCACTTCATCTATAAATGTTATATTTGTAAAATCATTTATTCTGTAATTTGTTTTCTGCCAACATAATATTTAAATTTATAACTATGACATAATAACAATCGGTATTATATAGAAGATGTTGACGAGCGAAATTTCTGTTCCAGTGCCAAAATTTGAATATAATTTAAAACGTTCACTCGTTAGCAATATCTAAATTATGAATTGATTAAAATTTAAATTTCTAAAACAAGAAATCATCGAATAAATTTGTCCATTTATTTTATTGGAGAAATCTTCAATAATAATTATTGTACTTGATAAAATTAATTATCTATATTGCCGAGTCCTGTCCTTGACAGCTTTGAGAACTCCTTTTATTAGATTTGTTTGCAAGTCAGCAGAAATAGAACAATCGAGAGTTTAAGTTCTAATAAAGCATTGTTATGAAAAGCACGTCCAAATATTGCTTTGTCGGACAATAATTAAGTTAAAGCAAAAATATTTCTTTAATTCGGAAGCGAGAAGCTTAAGGGAATAATTAATTTAAAAACTTACGTAAGGCACTTGGTCTTATACATTGTCCATAGAGTAAGGCATAATAAACATTATTTTAACTACACAAAACCTGTTTGACATTAGTTTGTAAAAGATAAGCAAACATCTTTAAATCACAGACGCAGTCACCTCGTGCGACCTGCTGTTAGTATTATAATTAAGAATTATTCAAGCACTTTGACTCTAATGAACATTTTAATTAAATATTAAAGTAAATTTATGTTTCTCTATGAATAATTAATTCTCATGTATTTTACAATAAACAACATTGTGTATGTGAAATTCTTTTGAAAAACTCGTAATTATTTGTTTCAATTTAAAAGTGCTTTTTTTCACTTAACTCTGTATTCCGCTCATAGCAGGGTAGTCAGAGGGAACAAAAGTGATTGTATTATAAGCTAAAAAATATTGTTAAAGGAATTTGCCCAACTTTATATAAGTTACTACTGTCTTCTGTAAAATCTGTTTATATCAAATGCAGTTCTATCAGTTCTATCAGTGTCACCTGATAATATCAATATAAATATACAAAAAACAGTAATAGTGCCGACCGCAATTAATATTTGTATTTTTTGTACAAATCAGGTGTAAATTTGTAATTGTATAATTGTAATGTGTAATTTGTAAGGTGTAATTAAGTACAGCATATCTCAAAAGCAAAATAATGATTGTAACGAAGTATAAGAAAGTTGTTAGATAAAGAAATATTAAACTTACATACATAATATAGGTACATTCTAGATGTAAATGATTACAATCTCCGACATCTCGTAAAAGTTAACGATTTGCAAAGGGGCTGGCTATCACCTAGTTTCTAGTTACATTTTCCTCTTAAGTACAATCAAGTAATTCCTGTAAATTACTACTTAAGACTTGAAATATTATAATAATAAAAACATGATAAAAAATTATTCCTAATCAAAATTCACATGCAATATATATATATATATATATATATATATATATATATATATATATATATATATATATATATATATATCTATATATATATATATATATATATATATATATATATATATATATATATATATATGTATATATATATATATATATATATATATATATATATATATATATATATATATATATATATATATATATATATATATAATATGTATATATATATATATATATATATATAAATATATATATATATATATATATATATATATAGATATATATATATATATATATATATATATATAGATATATATATATATATATATATATATATATATATATATATATATATATATACTATATATATATATATATATATATTATATATATATATATATATATATATATATATTTGAACTTAAATAACGCTGATATTACAAAGAAATTAAGTAATTTATTCGACAAAATCGATTATATATAATTTTCAATTGATTTTATGTTTAAATTTGAAAAACTTTTGCCATTTGCGACTGTTACTAAGTGAGAGTGGAGTAAAACTACCTTTACTTGTAAGTCATCCACGTAATTCAACCGCCTCTGTTTTTATTTTTGTTCGACAGTTTACATTGCACAGTCAGGATAAAAACTATCCTTTATATATTGTGTAAGGCTATGAACTACTAGCATGCCAAATCTAACTCACTTCTCTTCAGTAATTTAAATAATTTAAATTTATTACTTTTTCATTTATTTCCGGGAACGACATAGAATACCGGGATAAAAACTAAGATTTATGTGGGTCGAGACTATAAGCTATTACTATACTAAAACTCATTAATTTCTGTCCAGTAGTTTTTGCCTGATTGGAGTAAAAATAAACAGACAGATAGACAGACAGACAGATAGACAGCCAGACAGATAGACAGACAGATAGATAGACGAAAAGTCTGCTGACTGGATTTTTAGCTTCTATTATCGATATTTTAACCGACCCAATCAATATTTATATTGAAATATTTTATGTACAGAATTGACTTTTCCATCCTTTTATATATAGATATAGATGAAGATGACATAGATTATATATAGATATAGATGAAATCATCCAAATGTTATGTTGGGAATATGATTTGTATAAAATTTATTCAATCAAGAACTATTGTTCTAAAATACACATAAAAAGGAACCAAATATATTTTTTTTAATATTTTATCATTATCAGAAAAAACTAATGTTCCATTTATTTTTTGTAGTGATTTTTTCAGCTTCCCGCACCATCAGGGTAGGCGGAGGAACCTATTGATAAGACTTAAGACTCCATATTCCACATTTCACTTACAAATAAAATAAATAAATAAATAGAAATAACCTTTATTCTCTAGTCCTTACATAAATATAGTTACAACTAACTAAAATAAAGTTTTTTTTATTTTTTATCATATTGTCATAGACTAGGTTGTCCTTTGACATAGGCCTCCTCAAGAACTTACTAATTTTCCTGTTCCTGTGCCAGAGAGCGCCATTCTTTTGGCAATTCCTCTTCTGATCTTCATGCTGGACGTCCTCTTGTCCTCTTTGCAACCTTTGGATATCAATATGTCACCTCCCTGGTCCACTTTTCTTTTATAGCCCTTATTATGTGACCGGTCCAGCGCCACTTGAGTTTTCTTATTTTTTTTGGTCACATCCTCCAATTTAGTGGAATCCTTAATTCTGGACAGCCTCCACTTGTCTTTGGGCTTATATTATTCATCTTATTTTTCACGATACTAATTTTAGAACTATATTATATATATATATATATATATATATATATATATATATATATATATATATATATATATATATATATATATATATATAATATATATATATATATATATATATTATATATATATATATATAATATAGTTCTAAAATTAGTATCGTTCTAAAATTTTATACCTACGTCACAATGCAATTCTTCGACTTCTTTCGACGTCCTTTTTTGAATCAATCTTGTCTATTATTAAAATTACGATCAATGTACGAGTACTTATATGTTTCTTGCATGTATACATTAAAACGTAAGCGTATATGTTATTAAGATTTTTTTTATTTTTAAATACACAACGTTATTTATTCTAGTCCTGTCAAATGTACTACTACTATCTTCTATTTCAAATATCGCCAGTGCTTAAAATTAACTATTATACTGAAAAAAAAAACATTATTTGAACTTAAATAACGCTGATATTACAAAGAAATTAATTATTTATTCGACAAAATCGATTAATATAATTTTCAATTAATTTTATGTTTAAATTTGAAAAACTTTTGCCATTTGCGACTGTTACTAAGTGAGAGTGGAGTAAAACTACCTTTACTTGGAAGTCATCCACGTAATTTAACCGCCTCTGTTTTTATTTTTGTTCGACATTTACATTGCACATCAGGATAAAAACTATCCTTTATATATTGTGTAAGGCTATGAACTACTAGCATGCCAAATTCAACTCACTTCTCTTCAGTAATTTAAATAATTTAAATTTATTACTTTTTCATTTATTTTCCGGGAACGACATAGAATGCCGGGATAAAAACTAAGATTTATGTGGGTCGAGACTATAAGCTATTACTATACTAAAATTCATTCATTTCTGTCCAGTAGTTTTAGCCTGATTGGAGTACAAATAAACAGACAGACAGACAGACAGACAGATAGACAGACAGACAGATAGACAGACAGACAGATAGACAGACAGACAGATAGACAGACAGACAGATAGACAGACAGACAGATAGACCGACAGATAGATAGACGAAAAGTCTGCTGACTGGATTTTTAGCTTCTATTATCGATATTTTAACCGACCCAATCAATATTTATATTGAAATATTTTTTGTACAGAATTGACTTTTCTATCCTTTTATTATATATATAGATATAGATGAAATCATCCAAATGTTATGTTGGGAATTTGATTTTTAAAAAATTTATTCAAATCAAGAACTATTGTTCTAAAATACACATAAAAAGGAACCAAATATATTTTTTTTAATATTTTATCATTATCAGAAAAAAACTAATGTTCCATTTATTTTTTTTAGTGATTTTTTCAGCTTCCCGCACCATCAGGGTAGGCGGAGGAACCTATTGATAAGACTTAAGACTCCATATTCCACATTTCACTTACAAATAAAATAAATAAATAAATAGAAATAACCTTTATTCTCTAGTCCTTACATAAATATAGTTACAACTAACTAAAATAAAGTTTTTTTTATTTTTTTATCATATTGTCATAGACTAGGTTGTCCTTTGACATAGGCCTCCTCAAGAACTTACTAATTTTCCTGTTCCTGTGCCAGAGAGCGCCATTCTTTTGGCAATTCCTCTTCTGATCTTCATGCTGGACGTCCTCTTGTCCTCTTTGCAACCTTTGGATATCAATATGTCACCTCCCTGGTCCACTTTTCTTTTATAGCCCTTATTATGTGACCGGTCCAGCGCCACTTGAGTTTTCTTATTTTTTTGGTCACATCCTCCAATTTAGTGGAATCCTTAATTCTTGACAGCCTCCACTTGTCTTTGGGCTTAATATTATTCATCTTATTTTTCACGATACTAATTTTAGAACTATATTATATATATATATATATATATATATATATATATATATAATATAGTTCTAAAATTAGTATCGTTCTAAAATTTTATACCTACGTCACAATGCAATTCTTCGACTTCTTCGACGTCTTTTTTGAATCAATCTTGTCTATTATTAAAAATTACGATCAATGTACGAGTACTTATATGTTTCTTGCATGTATACATTAAAACGTAAGCGTATATGTTATTAAGATTTTTTTTATTTTTAAATACACAACGTTATTTATTCTAGTCCTGTCAAATGTACTACTACTATCTTCTATTTCAAATATCGCCAGTGCTTAAAATTAACTATTATACTGAAAAAAAAACATTATTTGAACTTAAATAACGCTGATATTACAAAGAAATTAAGTAATTTATTCGACAAAATCGATTATATATAATTTTCAATTGATTTTATGTTTAAATTTGAAAAACTTTTGCCATTTGCGACTGTTACTAAGTGAGAGTGGAGTAAAACTACCTTTACTTGGAAGTCATCCACGTAATTTAACCGCCTCTGTTTTTATTTTTGTTCGACATTTACATTGCACATCAGGATAAAAACTATCCTTTATATATTGTGTAAGGCTATGAACTACTAGCATGCCAAATTCAACTCACTTCTCTTCAGTAATTTAAATAATTTAAATTTATTACTTTTTCATTTATTTTCCGGGAACGACATAGAATGCCGGGATAAAAACTAAGATTTATGTGGGTCGAGACTATAAGCTATTACTATACTAAAATTCATTCATTTCTGTCCAGTAGTTTTAGCCTGATTGGAGTACAAATAAACAGACAGACAGACAGACAGATAGACAGACAGACAGACAGACAGACAGACAGATAGACAGACAGACAGACAGACAGACAGACAGACAGATAGACAGACAGACAGATAGACCGACAGATAGATAGACGAAAAGTCTGCTGACTGGATTTTTAGCTTCTATTATCGATATTTTAACCGACCCAATCAATATTTATATTGAAATATTTTTTGTACAGAATTGACTTTTCTATCCTTTTATTATATATATAGATATAGATGAAATCATCCAAATGTTATGTTGGGAATTTGATTTTTATAAAAATTTATTCAAATCAAGAACTATTGTTCTAAAATACACATAAAAGGAACCAAATATATTTTTTTTAATATTTTATCATTATCAGAAAAAAACTAATGTTCCATTTATTTTTTTAGTGATTTTTTCAGCTTCCCGCACCATCAGGGTAGGCGGAGGAACCTATTGATAAGACTTAAGACTCCATATTCCACATTTCACTTACAAATAAAATAAATAAATAAATAGAAATAACCTTTATTCTCTAGTCCTTACATAAATATAGTTACAACTAACTAAAATAAAGTTTTTTTTATTTTTTTATCATATTGTCATAGACTAGGTTGTCCTTTGACATAGGCCTCCTCAAGAACTTACTAATTTTCCTGTTCCTGTGCCAGAGAGCGCCATTCTTTGGCAATTCCTCTTCTGATCTTCATGCTGGACGTCCTCTTGTCCTCTTTGCAACCTTTGGATATCAATATGTCACCTCCCTGGTCCACTTTTCTTTTATAGCCCTTATTATGTGACCGGTCCAGCGCCACTTGAGTTTTCTTATTTTTTTGGTCACATCCTCCAATTTAGTGGAATCCTTAATTCTGGACAGCCTCCACTTGTCTTTGGGCTTAATATTATTCATCTTCTTTTTCCATCTGAGAGCTTGAAGATATTGTCTTGTTTTTGTCATTTGTCATTATTTTTGTTTTTATATATTCATAGTGAGTCCGGCTTCCACATTATCTAAGCTGTTACACTTCCATATTATCTAAACTGTTTAAGCATTTCTTGAAGGGTGCACAACATCCTCAGCGAACACAACAATGTCATCTGCAAATCTAAGATGTGATAGTTTACTACCATTTATGTTGTTTCCCCTGTCGTTCCATTCAAGATTTCTGAAAATTGCCTCCAACACTGCACAGAATAATTTAGGAGACAAAGGATCTCCTTGTCTCACATTCCTTTTTGGATTTCAAATTCTTCACCAATTGTTTCTAGCATTACTCTGGCAATACATTAACTGTAAATATTTTTTATTATTCTTATGTATTTATTTTTATACCTTGTTTAGTTTGTGTTTTGTATATGTAGTAATGTAATAGTGAGTCAAACGCCTTGTTGTAGTCTATAAAAGTTATATACTACATACTTTTATATTCATTGTATTTTTCCATTACTTGCTCTATAACATGCATAAGATCCGCCGTTGAAAAATTTGATCTGAAGCCGGCTTGTTTTATTTGGCTGATCCTCTTTTAGTTGCCTAGTAAGTCTGTTTGATATAATTTTTGAGAAATATACACAAATATATATTCGTCCCAATCACATATACACAAGTATATGTCTGCTCCAGTGTAATCCTATTACAGCCTCAAAGTGACATAATAAAAAATCTAAACAATAATAAATGTGTCAACAATTAATAATAAGTGTATTACGTTGAGCGGTAAGACTAATTGTCTGACAATATAAATAATATTGTCATCGATCAATCAATAGTTATTGCCCTTCTGTTTGTTACTTATTAAAGATATAACTTATTAGCTTTTTATAACGAGTGATGATTGATGCCTCCGTAGTGGTTAGATAAATAATCATATATATATATATATATATATATATTATATATATATATATATATATATATATATATATATATATATATATATATATATATATATATATATATATATATATATATTTTGTGTTTGTTGAGTGTCATGTATTGATAGTAGTAGGTACTTCCTTCAATTATGTTTTATTTTTCATTTTAAAAATATTATATTATTATATACGTTAGCTACACTAGCGCACTTGGACAGTGTCAAAGATGCACAGGTTCGAGTTTTCGAAATATTGAGCGTTCGCTGAGGTATTTTTTCATATAAAAACGACCGTTATAAAAATTGAATCATAGCTAATCAATATCAATCTAAAAAATTTACATATTTATCAGTTTCGTGCATAATCCATAATTTTAATTACATAAACTATTATTCATATATTCAGATTAACATTGACTTGAAATAAATGTTTAAGAACAATGAACAAATATACATACATATATGAGAGTATAAATTAAAAGGTTAAAATAACAGTTCATTAATTACTCATTTCTAGCAACACGATTTGTAGTAAGTTAGTCAGTATAAGCTTAGCCACTAAGACACTTCGTGCTGCACTTTCTGGCCGATTTTTTTATTATATTAAAGTATTGAATGACGGAGATGAAGGCCGAGATGGATCGAACTTGCAATGTAAGTCATTTTACCACTGCACCACGATATAATGTATTTCAAATACTTTGTAATGCATTTAAATACCATTCCAACAATGTCAATGGTTGTAAAGTAACTTCACCATACAATTTCACAGTTTATTGTGGACTTTATGCATTCATAAAAGGCAAATTGTTTTCATTTCTTATTAAGAACTGTAAAAATAGATGACAATCAAATTAAAACTTTGTAGTATAATAGCTCGGTGCTTTGCGAAAAATAACATTAGTTACGAAATACGAACGAGACTGGCGTTGTTTGGTAAGAATGTATTTTATTTAAACAATTAATAATGTTTTATTAATAAGTGACGTAAGTACTTAAATGTATTAATGATAAAGATGTTATTATACATTTATAAAAATATTATGGATATTGCCTGTATTTACTGGTACCCATGAAAACAGAAAGAGCGTCATCTATCACATCACAGAGTCGCTGATATTCTATCTCTAATTTGACTCTAATAAAAAAATCAGTAAGTCAATAAGTCATTTCAATATATTTTAAAAATAATTTTTGATTTATATCCTCCTCATCCCAGTTTTGAGTTCACAACAAAGATGAATTAAGTAAGTAAATTATACAAATAATTTTTCCAACTTGTAGTAGTGTGGATATTGTAAGGAATCATAATTTGTATGTATATCATAATAATTTTCCTGGATAAAGCTTTTAAGCCAAGCAAGTTAAAATGGGACAAGCTTGAAACTAATTTACAGAACACACATTAGTACTGATTGTAATGTGAAATGTACGAAAACCGATTAATTGGCCCAATTGTCTGGATCAGTTTGACATGGCACGAACAATCTGTAGACAAAGTTTGCATGCAAAAGTCGCTCTTAGATTCACCCTGCGATTGGATTGTCTACCAGGCGAAGTTTGATAGCTTTGAGAAATGTAGTTAGATATGATAGTTCGTGTGCGATGAATTATACTTCCAACGCTATGAGCTTATTCAAGACACGATATGAATTGCTACAAACTTTATTGCGTTTACGATCTGGAATTGGTGAACTCGCAGGTCTATCGACGTTATCAAGATACTGTCGGTAACTAACAAGCACTTAGTGACAAGTTGATATTAATGTAATATAGTTTACTATGGTAATGGTTGTTATGAGTATTTCCAGTATTATATATGAGTACTACTCTAGATTGTGTTTTAATTTATAATCATTAGTAAAAGATTATTTTAGTAGCTAAACAATAAAGCTTTTTTTACTGTATAAATTACTACAAAAAGTAAAATAGTTACTTTCGTTATAATGTTTTTTCACACTGAAGTAAGAAAAACACGTTTTACAAAACAAATAAAACTTTTGAACATAGCTGGATTTGAAACCGCGGCTCTTGGGATTTTGTAACAAGTAGCATTTTCTATTGTAAATGATGAATCGATTCGTACTAAAACTGCTTATGACCGAAAAACTTCAACTATAATTGTACAAACAAGGGAGCCAGAACAACAATGGCACGGACGCCAAAAGTCTGTGGTGAATAAACAAGAGGTACAATAAAAAATCAAAAAAATATTCGTAGTGATAATCTTGGATAGTTAAAATTGAAACGTAAATAAGTTGTACCAAGCACACACTAGAATTTCGACGTTTGGACGGTTCACAAGAGGCGCAGGTTCAAATCTTGCTACGTTCAATTTTTTGATATGTATTTTAAAAATTAATAAAAAGGTGTTCATTATTATTTTATCTATTATTTCGTATTATTTAAATGAAATGGTAGATAAATTATTTATCCAAAGAAGAAAATTAGAATCAGAATAGAAATTTTGGATTTCAAGGAATTTTTCTACAAAAATATACTATAATGCAATCCTTTAACTGTAATCCTTTTCGTACAAGCAATACTTCATGATCTTATCAGTATACAGTATTTTCGAAGCCAATAGAAGAGTTGAAGAACAATTGCAACTTTCTTTGACTACAAGAAAAGACAAGAAACAAGAGACTCGTACAATAAAATAAAACTAAATAACATATATAATATATCGTACTTATATTTGACATTCATAACAATATATTCTTTTTCATTCATTTTTAGACATATTATGACTATTTGGACGAAGATAAGACAATAAACTTGATAGACAGTCACAGACACCCAAATCCTTGTAATTAATATTTTTATTATTACGTCGTTTATTTTTATAGAATTTTGAATAATTATTTCTGAAAATGTCTAACAATTTAATTTTACAAGTATTTTCATGAATTACATTGATTTTCATTTAATTTTCAATCGCTTCTTCTTCTAAATTGCAGTACACAATACACTTTTAAACTTAATACCGTGAACAAAGGAGGGGAAACTTGCTAGCCCTGCGATATTTCCCAAGCTCTCGATAACCATCGAATGCTCAGATTCCAACTTATGGTTCACATAAGGTAGATGGTTTAGTCTATTTCTTAATAAGTTTGCTATATGTTTTAACGATTATAGAATGAAAGAACGAAATATTGTTGTTTGCGATCTGTTGTATGCACTATGTTACATGTTATGTCAGAATTGAGTTTTGATAATTTTAAGTTATCTACTATAAAGTTTAGCATTAACGTATTTTATATAACGAAAAATAAATAGAAGTTACCTCTCTCTTTCTTATGTAAAATATTTAATGCTTTATTCGTCGTAGGAAATCTAATGTTAAACACTTCGTTCTCCACCTTCCGGCTGAATAAGAGGAATTGTGTATTGAGTGACAAAATTCAACGCCGCGATTTGTTTTTTTAGAGTTGGTAAATAAATGCGATGATTATGGTTCTTATGCCCATTATGCCAATACCAGTACCAGAATCATGGTATTTATAGACAGACCGACTAACTATATATATGGCTTGTATATTTTACAGCACTATTAATTATTATTATAGGTATATTTAAACAATATTAAATGTAACATAGCTACAATAACAAGTTTATCTAATGACAAAAGTGAATTACGCTTAGAGCTGAAGTTTTTCCGATAGCAGCGACACTGTACAACTAGCCACATTTGGTACAAGTTTAACGTATAGAATTCATAGATACTTCCTCAAGTACTTGAGTGCTATGCTGTACGCGAAACTCACAATGCTCGGGGTTGTGATATCTTAGCGTTTAAAACTCTGTAGAAAGCAAGTTTAAAACTTTTCCATATAGAAATAGAACTTGCAGCTGTATCTCGTTAAATAAACATACGCGTACTATGGTCATTTTCTTTATTGTAAACGATATTATTAGCCGTCGTGGCGCAGAGGTATGAGGAGGTTAATGCGACGGCTTATGGGTTCGATTCCCACTTGGGGACAATTAGTTTTATTTTCTTTGCTCTGGCAACAAGGGAAAGTGCGGCGTTGAGATCCGTCACTCAACATGCAATGCTTCGAAAGGTGGAAAGCGGGGAACGGAGTATCTAGCACTAGGTTCCTATGTTTTCAGTCCGTCAGTCAGTCAGTCAGTTTGCATTCCATTATATATAGACATTGCTACAAGTAAGGGTACAAATGTAATTATTTTAATACTAATAACGAAAATAACAACAGATTATAAAAACTATTGATTTATCACATGTTCATGTCCACAAGGTACGTAAAATGTGTTAAAATATTGTATTTTCTTTTTACATACAATTATAAGCTTGGACTCCATTTTTTAATATTTAGTAGCCGATGCATTATAACTGCAATCCATATCGCTTATCTCTTAAAATATCATGTAAATGTTTCCGGATCTGTTCAATGTGTCACAATCAATCACTTGATAATGCCATATATGCTTGATGTACCAGCCAACCATATTTTTGGTAGAAAGGTTTAAGTTCTTCCACTTCCAAGTTAAACTAACATTACATAGCATGTCTTTTGTTATTACAGTTATATTTTTATATGTACATGTATCTGTTGTTTAGTATGTATTACAAAGTTATTTAAAAAATTATCCTCTTTCTGGTACCAAGACGAAACGCGGCGTTGAGTCCCGCCACTCAGCACACTCTCAAAATGTGGGCGGAAAGTAGGGACCGGAGTGTCTTAACACTAGATGTTCTCTTTCTACCTTGCAGCTCCATATGCTGGATATTTTATTTTGACTAACAATTTTTTATGACGGATTGTTAACAGATTATTTTTTACATATATTCTAGCTAAAGCAACGATAATTTGTTATAAATTATTATAAAGTAACTATTTACGACAAGTAACAATAATGATTACTACTTTATTTACGATATTTCAAGGAACACTGCTTAGGATCACCCTAATTCCTGTTGCACAAAACTATGTTATTATTTTGATTTGCAGAACAGCCGACAGACACTTGAGACACTATTCCACTGCATCACGATCGCGATGTTTACAATAGACTAAATCTATGAAATTCATTATATACAATGAATATGTAAATATGAATAAGTAAACTTATATATAATATATAAAATGCAATATAAATTATACTTAATTAACTTATATGATATATTAAATTGTTGTGTTTCGATAAGTTATACGAAATCACATTGTATATGGTCGTATTTACTCTAATAGATTTTTTGAAGTTAAAAATAAGTTTAAGTAAGTTTCTTTTCTAAAATATTTTCCTTATTACGTCAGCTACCTGCCTGTGAAAATCTTGTCAAAATCGGTCCAGCCGTTCCAGAGATTAACCGGAACAAAGAGGCAGACAGAAAAACATTTAAAATAATATTATTTTGTATTATATACCGTATTCATACGCATGTAGTAAAAACGCGGCCAATTTTGTTTTTATATAGATATATCCAAACTACTTGTTAATCGTACCACGAGAAGAACCTTAGGTTATTTTTTTTTATTTAATCGATAGAAAAGCGACAAGTGTAAATATACTATATACATGAATAAGATTACCAGAGTACAGTAAACAAAACTGTAAAGTAATGTTACGCGCCATATTACGTTGCATTGTGATTCGTGAGGAAGCGTATGATTCTTACGGCTTCAATAAAATTGTTCCATAAACTAAAGTTTACAATCGAATAGACTTCGACCCTTTTTATCGATGTTGAATTGAATCTTCCAACATAAAAGCAATTGATATGTATCAGATATCACTAGTACTTCGTAGGATTCAATTCTCAATTTATTTCATATAAATAGAAAGCTGTTGATACCATGATTGTGGTTCTAAAATAGGACTTTCTTAACTTGATATTAAAATGTAAAGCTTAATATATTAAATGCTTCTACAGCAGGTATAGAGTAAGGAGCGCGACTATATACATTATTTTTATACACTGCAAAATTAGTAACCATATAAAACTAATGATAGAATATTCTGTATTTTTTTGTTCTGATCTCACTAATAGTATTTGGGTAGATCTATAAATACAATAAAAGGGTTGATGTATGTCAGTATCAAAATATCACCCATATACTATCACTTAATGATATCGGCTTTTTTATTAGTTTAGTAAAGGTTAAAGTAATATGAAACGTGTATATCAAAAGACTTTTTTTTAAGTGTCCTCTAAATCTTATATATAACAGGGTAGACATATTAAAAGTCTGTTGTATAGAACGGAGTGTCAAGGCACTGCGTTTTCCCGCAAGTGGGGATCGAACTCAGAAGCATCATCTTCGTCATCAAGAACTGTCTCCTATTTTCAAACTTAGGGAGGCGGAAAGGATTTACATGTTTATACCCAACTAAAAAAAAATATATAAGAAATAGAAATATAAATAGTTATACAGTAACATTTTCCAAAAGCCTTCAAACAGTAGAAGTTTTTAAAAATAAACTTTTGATTTAAAGAATATTGAAATACTCATTCCATTTTCATATTCTATTTATTCAGAAACAATATGAACCGAATGATAGAATCTAAAATCGTACTTTGCCTGCAGGTCCCGATTCTTCCCCCATGGTAAATCCATGAATATCCAACAAATATTTTCTTTTAATATTAAATTTGAACCTACAACACGACGATGAAGTATATCCAAGTGAATTCTAGAATACAAATTTTCATTTAATGCAAGCCTGTTAAATATATTGATAGCGGTTTCCTTTATGCATTGCCGTGGGCTTCTACAAATCTCCGGCTTAGCCTCGCTTACATGCGGCGTTGCCTCTGACTAAATTATTTCCTTAGTTGTGAATAATTATACAATTAAATTGTAACATATATATCCATTTGATCAACATAGTTCTTTTTTTTATTTATTTATTTATTTAGAGCATTGTTGGTAGTTTATACGAAATAAAGAAGTACAAATTATTTTTTTTTTTTACATTTTCTACTATGATATACTTATTTGGATTCACTTGAATGTAACTACTTAAAATGAGATCAGTTTATATAAAAAATATGCATATATAAAGTGAATTGTGAGACTCTGTACTTGCACTCAAGGAAACTTTTTAAAAAAAGAGCGACGTTGAGTTTCGTCACTCAACGCGCAATGTCTCTTCTTCACGTGGAAGAACCCAGTGTAATGTCTTTCCGTGTATTGACACTTGCTTTTCTTTGCCTAGCCCGCTTACCTGCATTTTTTAAATTTGGAATACAGGGTGAAACTGTGCACAAAATAAGCTTGTAACAGAGAACAATTCAAAAGAAAACCAAATTTTTCTTCTAAAACAAAATCTTAATAAAAGTCAAGATAAACTTTGAGCGTATATTGTAAAGATGGAACTTTGAAAGGGGTTAAGGTATACTGATTCTAAAAAGACACGAAAAAGGTGGTGCTATTCGAATAAATTGGCATAAGGGGGTGTACAGAAATGGCGGCCCCCTTTGTTACTCAAATTCATTGTAAGTTTAAGTTAGAAGTAATCGACGATGAAGTTTGCTGAGCGTCCTCGCTTTATATTAAGTAGCAGAAAGGCCTATTGTTGACTTCGAGCCCCGAGGAAAAGGATAGTTAATCCGGTATAAGTAAGAAAAATGAAATAGGCACATCCATAAACAATTGCTTTGTAGCGTTTTTTGCACTTTTAATTCTCGAAAATAAAACTTCATCCTTGTCCAACTTACTTATAACTTTATTTTTCTAGAGCTTTCTAGAATAATACTTTCTTCCTATATAGTTATTTTGGAAAAATCGGATATGCAGGTCCCAGAGTATAATAAATGATAAAAGTACCTGAACTGAAGTTGGATTATTGATATGTCGCTTTACTTAAAATGTTTTCGATTATCTCTGAAATGAAATAGCAATAATGGACTATAGAAAATATTCCATACGTATTTTAGAAGTTTCCTAGCAACCTCAAGTTGCAAATAACTATTATATTTAAGAATATATTTATTACATGAATTCTTTCTTTCAAATTTCACTCTATATCTAATGACTTTGTGATTTTATGAAATAGGACTTACTTTTTCACATATATTACTGTTGTACATAAAGAAATGGTTTTTTCTAAATAGTTACATTGGCCTAATCCAGCATTTTTTTAATTTTGGGCATGGCTTTTAATTTGGAAACCTCACATGTCTTCAGCGCACAACTACAATTATGCCAGTTTCATTGTTCAGAGAGTTACTCTAACGCCAAAACAGCTATAATTAAAAATGCAAGGTATTTGAAAGCTAGTAAAAATAAAAACATATAATAAAATTAAAAAAGTCTTAACCCGTTGTATTTCAAAGTGTCTTATTAGGGTCTTCATTGAATTCTCGTCTCTATAAAAAGAAACTATTACAATCCTACAATAATTAACTAAAAAAAAATATAAATGAAAACATACAAGTATATTCTATGCGATAGTTTTCTTACGTATATAAGAAAGTCTTCCACACAGTATGAAAGAGAGATAATCTTTTTTTTATTTCAGGCACAAGGGAAAGATAGATAAAAAAAAAAGATTATCAATGTACCTTTTAAATAAAATAATATATTTAATTAATTGTATTTCAAAAAATAAAGCGACTTTCCCAATTTTCCTATATAAAAATATGATATATTATATATTTTTAATGATAATAATTTAAGCTCACAAGAAATGGATAAACAATTAGAATAATAATCCAATTTATTTCCAAAATATACCCCCCGTCCCCCCAGTACCCATTCCTCGACGGTAGATATCGCGATTATCATAATGAAATTGGGAGCACTTCTCAAAGCTATAAGAAAAATGGTAAAATTTGTGGCGTTAAATAATATCGTTAAACGTAAAGAAAAATGTTCCAGCAGGATTGGGTGCCGTGCCTCTGAAATTGCAAGTCGTATATTACACGGGGAATTTTCAATTACGACAATGCCGCGGTTTTTCATTTATAATGTGACTTTTAGGCTTCGGTACGAGTTGGTCATTCATATCTGCCACTTCATAGACTAGATAATTGATAGAAAGTCGATTTTTGTTTAGTTTTCATGAAATATTTTAGTTATTTTTTGGTATTTTATTTTTATGTTTGAATGTATGTTACCTAATTCCTAAAACATATTATATTTGTCTAAAAAAAGCGAAAATAACGAAATATATATATATATATATATATATATATATATATATATATATATATATATATATATATATATATATATATATATATATATATATATATATATATACATATATATATATATGTATATATATATATATATATATATATTTATATGTATATATATATATATATATATATATATATATATATATATATATATATATATATATATATATATATATATATATATATATATATATATATATATATATATATATATATTTATATATATAAATATATATATATATATATATATATATATATATATATATATATATATATATATACATATAAATATATATATATATGTATATGTATATATATATATATATATATATATATATATATATATATATATATATATATATATATATATATATATATATATATATATATATATATATATATATATATATATATATATATAGTAGATAAGAGAACTTAACTATTATCATGGGAGTAGATTTGCGTAATGACGCCGTCGATAAAACTATTATAGACTAATAATCGAAATCTAAATTCTGTAAAAAAATATTTTTTTCAGCTTTTCCCGCATATTAGCGGGCAGAATCTAATTGAAGAAAGACCACACTTTGTCGATTCATTTCCCGACTGGGATCGAACCCGTAACCATCACGTTTTCATTCAGAGTCTTATAACGCTATATTGGCCTCATTAAAAATATGTAAACAATTTAAAACATATGGCCTCAATGTAGAAAAAATATCTTTGACGTACTTTGGACATTAATAGTAAAATATTGATGTTATTTTCAAACAATATAAGCTTTACGCATTCAGCTGTGGCTTGAAGTCATCGAGATTAAAAGCGTATATAATATATAAAATAGTAACTGGAACGGAAACATATTTGTATTCATATTCACGAATACATTTTATTTAATAATGCGGTGAATCTACATACTTTCCTCAAAAACTCTGCTTATAAATCTAATATATGGATATATGGTGTAAAATTTTAAGTATTTATAGATATTAAGAAGGCAAAATATGATTTGAATAAATCTATGGAGAACTTTTATCACGGTTGTGAGTGCAAGTCATAGATTCTAAAGGTTCAAAGCTTTTGTTTAAGATGTATAATATATCTGTGTATTATATGAATAATTTAAATAAAACCCATTAATAAGGCAATGTTTGGTTTGAAAGTTAATGGTGACATACTACGCACAATATTTTGACTTTCTTGGTAGTACGAAAAATTATAAAGTTATTGTAATGTCAATATATGAAGTTAATTTAATGAAACTAATGTAGCGCAGATGAAAATATCTAACCTAATATGATATTGGTATATCCAAAATCCATTCTAGAAAGTGATAACCTACTTGTAATTGAAATAAATAGTGATTATATATACTTCGTCTTGCCCGAAGGGAAAATACAAGTAAATAATTCAGGCAGATTTTATCGATTTGCCCCTAACTACGTCACCTCAGAGAGAAATCATTGAATATCTTCATCTAATATGCAATATCTTTAAATAAGACAAAGCCAAAGAACGACGTGACTTATTTCTCTACTTATACCGTCTTCCACCTTCTTTTTTCTACCTTCTTTTTTCTTCAAGCTTTATAGCACATCACTAGGTAGGTAGGTAAAAGGAGAACTAAGTGTCAAAACACTCCATTGTGTTGTTGTGTTTCCTGAAGTTTAAGATATTGTCTGTTAATTGGCGGAACTCAACGGTGTCTTATCTTAGTGAGTAAATTGATATATTTCATTTCAAGTATGGATCTAATTTATGGCTATTACGCTTACAGTTAGACACTGCGGATACCACAAAAGCCTCATGTAATGATTACTATATATACCTGGTATTGTCATATAAGTATAAATTACTAGGTACATATATCAGTTTTATATATGAATTTCACAATCAATTACGTTTCACTTTTATTGCACTTGTTATCTTACTATATATAATAAGTTATCGTGCGCGTAGAATTTATAGCTTCCAATATTGAGATTTCAAACCGATCACAGAACTCTTAAAGCTTCCAATATAAATTTATTGTAATGCAAATTGCATCTCTTTGTGACTCTGCTCTAGTAACGTTCAAATCCTTTCAGAGTTCGCTTTAAAGAGCTAAGCTTTTACTATGAATCTGTATTGAACGTAATATTCATTTTGTATAGCTTTCTATCAAATATTTTTATATTATTATTTTGTTTACTATATGAGAATACTGATACTATTTATTACATCAATGTTATAATAGTGTTATAATAGTGTGGTAAAGTTTGAGCTCTTAATATTAATATTAAGAGATGGCGATTTGTAATTTTTGATTTGCCATTTAAATAAAACAGTAATATTTTTTATTTTTTTTTTAGATTTTTTATGCGTATGAATGCGAATGAACTGTCGAGTAAAACAAAAACTTATTCTTGTAGAGAGTTTGACGATCTACAAAAAACGTCTGATATGATTGGTTGACTCCTTTAAAATTTATTGAAAATTTAATTCCAACTCATAATTGTAAAAAATAGTATTTACAATTTTTTTTACTTTATTTATCTATAGAAATTTTTTTATTACTCTTTATATATCTTCTTCTTCTTCCTGGCATTAGTCCCGGCTTTTTGCCAGGGTCTGCCTTCCGACTAAGACCAATCGGTCCATATGAGTGGCGAAGTGGTTTTTTGTGGAGCGATTGCCATCTGACCTCCAAACCCATTACTGGGAGAAACCAGGAAAGGAAAGGGAATAAGAGGCAGAAAGACTTGGAATATAGGGGAGGGACACCACTTACATGGATTGGATCGGGTTATGAAAGTGGTGGCTCGAGGTCCCGGGGTCGCGTACCCGTATGCCGGAAACCAATTATCTGTCCGATATTTGGCTAGACACCCTCTGAGATGGTGACTCTTTATATATATATATATATATATATATATATATATATATATATATATATATATATATATATATATGTATATATATATATATATATATATATATATATATATATATATATATATATATATATATATATATATATATATATATATATATATATATATATATATATATATATATATATATCTATATATATATATATATAATAAATCCAAAAGATAACGTAACAAAAAGCATACCGAATTCTTTCACAGTTCAGATATTTTTATATAAAATAAATATACAAACGAATATAAAATAAAAAATATATAAATATTGTGTTCATGGTCGATATTCCAGCTGCACGCTGTATCTGTATATCGATAAGCACTAGGCAGAGAGAATTTAGTGTCAATACATTCCATTTTCCAGTCTCCGCCCGTATTCATGATCGTGTATGGTATCACAATGTGTAATATCAATACAATAATCTGGTACTGTGATTGTTACTGGTTAGCAATAGTGCCTTATATTAATACTGAAATTTCAAAGTTATCGTTCATTATTTCCATAACCTCAAAACATTTCCAAAGAGAATAAAACCACAAATAAATCTTTTAATTTCATAAAACGCCGTAAAGTTTCTGTCATCAAACTGTCTGAAGGAGGAAATTAAATCTCTTATCTTATCAGCGTGATGAAATCCTTCATCTTTTTCACCGCTGTTCTAAATTGAACATCTATCTCGGCTGCTTCGATTTAAGTCTCATTTGAGGAACGTGCTCTTCATTACTTTATATGCTTTATCGTTTCCATACAATTTAAGCTACAATACAAAGTTTTAGATCAAATCAAAATAACGTCCGTCTTATTTTTATTTAAAGAACCAAGTGGCCATTAAGACGCGTTAAATTCACCAAGCAATCTCGGTACGTTGGATTTCAAAAATTTAAAAGAAAATTTAGCTTGAGGCTTATAATGCTACCTACCCTTATGAAGTAGCTAATTATGAGTTTTAAATTTGAAAGGAAAATAACATTTGTACCTTCAAGGTGAATAAGAATTTCTTAATTATAGAAAGAAAAATGTACTTTGGATTTATAATTCATCTGACTGTCACATTATTAAAGCATACTTTGCCAAGGGGTCAAAATTTTTTAGAGGAAACTAGTTATTAAAAAATAAATTGGGCAAGAATTGAATTTAGACAACGAATAATTGAAACGTCTAGACTAAACAAATTATTTATAATATTTTTGTATGTTAATTTATTCTAATTTTCTATAAATAAATTCTAAGAAAACCTGTTAACCTTCATTGAATAGTATTTTTTTATAAAATTGAATGTTTTTTTTGATAATAGCAATGTTACCTGCTCTTTAACAAATGTAACGAGCTAACAAATAATAGCCCGCATCGAGTGAATAAAAAACAAACTGACTATCCATAGTATTTTGGTCCCATACATTAGCCAATAAATAGCATGTACATTGCGATGATTTAGTTTTTAACTATATAGAATTGATCATTTAAAAATTTAGAAATATTTATCTATATCTTTGCAAAGAAGACAAACTAAATAATAGTCTCTTTGACCACAAATTGCCAAAAGCATTCCTGACTGGACCAGGCAAAAATACGGTAAGGCAAAACCTTGATCAAATTTAAAAAGATTTAAATGATTTTGCAACTTCTGTAAATATTTTTTGACCTGATTATTTCGATTGTAATATAGATAAAATTTACTGGAAAATATTATTTGGTTTTCTTATCTTATAAATAGCTAAAGGGCGGGCGAAGCGACCAACTTGAGAAACCTCCTTATCTACTAAAAGTGTTATAATAAAGGTACTTTTCTCGTCAGTCACTTATTGTCTTTAGAAGAGCAACGTGCGAACACCTGACTCTATCTGACAAAATTAAAAAAGTTTCAGTCACATCCTACTACGGCTCCGTTCATTTAAATTCTAACGGGTTTCATTTTCGTATTTACTTCAACTGTCATTCACAGTGAAAAGTTTCACCAACACTCTAAACGAACGTGTGAACAAATATAATATAAGCAAAAGTAGGCAAGTGTACTTTTGACTATGCTTTTGATTAATTGGAGAACTCGTTTTTCTATTTTATAATTTACTCTGATTTCACCAAATTTTTTTTATCTAAGGCTATATAATATAAAAATATTATTCCATGAAATTCTTTATTACATTTAATACATATATGAAGTAAATTTTTAGTATAGTCACAGTAATTAATCTATGACGAAAACAAATCAAAGCTATAATTTAGTAAAAAGCAATCCTTTTTGTTGCGACCATTTTCGACCAGTCCAGTCAAACTCCAGAAACTTTTTGAATCCAATCACGAATGCCGCTGTTGGATATTTTTGAATATACACCGGGGTAGCCCTTACGAGCACAGCCTGCACCAAATGACACGATGCCTAGCTGGACTTTAGAGGACTTTATAACAGCAGGACCCCCTGAATCTCCCTATAAATAAAATTAAATCACTATTTGCTATCATATAAGTACTAAGCAGTTAGATAGCAAGTTTCTGAGTCTACGCGATATTTAAGACTTTGTTGTGCCATTTCGAGAGATATTAATACATAAAATACATTAAAATATAATACTTATTTATTTATAAAATATTTTAGCATATAAATTAGTAGTGTTGTTTTTCCTTTGATTTTTTTTTTATTTTATCGTTACTTATTAAACACTATTTACTTTAAAACAGGCTCCTTAAGAGAAGTTGTATAACGGACATTTACTGATCTGTTATTTTCTGGTAAAACAATTTATAAAATAAGTAGATGGATCGACGGTTGATATCGAAATCAAAAAAATATTTTTCAATCTTTGTTACCTGACAAGAATCTTTGCCGCCTTGCGGAACACCAGCGCAAAACATTCTTTCCGTTAGCGATCTGTATTTTTTACGGCATTCATCATTCGATACCGTTGGTACTTCGACTACCATTAAGGTATCGCTGGAAGCTCCGTTTTCCTGGAAATAAATAACTTTTAAGAAAGAAATTGTACTCGCTTTTATAAAATGGATATTTGAGAAATGTTAGGTCTTAAATAAAAGTATATACCAGGCGTAAAAATAACTGGAAATAAATTGTTTTAAGGCGGAAATGGCGCAGTGAGACAGTGTTTGACTGTAAACGCGTAGGGTTGTGGGTTCAATTCCCTTTCAGGTAAAATTAATTATTTTCACTCCCCACGCTCTGGTATCAAAACAAAGCGCCGCGTTGAGTTCCACCACCAAACACGCCAGGTCTCGAAAGGCGTAAAGCGGGGAACCGAATGTCTTGACACAAGGTTCTCTCTGCCCACACAGCTTTTAACATTTTAGTAAAGTAAGTAAAGTGTCATTTACACACAAAAAAAGATATCTAGGTAACATGACGGTTACCAACATGTTTTTATGATATAGTGTATAATTAAGTCAAATGTTCTGTTACTATCTCCACACGTATATAATACATGTACATTCTTATGCATTTACAAAAGTAGATTTTCTTAAATTTAATCTATACAAAAACAAAACGTTACTTGAATTTCAAACGCTTAAATCTGTAGATATATCATATTTACTTTAGAATAGTAAAATCTTAACGAATTTCAACCATTTTTACCGATGTTGTGCCCCACCCCGTAACCAGGACAGGAGTTCCTGCGTTGACAGCAGCATCTTTATTAGCCAAACTAACTGCTTTTGTCGAATTATCCAATTTAATTGGTGTTGATGATCTTATAAGGCCAACATCATAGTCGACATTCCTTGTGTTATAATTCGGATGTTGAGTGAAATTAGTGGAGGTGTACTGGACTCCGCCAGAATTAGCTTTGGTCGAACCAGTCCTTATAAATGCTTTTGTTATTCTGAAAAAATATACAATAAGGTAATATATAATTGCGTACTTTTTAGTATCTTTTAAGTAACTTTTTCACTTTAAGACTCATCTTGAATTGTCAATAATGTTTATAAAACCAACATAATTTCATTTTTTCCTAACATAGAAATTTTAAGCAATCAACAACGAAAACTTTAGCTAAAAATAATAATCACAATGCAATGTAAGTGAATATTTTATATTTTTATATGGTTGAATATAAAAATACTAAACTACTGATGTTACTATGCTTGAAAGTTTTAGATCAATCAATCAATAAATTCAGCCTTTTCTTGTTCACTACTGGACATAGGCCTCCCCCAGAGTGCGCTAGAGGTCCCAGTCCTCCACCTTCTGTATCCAGCCCAAAAGTTTTAGATAGAGGTAGTAAAATATCGTGATGGGCTGGCTTTCTTATACACAAAATATAAGTTAATAAGTTCTTTGGTTTCCGCGATGTTTATTCATATTAAATAAAACAGTTTAAACGGATTAATCGCGTATATTATCATTTTTTGGAAACCCGACGTTTCGAACACTTTGCAATAGTCCGTGGTGAGTCTACCGGTGACCATGGACTACTGCAAAGTGTTTGAAGGCAGATCCCAAGGTGAATTGAACCTAAGGAAATTGGGTTCAACGTCATTCTAACAGTATAAAAAGTTGTTTTCACAAAGTTATAGCATTTTAATCTACCCTAGTGTTGGTGAGTCGAGAAAGACCTGCCACGCACTGGCGGATATATCGTTGGGGGCGCATTTCGATACGCCACCGCACCAGATGAAGGTTTACGATTTTACTTGCCGCAGCGAAGGTGTTAAACTGTTTTATTTCATAAAAAATAAGTTCCTTTTAAAAAACAATGGAAGTCAAAATAAACAAAACAATACCCGGTCAAACAGTGTGCCGCAGTAAGAATGTAATATGGGCTTATAATCGATCCTCCGCATCCATAATACACGTTGCCTTTTTGAAGAGTCAAACTCACTTGATATGGAAAATTTTCAATAGTGGTACTTTGTCCGCCAACGATTTTGTTATCATGCAACTTAGTGGGTCGATGCTTCTTACATATAACATCTGAAATTAATGTAATTTAAGATACGTATTATATTTATATGTCTTGGTATTTTTTTACTGGTATTGCTTCGGTCTGCAATATATGCTTATTTGAATGTACTGCAAATTAAGTGACGAAAATTTCCTGGTTATATATGGTTATATGGTTTCAACTTCACGTAAAATAGTCGAATGTAGCAGGATAGGCAGAGTGTTAAACTTGTTTCGCTTTTCGCCGGAATTCGAGACATTGTACTTGTACGCCACTTGGTCCTAGTGGGGTTTTAACTTACAATAATCGCGATTACAGCAAGACACTATTCAACTGCGCCAGAATGGCTTAGTTATACTAAATCATAACAGGTAATATATATATTTTATTCATTTATTTTTTTATTATATATATTATAATATTTATATTAATTACTTTGAACTCCAAAAATCAGGAAAATCAACAACAGGTTCATCTTTAGATGATGAAATAGGCAATAAATAAAAATTAACTCAAACGTTGCCTTATATATGTAACTATATCTTTATGTATATGCATTATACATTTACCTTTATTTTTTTTGAAATGAACACATTTGTAATTAAAGAGTCATTATTATATGAAAAAGACTATTTGTTGGTTAGAAAATATAACTATGAGTGGGAAATTGTAAGTGATATAGATAACTTAAATTGCTCTTAGATAAATAAAGGAATAAAATATTAACAACAACAAGTATTATAGGTATCTACAGAAATTGTTTTTTAATATTACCATGCTGCGAATTGATCATTTGTTCAGGAAAATGTATGATAATCAGCTTCGGTATTATACTCGTGGATAAAATTTATTTTTAGATATATATTTTTGTCGCTCTGGAAAGATAAAATACTGTGTCGTGGGACTCGATCACTCACCATGCAATATTGTAAATTCAGACGGAGAGCGGAGATCGGAGTGTCTCCACACTGAGTTCTCACTACCTAAGCTGTCATATGTAGAAATTTACCTTTTATAAACAAACGATTAATAATATTCATAATGAAATATATCTTTCATTTAAAAATCACTTAAGCACTCAAAGCTTTCAGTATCATCTGTTGGCGACAGATGCTTCAGCTGGAGACCGCTTTTATGTGCTTTGTATTTTCCTATTAAGCAAATTTAACAATACTATCAATGAAAGAAAGTTGATCTGAATTTTATATAAATATGTAAATTAGTTTGTATGTATTAATGTTTAATATATTACATATATTTTATTTAACTGGTATGTATAACTATATATATTTATTTATTTAGCTTCACGACGTATCCTGCACATAGCAGGGTAGGCAGGGGGAACCGTAGGTTGAAGGAACCTAGTGTTAAGACACTCCGTTCTCCACTTTCCGCCATTCAGGCATTGCGTGTTGAGTGGTAGAACTCAACACCGCGCTTTGCCTTGTTGTCAGAGCGAAGAAAATGGAAATAATTCATTCTTCCCTCATGGGAATCGAACCCACAAACCATCGCGTTTACAAGCAAACGCTGTGATAGTTAAATATAATATATGTAATTAATTTTTTTTATACGGATTGATTTTCTTAAAAAACTTGTGTTTAAATTATTATACATCGAATATTTACAAATAAATATCGCGTATCGAATATTTACAAATAAAGTGAATCCCCATCTATATATATGGGTGATCAAAATAATTCTATATTAACGCATGGTAGAAACATTGTTGATTAAAATAAACTTCTTACTTCTAGTAATCTGTGTAATTGAAATCAAAAATATATACATTTTTTGTACCAAAATAATTACAATATTAACTTTGTCGTTCAGCCAGATGGCATTAATATATAATGAAATATCTAGGAAAATCTGTACTTATATTATAAAGCTAAAGAGTTAGTTTGGTTAGACGCGCTAATCTCTACTTACATCACGTTAATCGTTTAGATATAACCTACTGCACCACTCAAAATGTATCACAATACATAACTCTTATTAATATATGTCCATTTGAAAACAGGCGAAGCCGCTGCTGAAAGCTAATTAGTTACATATAAAGTAAGCAAATTTTATTACGCACAGTAGGCATACGGAAGGCTTGGCTAAAACATCACAAAACTGGTTATTACAGCAACAAAGGCACTTGGCACGTTTCGCTCGGAGCACCTTTCAATCATCTTGAGACCATTCCAAGGTTTCCGGAATAGTTTCATTACGGCTACCTTTAACATTTATAAGCGTGACTCTTAAAAGGGTATATTGTGGAAGTGTTCAAATATGTTTGTTTCAAATCGCATCACGATTTAACCGCTTGAATTGTTAGCATTAGATTTGGTGTAAACAAATAGGTCATCGAGTATTACTCGTATTAACTACCCGATATGATATTAGTTAAACATTCTCATAATATTTTTTAGCTTTTCGCTGTAGTCCGCATATGCCCGAGTAGGTAGAGGGAACCTAGTGTTAAAACAGCCCATTCCCCGTTTTCTCGTATCAAAAGTTCGAGGAAAATTTAAATAATCTGTTCTCCCCGTATGGGGATCGAACCCATATTCGTCGCGTTTACAGTAATGCACTGTGCTGCACTGTGGAATTGCCGATATTAGTTACATATATAGTGTTGGATACAATTACGGTGCAGTGGGGATTTATTAAATTTTACACTAGTTGTTGATTCGATTTCTTGAATGTTAACTTTAAGCAATGCTACGTTGACTATATAATATAACCATACATACATCGTCTAACATTAAATAGACAGACTACAAAAAACTTGTCAACCGAATGGAAATACTCCTTATTTTTGAAATCAATTAAAAATACATATGAAATTTACACAAACATTTAATTTTTCATAAAAATAAGTTTTTTATGGTTTAAGCCCAAAATATATTTTTAGTTCTCTAAATAATGAACCGCGAGTAATGAGCCAACTTAAAATATAGCAGTAAAGTGTAACAGTGAAACATCGATAAATCTTTTTAAACCTTACCATTGTTCTGTTTAGTTCATAATTATCCTGGCGTAAAATTAACTGACTCTCGTTAAAAATATTCCTGTTCAACCAGATTATAATAGCAACCTACATAATTAAAATTTGTAGGAAAAGAAATCACTATAGCGAAATAAAACTTCATGGAAAAATTTAATTTTACTACCGACAAAAAATTAGTATAAAATGCTTAAAATGTTAAAAGGTACATTTCTAAAGCGGCATATTATACTGAAAGAATATAGTTTCAAATCACTTCGTTTTCCAATTTCTACCGGAATTCGATATGTCGCGTATTCAGCTGCGGGAATCAAATCTGCGCTCTCGTCTTACCGCAGCATGGAAATGAAAATATGGAAATATAGTATAAATATAAAATTAGATTTTTTATCGTTCAGAATATATATATATATATATATATATATATATATATATATATATATATATATATATATATATATATATATATATATATATATATATATATATATATATATATATATATATATATATATATATATATATATATATATATATATATATATATATATATATATATATATATATATATATATATATATATATATATATATATATATATATATATATATATATATATATATATATATATATATATATATATATATATATATATATATATATATATATATATATATATATATATATATATATATATATATATATATCTATCTTTATTACATATTAATATTATTGAAAAATATTAGTTGAAGTTTTATTATTAATATCAAAAAAATTACTTTTGAGTGGTTAAGAGTCGCATACTGTGGTACTCAGAATGCGTCTATAAAGCATATTGCGAGCTACTAATTGTATTACTGGGATTGAAAGAAAATTTACTTTTTACGTATAGAAGAAAACTAATCAATTTACATGCTGTAAGCGGAAAGAAATATTGTCCACGCACCACATTCTCAGCTTTTCGCTTGGATTGGCATTGCCAACTTTAAGTGCGATGGTTGTGAGTTAAAGGAAGGAGGAAAATCAATTAATTACGATATAAAGCATCACGTACGATATAAATATTCTGTTCTCCATTTTCCGCCTTTGGAGGCATTGTATGTTGAGTGTCGGAACTCACCGCCGAGCCTTTTTTTGTTGCCAGAGCGAGGAAAATGAAATTAATTCATTCTCCCCGAGTGGGAATCGAACCTACAAACCGTCGCCTCTGCGCTATGACGGTCCTCTTGCAAAAACTTCTTTCCACAAAGTCAGCTCCTGAAGTTAAGTTTTCGTAACGTATTTAATAAATAAGGTAGACGAATAAGGACGCTATTTACCCACATCTTATTTGTCGAGTCACCGCTGCACAGAAACTAACATATTTAATAAGCTTTTTGCCTTTTACCCGCTTTCATACATATTTATTAGATTTCTTTTAAAGTGTACGTAAACACTCAGTTCTCTAGAATACTTGACTTTGCCTGTGTGCTCCACGTAAGTAGTACGAGGAAATTCGTTGCATAAATATTTTAATGCACTATTTCAAAAATATCCTAATTTAAGTAAGGGAGATATAATAAATACTTTGTAAATAACTTTGAAAACATGGGATCTTATGGCATATCATTCTGGATAATACCTACGGATATATGTACACATATAATGCTTTACACATAAAATAGAATCAAAAGGTTTTGAATTAAATTTAATTTAGATAATTTAATTTAACAAAAAATCCTTAATTAATTTAATTTATATTTAGTTAAAGTTAAATAGCGCAAGTAATAATAGCAAAGTTAACAAATATTATTTTTTTTAAATTAAACAATAGTTAGAAAAGCTTATTTTGCACGATTACAGTCCACAAAAGCACCATATTATCGTATTTCCCATCATCGATAAACCCTTTTACGTAAACAGCATATTGAGTATTCAACTAGGCAGTCCCTACATAATATTAGGCGATCATTTTCGCCATCTGCTGGTAAATGGAGGATAGATCAGGTAAGCCACGCATTAGGAGGCTTTTAAAGCGTAAGCATCACTTCTATGCGAATTTGTAGAACATTAGGTATAAATATGTCATGTCTTTTATAGATATGTTTATATAATATAAAAGTATGTATATAAGGGAAGAATGAATTATTTTCATTTTCTTTGCTGTGGTAAAAAGCGCAAAGCTCGGCGTTGAGTTCCGCCACTCAACACGCAATGCCTCAAAAGGCGAAAAGTGGGGAACGGAGTGTCTTAACACTAGGTTCCTATTGCCTACGGTTCCCTCTGGCTACTCTGCTATGTGCAGGATACAGCGTGAAGATAATTCATTTATTCATTGAATTCATTAATGTATATATCATCAGGTTAAACAACATCAACTCTCGCAAGTGTTACCGGCTTCAGTTCTTGTTATATAATTGGATGAATATGTACAGCTTTACTATAAATATATACAACACATGTTGATTGTAAGCGTAAGGGTTGAGTTCGATTCTCACTAGGAGAGAATGAATTATTTTCATTTTCGCTTTCATAACAAGACGAAGCGTGTCATCTCTATACCGTCATACCATTTGTGTGTGTATGTATATATATATATATATATAGATATATATATATATATATATAGATATATATTATATATATATATATTACATATATATATATATATATATATATATATTATATATATATATATATATATAATATATATATTATATATATATATATATATTATATATATATTATATAATATAGTATTTATATATATATATATATATATATATATATATATATATATATATATATATATATATATTATATCTTCTTCCTGGCATTAGTCCCGGCTTTTGCCAGGGTCCTGCCTTCCGACTAAGACCATCGGTCCATATGAGTGGCGAAGTGGTTTTTTGTGGAGCGATTGCCATCTGACCTCCAACCCATTACTGGGAGAAACCAAGAAAGGACAGGGAATAAGAGGCAGAAAGACTTGGAATATAGGGGAGGGACACCACTTACATGGATTGGATCGGGTTATGAAAGTGGTGGCTCGAGGTCCCGGGGGTCGCGTACCCGTATGCCGGAAACCAATATCGGACAGATAATATATATATATATATATATATATATATATATATATATATATATATATATATATATATATATATATATATATATATATATATATATATATATATATATATATATATATATATATATATATAATATTTAATATCGTTTTCTCTTATATTTTTGTTTTTAAATCTTGTTTTTTTTTGTTGTTGCACTGCCTCTTCCCGCTGTTTGTTTGACTGCTATTAACTTCAACTAGTTGGCTGGAAGCGATTTCTTGTAGAAACAAGCCCACCATTGCGATACATGTCTTCCTTACATTACCGACTCTTGTTTATTTATTTTCATATACCGACATTTATATATTTCTTCATGCATTGCTTCTGTTGAAAATTTTCTTTAAATGAAAAGTAGCTATTTTAACTTAAGAAAAGACAATCAAAATAACCTTCACCTAAGATTTTTAATAGTTACCATTAGACATTTTGAATAATTATCTTAATATACAAAACTGACAAGTGTAACAAATAGAAGAACAGTTTTTGAGTTGGCACTATGTAATAACAAAACATAAATGCAGTCTCTATTGAATGCCACAAAAAATATTAAATGTTTAATTTGTAATAAAATAATAGCACCATTATATATTAACCTATATTGTATGTATGTATTTCCGTCATCAAAAATTCATTAACGAATGCGCAATCAATTATTGTACTTACATTGAACGGGTATTGGGCTGTGAAGGAAATCAATGTGTTCATATACAACCATGTCATGAATGTAATAGCTTACTACTATTGTAAACGTTTAAATTACAGTTCTTAACAATATGATAAATTAGTTACTTATTTATACAATTTAATATATATTAAACATTAGTTACGTTTTTTGTGTGCCGTGACTTTTCAATTCAGTTCCGTATTGGTAATAAATGATATAAGATAACATATCTATATGCTTATTGTATAATATTTACTCAGTATATGTTAGTACTTAATATTTTTTATCATATGTTGCAACTCCATTAAATATTTAATTATTATTATTTACATTTAAAAATATGGACAATTCCAATTGACTTCATTTTTCTAGTTTCTAAAAATGCACTTTAAAATAAAATTATGTAACTTTTTTTCTCTACAAAGATGAAGATTTTGTACTATTTCTCAATTATTAACTTGCTTTCTAATTTCGCTTTAAGATTCATTCTTTTAGCGTACAGTGTCCCTCGTATATTCTCCATACAACGTTACACTAGTAAAGATATTTGTATTCAACTGACACGCTCGAAGCGCCATACCAAAAGATCTGATGTAAATTTCACTTTTCTTTTTTTGGCTACAGAAAAGTTCAGTTCAGTATTTTTTTATATTATTGCATATTTTTTTTATATGCAATAATATAAAAAAGTTAAATGTGTTACTTAACAGTATCTGTTTATATTTTGTAAGTTATACAAAACGATTGGTTCACTCTAAATAAATAAAAAGGTAACACAAAAAATCACAGACAAACACAAAACATTATAATTATTTCAGCAGGGTAGACAGAGTCAACCTTCCACAACCGTCAGACGCTTATATATTTTATATAGATTTCAAATCTATCACAAGTTTTAAGTATGCTAGTAACTGTTGTAAGCTTCTAGCTTTAACTCTTCTATATAGCACAAGGAAATCAAATAAGACAGTAATAAGTTACTATGTCAAAATTAGTTTAGTAACCATAAATTATTGCAAGGCACACCTTTTAAGCGTTTGCGTAAGAACTTAGAAGAAAAATCAATGCCATTTAATATCGATTGTCATTTTAATAACCACCTTTGGGCAAGGTAGATGTTAAAATATGACAAGTTGTTCGTTTATTGCACTAAAGAATTAAGACATTAATCAATTTGGGTGATCAATTATAATAGATACGTGAGCAGGGTTAAGGAAAGTGTAGGTAGGCATTTCAAATAATGGAATATATTTCATGCACAAGGCTTAGTTGAAAATGCTACGTATAATTATAATAAAGCAATTATAAATATAGTCTATAAACGATTTTTTTGCATAAGCTAAGTATATGTTATGGCTTAAATGTTACTTAAATATATTTTAAAATATTGATTGATATTACTTGATTTTTTATTTTCCATTTTTTTGTTTTTTGCATCAATTTGAATAAATCAGAATGAATCAGAACAAAATTAATCAGAAACGATGATTATATTTTATGCCAATATTAAATATTCATAAACATCAAAATTGTCAAAATCAAACATGCATTGTATGTCTTAGCTTTTAAGCTTCACGTTTTATACTGTATCAGAGAATAGATAGGAAGAAGTTAGGTTCTGTTCTTTACTTTCTGTCTAACTTTTGGAAAATGTGTATTATATGGCACGGCTCATTTAATCTCAAAAGAACAAGAAAGCACAGAAAAAGAAATCATTCACAAATAAATAAAATCATGCACAATCAGAATCGCCACGAGCTCGTTGAAATCATCATTTACACTTATACGCTGTTCTAGTGCATCAGGATGGCGATGAACTTTTGAGTTTAAAACTTAATAAAAAAATCTTGCTATACGCATTAGGTACTACAAGTTGATATTATAGTGAATCAAATTCTAATTAATCCAAATCCAGTGTTTATATTACGATCCTTCTTTTATTTCACATAAACATTAAGTAAAATTTTAGCGCGTTAAGAGTAATAATAAGGAAACGTGCGCACGAGTCATTAATATCGCAATTCCCTATTGTCGTGAAGCTCATTGCAGTGAATGTACAGTACCTACTTGTAAATTGCCAATTGTGACATTTCTTAGTGAATTATTTTAATTTTACACGAATAATTGATTATAAATATGGTGTCGAGATATTTCGTCCACTTTCCACATATTTTTAGGGACTTATGAGTTGGATAGATATAAAACATTAAAATAAGTAACTCTTTCCTGTAAAAATCAAACTAATAACTATTTAATATCTTACTGCATTTCGGTGGTGTCGTATTTATTTGAATATAATTATTATTTTTAAAATACTTTTAACTATAAAAACCTACCTTTAACTATTAGAAATTGTATTTAGTTAATCTATAGTAATGTATATATATATATATATATATATATATATATATTATATATATATATATATATATATATATATATATATATATATATATATATATATATATATATATATACATACGTAAACGTAACCAGATGGAGAATAAGAACCATAAGTACTCTGTTTTTATTGTTACAATCATGAATTGGCTACCCTATTTGCAAATAACACACAATATAATCGTACAATATTATCCAAAGCTAAGTTTTAAATAAACTTAAAGGCTTGTAGCGTTAAGTTGTTATGATTAAAGATTTGTTAAAATAAATAACTTTGCCAACAACAGACGATCAATGTCTGTGATTTACAATGTTTACTTTATAAGTTGATAGTTGAACTTTCTAAGTTTGAGTAGTTTGCTATTTGAGACGCTTTCAAGAAAACTTACTATTTAATTTCATCTATCTCTTCGCTATAAAGTGCTTTTCTATGACATTAAAAACTAAAAATCAACGTTTAATCAATATAATATAAATTTATCAAAAAATTGTGTCCTTTACAAAGCATTTTAATCAAAATAGCAAAGTTCAGTTCAGTTTAGGAAAGAAAAATGTTTTAGAAAGCGTATTCGAAACTTAACGTAGTGGAATTTGAGCCCGAAACCTTTGGATTAAAATTTCTGTTGTATAATTAGTTTCTGTTCTACTTCTTCATAGCTTTTATCCTTTTAATATTATAAATATATATTATTATACAAATTGTGTGGTAAGGCTAATAGAAATATCTGTGAAAATACAGTATCGATGACAATGGAAGAAGGTCACGTGAGCAGACTTCCCGGAGGGCATGTATATAGGGCTTATAGGGCTATGAAGGGCTTAAAGAAATAAAAATTCAAATTATTTTATTGAAATCATATTTTTTATATGACATAATTGTATATTAAATTAAAATCCCAGATATGTATATATAATATGTATATATCCATGTATCAGTCAAAACCGCAACTCTGATTTTATCTATCATGATTGAATGTGTCTGGTCAAATTTAAATTAGTACAAAGTAATTATCGGATAACTAATTAGGTCGTTTATAGCTCGTATTTTTTGTGGCGATTCAAACGTTATCTGGCATTTCCGTACGTGTATATTTTTATCATTAATATCTTTCATTCATCATTATCAACATCACCTCAGCCTTTTTATGCAAACTGTTCGGAATAGGCCAAGGATACCTAAATTTCGGTAACATTCTTATAGAATATTTTATTTAATAGATTCATTAATGCAAATCTTGCTCGCAAGAAGAATCTGTTGATAAAAGACATACTCCACGCTTTGTCTTTAGCAGGGAAGTCAGAGAGAACGGAGCGCCAAATGTTACGGCCCCTGCATGCCTTTTACGCCTCGTCCACTGTCATTAACATGCCCCCCGGGGTGTCCTTATGCTTTTTACGTGACTTTCCTCCAGTATCTTCCACACTATGTTCTCGAAAGTCAACCTTACCTTGATAGATAACTTATAACAGCCTGTAATTTCTTGTAATACCAACCATAAAACGCATTATTTAACCATAAACATATTCCGGTGTAAATTCAAAAAAAAATAAAACGATCGTATACAATCAGCTGTATTACAGCCGCAGTACGACAACGTAATAAATCTTATTATTTAACCAAATATGTGTAATTAACAAGTATTTTAATTACATCTACAACTCATTAGCACAATTAATAAACATTAAACGCAAGTCACGTTCTTATTTATGTGTTATGGCAAAGTAGTATGCATTTCGAACAGTATTTATTTGGCTTTATAGCCTGCAAAAATGTATACAATACTAGGTATATTTAACCAGGATACTTACATGATAATTACAAACAATTATTATTTCTTTAAAAGTATATATAATATCTTCTCTATATGTAAATCCACCATAGTTTATCCTCGTATGTACCTTTATGTACTCGAAGTCTTAGTCTGAAGTCTTGGTTTGAATTCGTGATATTTTGGCTCGACGATGCATCCTCTCTAAAGTCTTTTTGGTCAATATTTTATTAAAACTTAAATAATTCCAATATTATATTAGAAAAGAAAAACTTAAATATTATATTTAATACACTTAGGATAAAAAAAGTATTATGTACAAGCTTTAAGACTTTCAAATTTCAAGCGCAATTCTTTACCCGCATCTTAAAAGTTAAGCGGGTAGGTAGAATAATCTTAACATTGTGACTAAAGTTTTCTCCATCTTCAGCCATTTCAGATAAAATGCATGCTATCTAACGATATTCAATGTTGCCATTCCCCGTTGTGGGAACTAAACCATAATAAATAAGTTAATTCACAAAATATCAATAATTAAACAACATAATACGATATATTTATATATTATTGCTTAATAACACAGAAAAGTGAGAGAAACTAAGTGAAAAATGACTGTATCATGCTAAAGATATTAACTTTTTAATAAATTTTCTTTAATTTTTTTTTCTTAAATGTACAAAAATTTAAACAGTTACATAATTTAAATTTAAATTTTCAATGTAATCTGTACTTCTATACAAAAATACTTTAAAGATAAAAATACGGCTATAAGCTTTATTGCATTACGCTAATCGCTTCGACGCAATTCACTGTATCTGCGGTCATAGTTACTTAGGGCACTTAAAATGTGTCATGTGTCATCACGTCATGCACAGGTCTTAGT
Organism: Dione juno; assembly: GCA_037127375.1. NCBI lineage: Eukaryota > Metazoa > Arthropoda > Insecta > Lepidoptera > Nymphalidae > Dione > Dione juno. The sequence continues at coordinate 4,152,254 of JAXRJS010000059.1, read as the reverse complement.
TATTTCTATAATATGACAAAACAAATGAGGCCACAGCTCAAGTACAAACTGGCCACGTATCTTTACCATAATTTATGACAATATTATTTCAAATCTCATAATAAAAAAAAAATTCTATTACATTACATTAGGTAAGTTAGAAACTGTCTTTGTATGTGGGCGCGTTATTTGTCTCCTTGACGTCAGCAAAATATACCATTGCCGTAAGCAAAGCATTTATCAGGAAACTACATCTACTCTTAATTACTAATCGATCGTACAATTCAATTTGGAAAACGATTTATCATGTAGGTATGTATGTATGTGTATTGAAATATATACGAAACGTGATTTCTATTGGAATACTATTGTACAATTTGATTTTGCTCTCATTCTAGCGTATGTTCGCAGCATTTTGAATAGAATCTATTGATATAAACAGTTTGAATATATTTCAACTATTTTCCTTTGGAGTAAACAAGGAAAATGTAAAGACAATTTGCTTTAGCAACTGTGAACTAGTTAATATTTTTATTTTATTAAAAACTAAATTTGATTATTGTTTTAGTCACTTATTCGAGACATTTTTTGAAAGAATAATTCACACTATTGTATGCTTTAAAGTTAAATAACAACGTCCAAAATGTATACAGTATGTTACTTCTAACAAATAAACTGCGACAGTTGCGGACATATATAGGATCTTAACTTTAACTTAAGACTGGAGTGGCTATAAACATATCAGATTTTAGATTTAATAGCAATATTTGGTATTGCATATGACGTCGAGGACTAGTTACGAGAGCGCTATATGCATACACTGTTTCAATATATAAGCTGCCCATATAATATACAAGACAAGTATGTTATGAAATTTGCAGATGCATTCAAGTGAAATATGCACTTCGTGAGTTGCCAGAAGCTCTTTATGTTTATTTTCTTAAATGAAATATAAAATACTGTTGAATATACTAACATTCAATAAAATAAATTGAATTTTACTCGAGAAAAGTAAACTTCAATATAAACTGTATAAATCTACTTATAAAAATGAATTTGTAACAGCTATGAATATGTTTGTGCTGTCACCTGCATGTTCTCACGCGGAATAAAGGATTAGAAATACGTCATAGTCAATAAGCTCTTTCGTCTTTATGAATAAATATTTCATTTATAGTGATATTGAACTTTTGGTATCCATGTCTCTCACTTTAACCTTTTGAGACCCTGCGTTGCCTCCATCCTTCTCCATCCGTCGGTTCCGGTTACCGAGCGGCGTCCGGTTCGTGAGCGCCACTCGAGAACCTGTCCGCCCAAATGGCCATCGGGTCTCCTAGCCATTGTCCATCCGCCCACTGTGATTTCAACTAGGTAATTCTTCGATATTTTTGTTTCCTATTGATGTTCTCATTTTTTGCCCACTGTTAAATTCTGGTTACGAATTCAATTTGTACATCAGTGTAAATTAGCACAGATTAGGTATTTTAGCAATTCATATATTTTTGTGACAAATTTGATTGTAAATGTCAAACGTAATCATTAATAAATGAAATATATTTGTTCTTACATGCTTATTAATTTAAATTGTAAGTTCAATATATATATATATATATATATATATATATATATATATATATATATATATATATATATATATATATATATATATATATATATATATATATATATATATATATATGTGTGTGTGTAATTAATTCTGTTGTTTTAGAATAATTACCGTCAACCTGTTTAGTCGTGGAATTGTTGAAACTACACATGTTAGTTATTATATATTATATTCATACTAAAGAATGCTTATATATAAAAAATATGATTTAAATTCTGGTAATAAAGTTATGTTGAAATACATATTACATTCATATGTATTTCAATACAACTTTATTACCAGAATTTAAATCATATTTTTTATATATAAGCATTCTTTAGAAGTATTAAATCTTAATCTTTATTTTGGTAATAAACTAGTACTATACTCAATTTTGAGAAAAAATAATTTTAATCTGTCACAATATACCTGCAGATGTATTCTTAAATAAAAATGTGCATGAAAACGCACCGTAGATAGGATCGCCTTAAGATGTAAGCTACTTAAGGCTCACAACACTGCTTGCGAATGGTTTGCTACGACAAACTTCACCAGATCCTTGACATTTTTTTTTCACATACATAGCACTTTAAATGCTAATATATTTTTAATTCTTGAACAAAATGTGCAATCACCAACATTTTGTATAACGGGATCCGAGAACCTAATATACTAAGCTAATTTTTAATGAATGAACCCGCAAGCTCCTTAATCGGCCTCATGTTAACGTTAAGCATCACTGCAGATCTGCTATATCGATTAAAAACAATAAGGCTGCAAGAAATTAATTTAAGCTTAATTACATGAAGCATCCATTCCATTGCAAAAACAGTCACTGTACCACAAATAATATGAAAATGACGCCTCTAAGATTTGGAATCACTACAATTATGCATCATTATGCAAAACTTAATTTGGCAACGCCATTTGTAGAATATACGGCTATGTCTTCACATGCTCAGACAAAGCGCTTTACCTAATAATCGCTTATAGGAATTTCCAGGTTTCCAACATACATTTTAATTTTATGAACTTACTTGAAAGTTACAGCTCACTATTATTATATAATCGTATAACTCATTTATATATATATATATATATATATATATATATATATATATATATATATATATATATATATATATATATAAATAAAACAATGCATACGTATAGTATAGTAACATATATGAAAATATCCTTAGATATTATGTGCATCGTGTCACGGCCACCGGTTCAGGGCTACAAGTTTATTAGTACTTGAGCCTAGAGCGATGTCAATCTCGTCATTAAGCACAATATCTGCTGCCATTTGTAACGTAGACCAAATTGTGTTATGATTAAGATTAACAGTGTTAGATAATATGTTGAGGCCATTATAGGTCAGTTGCAATATGCATGACTAAATGTGACCGTTTTGAGTTCATGTCCCAATCACGATACTCCAATTGTTTTTAGCTTTAAATTTTGACATAGTGCCCGTTCACCATCGATCATGAAATGTCCCTAATTAGTGTTAAAGCATAATCAATTTATAATTTTTTTTAAAAGATTTAATTGTTAGAGGCGTGTAGTTAAAAAAGAAACTGCTAGTAAGGTAGCTTGTTGCAAGCTGTCCCACGGACCTGAAACTTCCAGATAACTGTCGCTGATATTCGTCGCATTTGGCTTAGCTACATTAGCCAGCAATAAAAACATAGCAGCTCGAAAGTATTTGCTGTAATAACGGCGAAGCCTGATCACAAGTTTCTCGTAATGGTGAAACTCGTACACATCTCTCAACAAGCTTAGCAGACCTTGATGACGTTGTGTCCGAGATCATGATACTGCTTTGTGGAAGCCCGAGCCCTATGGAAGAAAAAGTTGCCTTACATAATATTATGATACTTCTAAGCAATAATTATTAAAATATGCGATTTAATTAGTTTTCAGATATATAACAGTAAATAACATTAATAATATGCTCGTCTTAAATTATGATGTATAATATAGGAAGGTAATCGCATTAGAACTTTGTTACGTTTGAGGCAAAATTGTTTTTCATTGCGTTTACGTAATGGATCAGTGTGAAAGTTTAGTAATTGCTTCTGAATATGCAGGAATAGAACCTTACACGCACTACAGTTTTATATTATTTTTTCTATCTATCTTTCTTAATTATGCTTCATGTTTTATCTCGCTTATCTTGCATGTAGCAAAGTAGGTAAAGATAACGTATGAGAGTGTTAAGACACTCTGTCCTCCAAATTCCCCTTGAATTCAAGGCACGGTATATAGAGTGATGAACCTCAATTTCGCACTTTGTCTGAAAGCGAAAAATAAAGTAAATCAATCCCCTAAGTGGAAAGCACATTCACAACTGTCGCGTTTTATACCATATCATACAATACCATATCTTCACGTTTTATTCCTAGCGGGGTAGTCAGAAAGAACGGAGCGACAAACGCTGCGGTCTCTGCATACCTCTTTCGCCTCGTCCACTGTAATTAACCTCTTCACACATGTTCTCCAGGGCGTCCTCATGCATTTTACGTGACCTTTATCTAGTATCTTCACTGTGTTTTCGAAAGTCAACCGAGATCTCCCCTTACCTTCCTTACCATTCATTTTTGCTTCATATATCTTTTTTTAACATTCTTTCATCACTCATTCTTTAGACGTGCCCAAACCACCTGAACACATTCTTTTTCATTTTTACTGTGACATTTTCACTGATACCTACCATTCTGTATATCTCTTCGTTGCGGATTCGGTCAGTTAAGATTCCGCATATCCTCCGAATAGGTTGCATCTCCACAGCATTTATCTTTCTTTCATTCTTCTTCTGCAATACCCACGTTTCACTGCCATACAATAGCGTCAGAGCCAGAACTGCACTGTGTACGGCTAACTGTGCAGCTTCACTGACGTTTAGCTGTCCCAACAATACAGCTAAAGCACCGTTCATTCTGTTACCGTCAGTAGTACGCCTTTCCACGTCCATTTCGTATCTTCCATCTCTACATCAACTCGCATCTGATGATGCATTAAGCACTGCATCATCTGCAAATAGCAAGCAGTTTATTTTAGAGTCACCCACTTTTACTCTCATGCCATTTTGTTTCACTCCTGGGACATAGCTATCCAAATATAAATTGAATGTCAAACCAAGGCGACATGCCAGCTCCTACTCGCACACAAGCTGAGTGATCTCTATAAAGAGATTTTACAGCCTGCAGCAAGTGTCCGCTCACATTGTACCGGGGCAATATCTCTCATAATTTTTATCTTACAACCTTTTCAAACGCCTTCCCAAGTCCCCATAAGCACAGAACATTTTTTGGTTTTCAGCCAAAAACCTTTCTGTGATCAAAATCTAATCCATGCATCCTCTTCCAGGTCTAAATCATCCTTGGGCCTCCCACAACAACCTTTCAGATGCCTCTTGTATTCTTCTCGCTAAAATTTTTGCCTTCACTTTACCACCTAAGCTAATCAAACTGTTAGCCCTATAGCTTGCACAGTCTTTCTGTGAACCTTTGCCTTTATACAAAGGCAAATCATCTGGGACCTCCCCCGAATCCCAGCATAAATTGCTTAAAAAACCCGCTGATTTCAGACTTCCTATAGCACTTTCTACTTCTTTGATAAAGTCCTGGCAATACAAAGTCCTGTCGCTCAACAGGTAGTGAGACACTGTCTGTATTCAAACAATTCAAACAATCGGGGTGCAAAGCAAAGAACGAAGTGTCTAAGCAATAGGTTATCTCCTTCAACTCTGCTGTGGAATGTGGAAGAAAGCGTGAAGCTGAAAAATAAAAACAAATTAGGTAAATATCACATGCAATGCGTATAGGCCCCGCAGCCATGCTTTATAAATATGTCTCGAAGTTTATCATCAGTAATTACTTATACAAAATTAATTACTTAGTCGAGGAAACAAGATAATTCAGAAAATCATTTCTTTGTTATCATAATGGGAAAATTTCTTAAAGTACACCTAAGATGTGTTTTAAGCATATAACTCATTATTAAAATATTATAATTTATGGTAAATGTTTAAATTTTTTTGCTAGCATACATTTATAGTATAGCTATTTAGTCGCTTTAGCCTGACATATCGGGGGACATCCCGTCCAAGTGTAGCAGCGCTTGACAGCAAACGTCAGACCTGGTCTCTCAGAGGAATAGAATGAGGAGAACTCAGGGGACTCAATTTCACACACTAATAAGACAAAAAGCAATATTGAAGTCCTCCACGCAATACCCAATGATCCCGAGTAAAACTGAGCAAAAATGTAAAACGGAGTCCCTCAATACTAAGGTGTCTCTGCCATACCATTCTTATATATGTGAAAAAAATAATAAAAATGCTAAAAATAAAATCTCTTTGTTGAACATACGTTTCACTGAGCACAATAGTTAAGCAAACTTCTCGAGAGAAAATATAAAAATTTATCATTTACTCATAGGTAGATGTTTATTCTGTCTGGGATCTGCCACCTGTCACGCAACGTTATCAAGTGGGATTTTTCTGGCTGAATATTTACTGCACGCTATGATTGTGGCAGTAGTTTTAAAATTTCACTCAAGTATATTTTATAATTCATAGCTACATTTTATGCTTTATATTTATTTTTGTCAACTTCAATTTTCATTCTACATAAAAGGTGAGTTTACACTTTTCGCCGAAACTTGAGACATTATCATGACATTGAATAGAGAAACCCAAAAACTTACCTTTTAGTATGATAACGAGGAAATTTAAGTAATTTAAATATAGATCAACGACAAATACCCACAATTAACGAGTTCCCGATGCATACCGATTTTCCGAATTCCCGATGCATACCGATTTTAATTTTTTACATTCGATTTTATAAACAATTTTTTTTACTCATTAACTAACAAGAGTGACATATATATATATATATATATATATATATATATATATATATATATATATATATATATATATATATATATATATATATATATATATATATATATATATATATATATATATATATATATATATATATATATATATATCTCACGTCGTGTACGTCTAGGTACATACTCCGAAGTTTTAAATTGACGTGTGATCTTAGTGTTGTGTGCGACTATTGAGAACTAAACACTTATTAAACAAGTGCATATTTGCTATCATAAGCGTAATAAATATCAAAATACAAAAATTTACTTTGCAAGTGATAATTCATTTACCTTCAAATGTAAAAACGAATATGACTATAAGTGCACAATATCTTAGGGGCTATCCACCTAGTATATATAAAATATTTTGCTACTTGCTGTTTAAAATAAAGTGGACTATCCTGAAAGTATACGGAATTAACTCTTGCTCCTCTAGTTCGATTCCATCACCTCGAGTTTTCCGTTTGACATTTTTTTATTTTTTTTAACTTTAATATTTATTTTTTTTTGTTATTTTTACTAAATATAACTTTTAAAAATGACAAATGAATGTTGTGCCTGCAATGCTAGTGTTCTGGTTGCTCAGAAGAGACTTAAATGTGTTAAATGTCAGGCTCAATATCATTTAGAGTGTATTACATCAATTGGTAATAAGCCTATAGTAACGCGAGGACAGTGGACGTGTCCAAATTGTCTTAGCAATCGAAACAACACAAACGTAGTGCCATATCCGCCCGGGACAATCATACACAAGGACAAACCTGACAACCACAACGACTTACTAATAGCGGTAAGGAGTGAAGTAAAAGAGGCGATATCTCAAACAATTAGTGTAGAATTAAAAAACATACGCGAGGAGTTAAGTGGTTTGCAAGATATGAAACAATCTCTTGACTTTTTATCGAGCAATTTTGATGCTATTAAACAGGAACTAGAGGAAGCTAAAAAAGAAATAATAATCCTTAAAAAAGACAATAACGATCTTTGACAGGCGCTGAACTCCCAAGGTAATACAATTAATGACCTAGAAAGAGAAATAATATCAAGAATTTTTGCAAAAGAAAAACAGTTCCGGTTTGTATGGTCGAGTAATAGCAATCTTTACCTCAGAAAATCAATATCGAGTGACGTTATAAAATCAAAAGTTAAATCAAAAGAATTTTTAAAAAACATGACAATATAAGACTCTTAAAGTGGTATTCATACTCACATTTTGTATTACTTTTAAGTACTTATTTATTTTGAGTTTTGTAAATGGTAAAACAATTACGGATTTTTTACCAAAATGTAAGGGGCATACGGACTAAAACTAATGTTATTTATCTTGCCATTTTTAATACTGATTTCGATGTTATAGTTTTTACTGAAACTTGGCTCAATAATAGTATATATTGTAATGAAATTATTGACAATCGTTACAATGTCTTTGGCCGAGATCGCGAGTCAAGCGATAGTTTTAAATCAGATGGAGGAGGAGTATTAATTGCTGTGTCGAAGCGATATAAGAGTTATAGGGTAAAGTCTTGGGAAACAAAATGTGAAGATCTTTGGGTAAATATTATCCTAGACTCAACAACAGTCTCTTTATGTGCAGTTTACATTCCGTCACTTTTAAAATATGAAGTACTCGAAACCTATGTAAACAATATAGAAGGGATAATTCATAAACAATCCTGTACTATTCTAATAGGAGATTTTAATGTACCAGCAATACATTGGACTGAAGAGTCGGATAATAAAAGTTTTACTTCTGATAATAAAAATACAGCAAGTGCATTAACTAATGATTTCATGGCAATAACAAATTTATCACAGTATAATGAAATTTGTAATTCATATGAAAAAATTTAAGACCTTATTTTTAGCAATTATAATAACATTAGCACAGAACATAGTAAATTTTTTGCATGTCCAGTAGACAAATATCACCTTCCCTTAATAATAAATTATGAAACTACTCACAAGTTTGCGTTACTGCAAACATCTACAATGGTGAGACACAAATTTTTAAGTGCTGATTATAATATAATAAATAAAAAACTATCAGAAATAAGTTTGGAAGTTCTATTTCAAAATTCAATCAATGTCAATGAAATGCCGAAAGTTTTCTATAGAGAGATACGTAAGGTGATCGAAAACTACCACAAGAGTACCAAAGAAAAATATAAGGAAAACAAATTTATAACCTACTTGGTATTCTAATAATTTGATTAAAAGATTGGCTGAAAAAAATAAATACAGAATTCGTTTTAAAAAATATAAGAATCCATTAGATGAAATAGAATTTAAATTACTTCGAGACAGGTGCGAATTTCTTATAAAGAGAGATTATAAAACTTATATCGACAGAGTTGAAAATAACATAACCAAATATCCAAAATTTTTTTAATCATTTTTAAAAGATAAACGCTATAATGTGATGTAATGTGACTTCCCAGCCGTTATGACACTAAAAGGTTCTGCATTTACCGATGGAGCCGACATTTGCAACGAATTTGCTAATTACTTTTCTAATATATATACTTCAGTCAACGCAAAAAAATCACTCAATTTAGAAAAGGATTTCCAAAATGATTGTCAGCACTTTTATTTACAGAAAATTAATAGCACAGAAGCTGAAATAGAAAACAAGATGGTAAATTTAAAAACAAATAAAGGAGCTGGACCTGATGATATATCTCCAATCTTTGTAAAACGTTGTGCATTATTCTTGACTAGGCCACTACTGCTTATATTTAGAAAATCTTTAGATGAAGGAGAATTTCCCAAAGTATGGAAAAAAGCACGTTTTGTACCCATATTTAAAAACAAGGACAGAAAGGAAATATCAAACTATAGACCTATTGCATATTTTCAGTTTTGGTAAGATTTTTGAGTCGTTGATTTGTAAAGTGCTTAATTGGCATATGAAGTCTATAATTACTGAAGAACAGCATGGCTTTATTAACAAACGATCAACTGCGTCAAATTTGGCTTTATTTGTTGATAATTTGTTAGAGTCACTGGATAAGGGTAACGAAATAGACTGCATACACACGGACTTTGTTAAAGCATTTGACGTTGTTAATCACTCGATTCTTATACATAAGCTTAAGAGTTATGGCATCTACGGAACTCTACTGACTGGTTCAGATATAAATCGAGAAATGAACGTTGTTATTGTTGGTTATCAATCTCGCACAATTATTGCAACATCAGGAGTGCCACAGGGCTCTCTTCTTGGACCTACTTTATTTGGAATTTTTATCAATGATATAACGAAATGTTTTAAATAATGCCGTTTTCATCTATACGAAGACGATTTTAAATTTTATAAGGGGATAAAAGATATAAACGATTCGTTGCTAATGCAGTAAGACCTTAATATTTTAATCCTTTGGTGTAATAAATTTCAACTAAATTTAAACTACCAAAAGTGCTTTACTATTACTTTTAGTAGAAAAGTGGAAAATATCAGCTTATCATATAACCTAAATGGAAAGACAATAAGTAATATAAAACAAATTAATGATTTAGGCATTACGATAGATAATAAGCTAAGTTTTGTACCTCATATTGAAAAATTATTAAAAACGACATTAAAAACGGTAGGTTTTATCATAAGGAACACTAAGGAATTTAAAAAACCTCATACTAAACTAATATTATTTAACTCGATGGTAAGAAGCAAATTGGAATATTGTTCTACAGGGTGGAATCCATACTATCAAACACACAGGGACAGGATTGAATGAGTACAAAAAAGTTTTTAAAGCATTTAAATTTTATAGATCATAAAGCAAAGGGAAATGAGAGGTATATTGATAGGTTGGCATTTTACAAAACGCTTTCCCTTGCCAGTCGTAGAGTTATATTAGATATTTGTTTCTTGCATAAACTTATGGAGGAATAGACTGCAACCAACTACTTTTAAAGATTATGTTTATCATATCGAGAAAAAATGCTAGAGATCAATTAAAAAAGAAATATACTTTTCTTAGCAGGATGGTAAAGTCAAACCCTGGCATAAATGCTCCTGTAAGCAGAATTCTGAAAAGTTACAATTCCATCTTTAATACAGCAAATATTGATATTTTCAGAGACTCCATTTTAGTATTTAGGAATAAATTAAAGAAATATTATGCGTTTGAGGGATGACGATATTGAAAATGACCTGTTACATATCACTCAAATATTAACTCAAATGTCAATTATCACTTTGCTTGTTTTACTTGTTGGTTTCTTTTTTTTTGCGTAACAATTGTTTATTATAGTAATATTGTTGTTACTTATTAAATTTTTTTCTGATTGTTTTTATTTAGACGCTTAGTTGTAATTTTGTATATTTTGTTTCTATTTTTGATATTTTTATTTTTTGTTGTATTTAACTTGGTATAGATTCATAGATTAGAAATGCTTGTTGTTTTGTTTTAATCATGTACACAATACTTTTTCCTCAATAAGTCTCATGTATGTTACGTTAGCTTGCCTAACGTGGTGCAGGGCCGCGCTCCTGATAGTAACCTTGTGAAAACAACTCCTACGAACAAATCACTGTATTTCGTAACAATCATTGAAATATGCAAAATGCCTTCTATTATGAAACAATTTGTTTGATAATAATTAAAATAAAAGCATTCTTCTCAACAGATGAAGGACCTGAAAAGAAGAAAACAGTAGGTACTAGGGATAACATTATTATATTTTCTACTTTCCTACAATATGTGCTGAGAAATATATATATATATATATATATATATATATATATATATATATATATATATATATATATATATATATATATATATATATATATATATATATATATATATATATATATATATATATATATATATATATATATATATATATATATATAAATATAAACAACTACATTACATAACACGTGCATAAAAAAAACAATCAGTTAAATTATTCGGAATTTATTTTTAATATACTAAAGACTAACTAAAGAGTTACGTTCAATTTTGTTTGTCATCTTCCTGTACAAGATATTATAGAGGTGTCTGTCACCGCTGGTCTATTGTGACATCATGTTTCACACTTCTATTCAATGCAGATCAAGAAGGTGGGTATCAAATTAACATTTAAATCCGGGTGCTTTAGTACTTACTAATCATTAATACATATAAAGCTAGTGTTACATATATTGAATGATATATAGTCAAACACTAATAGATTTTTATTTCTAACAAATACAGAATTTTAAATAATAATATTGAATAATTAACAGTTTACCCGTTGATACGTGAAATACACGTTGCCATAGCAACATGTACTCGTACGTCACATTATACAAAAATTTTATTGTTATACATATGGCAGTGTGTGTATTGGTTAATTTATTGATTTAACACACTTTATAACCATTATTATTGGAAAATATTAGCGTTTTACACTTCTTCTACACATAAATTATAAGTGTGTTAAATTTCATACTCCGCGCAATTTTTCTAAAATGAGGTCCAAAATTTTTTCTTCACATACATACATACAATAAATCTAACTAAACGTAATAGTAAAAATATCCAATTCCATCCCTAAAATCTGTGTCAGGGAATTCTTTTATATTTCAGTGAAATTAACAATACTGTCAGTGTCCAAGTTACAATTATATGCCACAATATTATCAATACACTAAAGTGAGTATATTTAACGAAGATATATCATATTTTATCAATACACTAAAGTGAGTATTCGAAATATATAAATTACGTGATAGCAATACTGTGAGTTCCACAAAGCTAATAGTTTTTTTGAATAGTATATTATTATAGATCGTTCTAGTGTATTTTTAAAATCTTATTTCTCTTTGTCAGTTAAGAGATATAGGGTAATATATAATAAAGGGTCACCTTTCTGGTTGTATGGAAAGAATCACAAGGAGTTCGTAAAAAGCCTTATGGGAAGACGAAATTATTCGGACGGCTGGCAGGAATTGGTTACAGTTAGCTCGATCCAAAGAAAACTGGCACACCTAGGAGTAGGCCTTCTTGCAACAGACAAACACAATACCTAGAAATATAAGTACTAAGAAAGTAAGTACAAATTAATTTAAACTTATATTACTAAGGTTTTTTTTTTTTGCTAATTATAATTTTTACTGTAAATTGCAAGAAATATAAGACATTTTAATTTTTTATTGTATTTTATATCACAAAATAAACATGAATATGTGGGTGTCGAGGAAATATTTACTATTCAGCGTCAAACAATTACATTAACAGCTGTATGTTAAAATGTTTCATGTATTGTTTACGTTTCATTATTAATTATAAACGAATTCTGTTTCGTTTCAATAAATTATACGACGTGATCAACTTTATTGACATGTAAATTGTGGACATTATGTTTTATTATAAGAAAAAACACATATGTGTTTACTGAGATACGGAAATCTGTTCTAAAACATGTTATTTCGTAATTATGGAAGTGTTAATTGTTCAGAATAGGTATACATTCAGTTATATAGTGAGATAAATCGCGGCTTTAGAATTTAATAGTCTTTAATGTCCAAAGGTACTAAATTTCGGTGGAAAGTGGAATCAAACTGTGACTAGAATCGCTCTACCTACCCTTTTGGATATGCTTTAAAAAATGTCAGTTTTATTAAACATTTGAAAACAAGTAATTTTTAAACCAAGTATTTGTTATTATAAGTTATTAAAAAAAGTCCTTTTTAATTATATTTTTATAGCTATTATTTCCATGAATAGTTACTATCTTTATTTCTAATTCCATCTCAATAAAAAAATCTTGAGCTTGGCATTGACATCGTGTCTATAAAAATGAATAGTTTCATTATTAATTTAGCTATGGACATTATACAATCAGTGCGACCTAGAATCTTTTAAATCGTCATACAATTAAAAATCATAGATAGATATTTCCGATTATCATAATAGCTTGGAACGCTATAAGTCGATACTTGAAGCTCGTTGGCCTTACATAATCATTTGTGACGCCACATGTCTCTAGAATTCTAGCATACATTTGAATAATACGATTGTAATTTTATCATTGTTATAACCATCCAACCGCTATGACTAGACTTGCTGGCGTATTTCTGAAAGTGCCTAAATTTATTTCCGCTAGAATATTTTGCTGTAGTGCACAAATGAAATTTGTCCTGTTACGCTCTTTGACAAAACACCGTCGAGTTTCGGTGCATTGCTTTCTTTTTTGAAATATTTCAAAATTTATATGCATATCTGAAACGGTATTTTCAATTCTGCTTTTTCTGTATTTCTAAAAAATATTTTTACCTTCAAAGCAGTGAATAAAATTCGTTTGACAGTTATATTTTTCGATACACAAGACCCTTGAAATCTATTCGTATTTTATATTTCTATCTCGTTGTTATATGTTCTATCTCGTTGTTATATGTTAACAGTTACTATAACTGTATTCCCGAATAGAAAACGTGAAAAAGCTATACACTTCAAAGCTTTTTATGCGAGTTGACCAACAAAAAAATGCAAAAAAGTTGTATATAATAAAATATACGGGTGTACCTATATGCCAAGTGTTATTCAGTAAAATATGAAGATAAAAACTTTTAAAAAGTCTGCATTATTTGGCCTAGTCTAATTTTAAGTGTATGAATATGATATAGCACTACCTACATATAAATATATATATATATATATATATATATATATATATATATATATATATATATATATATATATATATATATATATATACATATTTCTAGTTGTTTTTAAGTGTTTGTGGTCACGTAACAATAGGTGTGGACTGTGGCGAACAGGGTTAAGGTTGAAAGCCTTGAGCTTGACTCGTGACTGTCACTTCATTTGAAATAACACGACAAGACGAATTAAGCGCCATAATACTGCTGTCAGTTTAGTTAAAAGGTTTTTATACGATTGTTGTCGAAAATCGCATGTGTTACGATTTCATGGCATAAGAAGTTGGCCTTTAAATATAAGGAATTGTACAACAATAATAATTTTGATTATTTAAATATTTTCTCATCAGTAAGATAAATGTTCTTATGTAGAAAAAGCGTTAAGTAGTGCTTAGCTACTGTATGGGATTTTATATCAGATTTACAGTCCACCGATGTGTTATACTAAGCTTTTAAATACTATATAAATAGCACTATATATGATTTTTTTAATATGTTTATAAAGTGATATATTATTAATCTTATTTGTTTGATTACTTAACTTTGTAGATGAATATTGTACAATTGAATTGAACATGTAACAGCGGAACCATTACATGTTCAATTCTCGTAGATACATTTTAGCTTTATATACTACGCTTAGATAAAGATATATTAGTGTTATATACATGGATATGATACATAGATAGTTATATGGTTCAACTGTGAATGCGATAAGCGTGGGTTCTTTTTCCGGCTTTGGTAATGACTCTCACAATGTCTCAAAATTAACGGAGACTGTAGAACAAAGCGACTTAATTCTAGGTGATTTGTGATTGAGTGTGTGTTGATCTTAAATTTGATATAATATAATTATTTTTAAATTATTAATCCACACTGATGATAGAAAAATATTTAAAGAAAACATACTTATTATTTATATGACCTAATTGTGATTGATTGTTTGAATTTTTAAAAACATATACAAAATATACACAAAATTAGTAAAATTATTCCATAGCCATATTAGATATCAACACAAATTACGTGATAACGGTTTTGTTTGATCAACTAGATAAACACTTTAACCTCTGGAGGCGCATAGTTTAAGTTCGGCGTCGATTAAATTTCATATTTGAGATTTATTGGGTGTACAATAAAATATATTTTGTATTAATATATCATGTTTTTAGTGACGAAGACTTTTTTAGCTTGACGCTGTTTCCCGGATACCAGTATACCAGGGTAAGCAGAGGGAACATATTGATAGGGCACTACGTTTCCCACTTTCAAGACTTTGCTTATTGAGTGGCGAAACTCTACGAGGAAAAGAGAAATGACGGTCTACAAGTTTTTCACTCTATGTTTATATATATATATATATATATATATATATATATATATATATATATATATATATATATATATATATATATATATATATATATGTACTTTTTTTTGTTTATAAGCATTTAATATAAAAATGTTAATCTAGTACTATCAGCATCAGCTACGCTTCTCAACAGAATCAAAATAGAGTATTTAAAAATATATTCTACTATTCATCAAGACATAAAAAACCAGTTCAATTTAAACTCTATATTTACACATACATATATAGAAGTATATTTGACTTCATATTGTTTAGCTTCCCAGAGAGCTTCTTAGAGAGATCCTAGTTGAGCGGGAACTGAACCCATAGCTATCTATTATACAACCAAGCGCTGTCTCACGTCGCCATAGTGAACTACATATATACAAGTTACATTTTAGTATTTAAATTACAATTTGTTTACACTGTGACAACAGTGGTATACAGAGCTTATGCAAATAATGGCGACGCGCGTAATCATATGACTGCAGTGTTTTCGTTGGGTGTTTATATTATTACTTACGTATTACAATTTATAACCTTCTAACGAAAGCTCTAACTGGATAAGAGCACGCGAAAGCTTTACGTGATAACATAATATTATTGTAATTTTGAAGCTTTGCCTGTTTACACCTACATTTCTCAGGGTAAATAAAGATAAATAGAGAGAATTAATTTGTTCTCCGCTTACAATAATATCTGTATTTTCAAAATAAAATATGTATGATTGCTTATTATAGACAAAAATATATTAACAAACATAGTAAAATGTTTAAGTTAGATTTATAAGTAACAAAAAATATGATATGTAAATTGATACAAATAGAGGTAACGAAATAAAAATAAAATAATTATAGTACCGAATAAATGAAAACATAATTTGGAACGAGAGATAATCGAATTATCCGATTACACCACAGATTAAATGATAGCAAACTCGGCGCCCATAATATTAATTTATTGTGCGAAGCCGCAAAGCAAAGACTAAAGGATTAAAAATTAATTACAACTTTAGGACAGCTCTTAGGCCTTATTGCGATAAAAAGTTTATATAAAGTCATTACAAGCTTCTTTCTAAATGAACGGAGTTCGTCAGTTGCTGGAGTGTTAATAGGATTATCACTTTTATATACAATTATGACCAGATTACGGTCAACAAATTACGGTAACATCTTGATATAATTCATTTACTAAGATCCAAAAATATGATGAAGAAAATTTATTTGTTTAATAAAGGTTTGTATTTGACTCTCTTTAGTGTTTCGTACCTCAAAAAAAACAGAACGCTTATAGGACCATATTGTTATCCGTCTGTCTGTCTGTCCATCTGTCAAGACCATTTTCTCAAAATTGAGTGATGCTATCAAGCTGATATCAAAATCAAATTTCTAATCGGTGGTTTCTTAGAACACAGAAAAAAATTATCTTCTTAGTCAACGCAATCAAGGGGTGTGCGTGTTTATTTTATTATTTGCATTTGATAGGAAAATTGCCGCGTAATCAAAAACTACGGAGTACTTTTCGTTGACCTAGAGTTATGCAATATGGCAATAAGTTTGAACTTATAGTCTAAGTACAGAAAAGGTCAGAAAATTGGTAATTTATAAGTTTAACACAGAATAGAAAAATTAAAAACTTACATATATCTGTAGTTCATTTCTTACAAAATAAATAGCTTTTAAAAGTGTGTCAACTTATATAAGTTTTCGTCAGCGGAAAATCTACAATCACGAAATTGGTACGAAACCCTTGTAAACTATAAACTGCATATTTTTCTAATATAGAGTCACTAAGCTTATCAAAATGAAATTAAATAACTTCAATTTATTTACCTTGTACGTGATTCACGATTGATATGAAATAAATTTAAGGAAACAGAAAATATAGACAAAAAATCCATATAATATTATGCAGTATAATGATATTATGTAATATTTTATATCAGTTTAATTTTATTTAACCAGACAATGTTTCATTTAAGCTGAGCCTAGATTAAGCTTCAATGCGTTTTACAATACTTAGCTTACGGCTGATGGTAGCAGCTTTTAGTAATACATTTCTTGCCTAGTCTTGTTCTAGTAGTAGGCTCTTAGGCTTGTGTCAGGCTTTGTTTTGCATCGTGAACACATTGCATATTGAAAGCTCACTAGACCTACACATGAGAAGTGCAGTAAAACGCTTCAAGAAATATGACGGTATGAAAGTATGAATATTTTTGTAAATACTAATTAATGGCGTTCACTGATTTAATTTTTTTTTTCAATTAATAAAATAAATTATTATTAAATATGCATTTATTTCAAAGCTATAGGACAAAAATCATTAATGAATTAATAATTATAAGTAATCTTATTCAATTTGGATTTGGTCTAACAAAAAAAGCTAGTTCTAACTAAAAAACTACTACTAATTGCTAAGTTATATTCTTTAGTTTACATTATTTTTAATTTTCTATGCACGTTCGCCAAATATTTGTAAAATATTAGTGTGTGGATGCCAGATATTGATGTTTCTTTACAACCAGAGCTGCCAACCTGGCACGGATACAACGGTTTGACATAAAATTGAAAACTATTGTAATGAGCTCTAGCTCGTTTTAAACGTCTAATTGTTATATTTTTATATAGAAAGTGGAAGTTATACGGAAATTGGCGAAACTATTTTGTGTTTAATTAAATTGACAAATAAATGGCTGGCATTAATATTTAGTTCACATTGCTAAATAAACGATATATGTATAGGAGATAAATCATATTTATATTTAAGAATCTTAAGTATTGTATGATTCTACGTATATAAGATGATTTTAATTTAACAAAATTAGAGGTTAGAGCGCTTGGACGATTTCCAAGAGTCGCAGGTTCAAATACGGTTACTTTCCAATTTACCTACGTTTTATAAAAATATATTTATATAATTAGTATGGACCTATTAAAATAAGAAATAAAATACTACTTTTATTTTATAAAGAGAGTCTTTTATAAAAAAAAATATGCTCTTAATTATTTCTATTTAAATATAAATAAACAATATTGGAAGCTATCGTATTTTATTTTAATTTTATTGAAATTTTTTAATAAATTTCATCATTCCATAGAAATGTGCTCGAATTTCATATTTTTGTATTGGGTTGAGACTGACTGAATGTGATGGTTATAAATACAAAATAATATCAAGACAATCCGTTCTCCGTTGCCGGTCAATATTTTTGGGTACATTGTGTTGAGAGACGGATCTCAACGCCGTGCTATTAAATACAATTACAATATGTACTAAATTATTAAATTTATCAGTCAGTTTGACAAAATATACTTAATTTCTCTAAGTGATGTTGAAAGTGGAAGGTCTTTTGTTCGATAATTTCACAAATTTTGAACGCTTATTCTAAAATTAATACATACTCATATTACTATAACAATTCGCCTAATATTACAAACGTATGTGACACTTTAGCTATAAACAAACGATCATTTACTTCCTTTGCCCTTCAGCGATTCCTCGAAGAAACAGATACCAATCAGTTATGACTCCCTCGGGGTTGAACCCTACTAACAACGTTATATCCTAAGATGACACGAGAGATAGGGTCTGTTAGTGTGGAGTGTCGTGGCCTGGCGAGTGTTAATGGAATATTTATGACGTTAACTGAGTGTATCTGACCTGAATTGTAACGCGGGAATTATGTAACATACACTTTGATATTTAAAGTTCATATATATATATATATATATATATATATATATATATATATATATATATATATATATATATATATATATATATATATATACCATGTTGGCTTAATACCTATTATAACTTTACGTGAAGTTATTTTTGGTAATTTTAGTAGAAATAACTATAAATATATAATAGTACTAGTTTCTTCAAAGTCGGTTATGATTAAGACATTCACAAATATTTTAGCAAAACACTTCACAACTTTAAATAAACAAATAATTTTATAAAGAACAACAGGATGAAAATAATGAATGGAGAAAACAAATTTCAATAGAAATCGCGCCAAATAATGCAAAAGCTGGTGGATAAAAGGTCAGCTTTATTGTATTATATTTCACGGTGCTTAACTCACCGTCTCGCAGGGTAAGCGATCGCGAAAAACCAAGATGGCCGCCGGCAAAACGTCTGCAAACGCTGATTTGTGACTGCATGAAGTAATGCCAGTGTGGAGTGCCAACAATTGAATTGGTAAATTTTATATCGTTCCATAAAAGTCTTATGAAATAAACTGAGGTTTTATTCAAGGATAGACAAAAGTTAAAAGAATTATTCCATTGGTAATATTAATTATATATACATGAAAGAAACCTGAGGCTATCCATAAAAAGCGATATTATACAATATGTCTACTATTAAGTTACCAAGTAAAATTTTTAATAAAATTCAGTTTCACTATTGTCTTGAACTGCGAAACCTTAGTGGTGAACGATTAATAGAGCCCGTCTAGATCTTATGCTTTGCTGGCGGTTGAGGTCTTTATAACAAATGATAGTTCTGGTCTTGGATCTTATAGAGACGTGTAAAAATAAGAATGCTTTTAACTTTATTTTAACTCTTCTTTATATATAATTTTTTACCACGACATCTTATCTTATCTTTCAGACTTGGAAAAAGTAAAAGTATTTGAAATATAAGCACGCCATGGAGATAAAACACGTTAGTATTTTACACAATCAATGGGCAACAGTATTCTACACAATGCCGAGCTCACCGCGTTGCAAAAAGAGGAGCTCGAAGCGGCACCTGAGATTTGCGATCCAAGACTAGGACAAGCTCCTTTTTCTACATAAACAAATTCGAAATAGTTCTAAAACAAGATATTTTATTAGATTGTACAGTACAGTATATTAGATTCCTCTCACCCACACAATGAAAAAACAACGTAAACGATCCCGTGTAGCACCAGAGATAATATATTCCTTCTGAATACATACATACATTTATACATATATTCGTAATATGCAATAGAATTTAGAGAAGTAACTCAAAAGATAAGCAAATATAAAGTAACTAAAAAATAGCTTTACTTTAATATGATTTGCTCATATTATCGTTTACTAAACTAACGCATCTGCAACTGACAATTTCGTTTTGGCTGAATTTAAATAAAATCAACGAAACATATCTTATCATGAAATATATAATATAAGATCATACGTATACATCTTAACGTACAATCTTTTTACTGGTTAAAATAGAATAAAATTTGAATTATAATTTCTGAGACAGTCTGTGAGAGATCTGTCTGAGATTTCTGTGGTTGTGATTATGAAATAATTTATCTTGTCATCAGAGAAAACAGGGAGAGCGTCAAATTCTTCCACATTATTCCGACCGAATTCGGGATGTTGCGTATGGTAGCTTTGTCTTGAGCTTGCTTTGTAGCTTATTCCCCCGGGTGAGGCGAGAACCCATAAGTTACCTGTCAGATGCTGTCACAGTGTCACCTCCACCAGGTTATTCTTATGTAAGGGCGATATGTGAATGTGTAAGCTCAAAGATATCCTCATCTATCGCGCAATTATACTAACAATGTGACTATTTTATGAGTTACTTTATTGTCAGTAATATTACTGTTTTAAACACATTAAATTTTAATCAACTTTCGGGTCATTACGTCTTTGCCAACATGTATGGTAATTATTTTCCAATTATGTTTGAATATTGCATACATTTTCAAGCTTTAAACACAGCATTTCATTTTCAAAGAATGGAAAAGCTATGAAAAATAAAAAAAATATTATTGTGCACAAATAGAAAACTGAATGAAACCTCTTTGTCGATGAAGTTAATTCCATTTTAAGTTCAATTTCTGAAGAGATTGTATAAAATTGCTTCGCAGTTGTAGAACGTTTTAACTGCAAACAAATATGAAAGAACACAATAGTAGTGATTTGTAGGCCACTCGTGCGAGTAGAACGACGTTGGTGAACACAGATATGTGGAAGTGCCAACGTCCCAATTGGAAAATTGTATATTGCGCTATAAACTTGTTGACAGGGACATAGTGTGTATTTGAAATATTCTATATAGTACATTCTGGAGGTTTGAACAGAAAATAAGATAAATATTTTAGGTTCCGGTATACAACAATATTTCTAGTGAGTAGACTTTGCAAATATAATGTGCCGAAAACACTGTTAATAATGTTAATGAATGTAACAAAAAATATTAAAGTTTTATGTAGATGTCTCGTCAAAACCAAACCATCACATAATAGATAAAAAAAAACAAAATTTGTTTTAGGACAAAACGGTTAGCGTAAGCATGCTTCAAAAATTCAATACAACATTTTGTTTACAATTCCAAAACCAGTCTTGGGACGGCGTCCACCAAACAAACTCTGAAGTGCTTATTAGGCTGATAAACTAAGCTTATGAGCTTAATAAATTTACCATAGACATAAGTATTATTTATTACTTACTGTCGTCCATCTTTCTCTGTTATGCTATTCCTCATACTCAAGCTAAAGATAACTAATTTCCTATTAGTAAAACTATAATTCATATTTATTAGAGTAGATGAAGAGTTCCTGAAACGAGGAGCTAAACGTATATAGTTCAGTTAACGTTATTATAAATAGAATTTACGATACGCTTGGCAATGTATAAGCGAGTAGCAACGAATATTTAGGAGCATTAAGTGAATAATAAAATAAACTTAATAGTGAATATAATTTTAATATCTTGGTCATAGAAGAGATACTTTTTGTTCTAACAGTTCTTGTTGAGTGGCGGAAGTCAACACCATATTTTGTATTAGGAGCGTGGAATTAAAAATAATCCAGAACTATCGTGTAAACACTGTATCGTGTGTACGTTTGAAATCAGACGCTGACCCATTGAGCCACGATGGCCTCAAGCTTTTGGATCACTGAGCCATATATACGTTCTCATAAGAAAAAAGCCGTCTCAGCCGTCGGAGGTTAAGGTCGGCATGGCGTAGCGTAGTATCTGATTGTAAACTCGACGGTTGTGAGTTCGATTCCCATTCGAGGAGAATTAATTATTTTAATTTTCCTCGCTGGTAACAAAGCGTGGTGTCAAGTCCCGGCACTAAACACGCAAAGCAAACAAGCACACAAAAAACACGTCGAACGAAACACGCTTGTTACAACTTATTTGTTTTGTTAGCATCTCTACGCTACATTAAATTTTTTATACGTTTCCCATAAAATTATACGTGTTAGTTAATTTCACTGTACATAATTAATTCTGTTATATATATTTTAATACAAACCTTAATATAATACAAACCTTAATTATACAATGCTTTCAACGAGAGCAGACGAGACCGCCTGAAAGTCCATACCTGGCCATGCACTTAAGAGAAATATATTCAAAATACGACTAAAGCAAATTTATGTTGTAAACTCATCTGATATTATGCAAGTACCGCTATTTAGCGACGGCGCTCGAATGCCTGTACGTCGAGTTGTAGTAAGCTGCTTAATTAACTTGTCTAATTACGATGTGACAAGATAGTTAGAGGACTGCAGGGATAGATAAATGTTCCATTAATTTGACAGCACATTGTTTTGGAGATCCTGTTATCTATATTGAGATAAAATACTATTAAATACGACGATAGCTACAAATTAAATGTTTATTTATAATTATGATAAAAAAACGATTCGTTTTGTATAGATTTTTTTGAAATTTACTATTGTTCATAATTTGTTGAAGTAGGTATTTGGATGATTTCTAAAGTGTCAATCCACACTAAGGATAGAAAAAATACTTAAAGAAAACATATAAAAATTTGAACGCAGCAGGATTCGAACCGGCGCCTCATGAAAACCGTCCATGCGCTCTGACCACTACATGCGTTCTTCCTCACGCTGTGTTGAAACGTAAGAAGTTGAATAAATGCAACTTACGAGTATTATGTTGTTAGCATCTCTGTAGGGAGATATTTACAAATTTCCGCTATCCAAAGATTATTGCAAAGAACAATCAATTGGCAAGAGTGAATGCTATAATTATTAAATATTTTGTTTATATGTGTTTTTAAGTATTTCTTTAAGTTAAATATACTATTATATAAATTTAGTATTTACTTAATATATGAATTTAATGTACTTAATATATGAAATTAAAATAAATTACGAAGATGCATAGAGATGCATCTCATCATCATCACATATCATGCTGAATTTAGAGAAATTCAATAACATTTATACTATTTCAAATCACACTAAGGATAGAAAAATACTTAAAGAAAACAAAAAATTTGAACGCAGCGAGACTCGAACCCGCGCCTCACTCAAACTGTTCATGAGGCGTGG
The DNA here is from genome assembly GCA_037127375.1 of Dione juno. Lineage (NCBI taxonomy): Eukaryota > Metazoa > Arthropoda > Insecta > Lepidoptera > Nymphalidae > Dione > Dione juno. Next base: position 4,128,451 of record JAXRJS010000059.1, on the reverse strand, counting down.
GTTCAAATCCTACTGCGTTAGAATTTTTATATGTTATCTTTGAATAAATAACCTTTTTTTTAAAAAAAAACTCTATTTACAATATTTATACAAAGTTACTTATATTCATAAGTAGAAAATAGCACGTACATATAATACAATTAAATGTGTAGGTATTGGGACCGTCAGTCACAAGCAAACTAATACTTTCAGTTAAACACTACAGGTGGACGGGTATCACTGCAATATTGATGGACCCGCCGTTATTGCGCCGACCTAATGGATATAGATTGATCCCACACATACCGCTGGTAAATATAGTGAATAGTAGGTTCGAACTCTAATTAAAGGAATATGTGTATTATATAAAAAACAATATCTTGGTGAAATTGGAAATATCATTAAATTAAATTAAAATATATTATGAACTTACATATATTGAGGATGAAGAAGACAAAGTGAGGGATGAGTTTCGCCACTCAACGGAATATCGCGACAATTGCATGGAGAAAGAGGGACGGAGAGTCTTAACACTAGGTTCCTTCGGTCTACCCTGCTGCTGCTATGAGAGAGGTATTAACTATAAAGAACAGATTGTAGATATTTAAACGCTAAAAACATAAGACAGACATAGTAACATACCACTTATTTTATATAATAAAAATTGAATCAGAAGCTATGGGATGTGGACGTACGTACATACATAATTCACATTATTTCTATAAATCTGAATCATATAAAAGCAATAGCTAATAACAATATTACAACGTAACTCTAACACAACGTAACAAATGAATTGTGTCACTTAATAGTATTTTATTATTATATTACACTTATTCATACTTTATAGCAAATTATATAAATTTATAAAAAATCATGACTGTTATATTTTTTGCAGAAATTAATATGAAATGAGTTCATTTTATGCTCGGGTGGTCACTGATGTATAGTTAAGTCATGATTGAAATAACATTGTATTAAGTGACAACTTACAGCAAAGGTTACACTATTAGAGGTGAAGTAAAGGTAAGTAACAGGTACACTAGTGATACCCGCGTTGATCTATTAACTTTGCCAGATCCAACTAGATCGTTCTGAATTCGAATTCAGCTTGGTGTTTTGCCATATTGATTTCCTCGGTGTTGGTTACTTGTATTTCACTACTTTATTATTATAGTATTTTTAGTTTACAAATATATAAAATATCGAAGTACTTACTTTTGGCGATTTCGCTCATATATAGAATGTAAACTGTTTATTAATTTAGTGGCGAGAATAATAAAAGCCAAGAACGTGGCAACATGATGGTCATCCAATCTGTCAAAACCAAAACGTTTTGATATTGCTATGACTTTAAAATACAGTCACAAATAATGGGTTTATCGTTATATCTGTACAGCATTCCTTGTTAATGCGTTCCATTGAATAAAATACGGATACAACACACTCAATCTAGAACAAGTGTAATAACATATTTTTATAGATTGTCTAATATTAAAATATCAATGTCATGAAATATTGCAAAATTGTAAAAGAATATAGTCTCAAAATTCAAATAAAATTAAATCAAATCAAATGTCTAATAGAGGTGCGCTTTGTATACCAGATATATAAAACTCTTATTATTATATATACAAATGAAGCTATAAATGTTGATATAAAAATTATTAGCTTTTAACCCTGCGGCAATAAATGTTATTTGATTTCGTGCTGTTGTAATCAGTGCTCGCATTCATACAATTTTTAATATATTTTCTGTATTGCTATTCAAATATTGAATATAGGACAGTTACATCATAATATTTGTAAGGCATGAGTAAATTTTCAATTGTAAATAGTCTGTTAGAAATTCATTGTTGCTTACCAATATTATGTTTTGTATCGATGTCGATGTTTAGTTTATAAGAGATTGCAGATTTAATACATTGGGACTAATATTGAACATAGAAATCTAAATTATATCAACTTTAAATACATATTAAGCTCATGATAACTAAGCTTTTAAAGTCAATGTCTTGAATTCTCCAAATCATATTATGGAAAGCGATACTTATGGAACTGGAATTGAATCGTTTAAAACGTGTTACTTGCAAACTACGATAAAAACTTGTTGTAGACAAAAACACTGGGTAAAAAATATTTTATATAATGGTCACGAGTTGTTCAATACTTGTTATTAATTTTCTAGGTTTTATTAAAATTTAAATGACGACTTGGAATGTAGACGATATCTTTTATCATTGCTATTCTGATAATGCGTATCACTCTTCTTATCCCCTGCACTTAGTAGTGTAGCGTAGTGTAGGACGTCCTCCGGCCAGGTGGAGTGACGACTCAGGCAAAGTAGCTGGCAGTGGTTGGATGCGAAGCGCCGAAAATCGAGCTCAGTGGCGTGCCTTGGAGAGCCTTATGTCCAGCAGTGGACAAGGACAGGCTAATGATGATGATGATGATCCCCAGCACTTTCTCTAACTAAACCACATAAACTCAAATAACTTTACTCTAGAAATCAAACCAGAAGCCATCGTGAAAACGTTGAATTGTTACGAATATACATTACACAATACCAATGTGGCCAATATATAATTGAAAGGCAACCATATCACATTCATTTTACTCGTTGCTCGAAGAATCTAGTTTGTACCTCGTTATAGTAATTTGTATACAAAAATAATAAATTCTACGCTTATGTTGATGATAAAGGTATGGTATTGAGTTGTACGAGCGGGAATGCGACCGCGGCGGGTGCCAAGAGAATGCAATGCATGTGCAAATTGTTATTTCACTAAACATTTTCCACATTTACTGAGCCCCGGGATATTAAGCGTATTACCGGGGAAATAATTTCGTTTCATAGTTATATAAATTAGCTACTTTTGACCCATATACAAACAACAAATTAAAATGTACAACATGTTATTATTGGAGACATCACATTTCTTCTTAACGCTGCAGGTGCACTCAGATCATTCTGACCGTAATCTAAACAAATTAAATCCAATAAATTTGATTCGATTTTCGGTCTTTGATTGAGTTTTTATCACTTTCCATATGTTTATATCTCAAATTAGAGCAGAAAGCGAAGTGTCTTGACACTTTAGGTTCTCTCTCTCCGTTTACCCTGCCATATGACAAAATGTGAAAATGTTATACGACTATAACATCAAATTATAAGATTCCGTATATTGTACAAATTCTATGAAAATGTTACATTAGGTAATTATTTAAAAATAAAGATAACTGAGTTAAACGCAGGTATGTCACATTACACGAACTACGTAATAAAATGGGAATAAAGCAATTAGATCTACATATACATACACACGTGTATAGCAAGCAATTAAATTATATTAAAGCTTCCCCGTATACAGCGAGTACGGAACAGTGGGCGGTCGGAAGGCGTAACTAATAACAGCTTTATATTTCCGAATTTGTGTGAACGAAAACAACAAATAACCTCGTTGTGAATAGAAATCACAAAAGAATATATTTTTGGGTGCTACACAACCTTATTTATCGCTGACTACTGACTACACAAACAGTTTCCACTCCAGGTACTTCTGAAGTTACAACCATCAAAAACAAATAGAGCTATAAAATAGTAATAAAATGACGTTTGTCCTAATAATTCTGTATTAATATTCTTTTATAGTGGTTATAGCGATTATTTTTATTAAGCATTCGTGAAACAGAAATGCAATGGCCTAGATAGAATATATAGAAGTTTAGGAATTGCTTTTTTATGCCAACGTAATAATCCAAATACTTTCGTATACCATCTTTAATTGTATACTCAATAGCTAATTAATCGAAAAACTAAGTAAAGACAATTAAGTAAGCCTCTGATTTACGACATATGTACAATGCATTCATATCCAATGCATATGATGTCTGCCCACTCACATCGAAAAAAGGAGGCAGTATTAAATATAATCATTCCATAATGTTGTAAAATTTATTGTAATTTTACATAATATTTTTAAAGCCATATAAATTAATCGAATTTGACAGCAAAAATAAGCTAACTTTGAACAAAAGTGCGCTGAGTGCTAAAGATATAACGCCTACGTGGTCGCCGTGAGACCCAAGAGGTTCTAGTGATAGAAAATCGGAAAAAGCTTTTATAGCTCCGAACGTGACATACATGCTTAATGAAGACGCTATATTTGGAAATGACACACGACATTGATAATTTTTATTTTGTATATCAATTACTGTTGAATGTATTAAAATAACATTTTTAAATGTAGAATGCAGCTATATATGAACCTGCGCCTCTTAGACTTTTTTTTGGTAGATTTATTCTGCATAATATAGCAGGGTACGCATAGAAAACCTAATGTTAAGACATTTCGATCTCTGTTTTTCATAAAAATCATTCGTGTGGCGTAACTTAACAATCAATATGTTTAACCAGGGCAGGCAAATAAAGGTAATCTGGTCCCCCAGTGAAGATCGAACCCACGACCATCGTGGTTAAAGCCAGATACTGTATCACTGCGGTACGATAGCTTCAATGTTCGATAATAGACACTGCTTCAAAAGTTCAAAGTGAAACTTAAGCACTTTGATGAGATGTTATCAATATATCAAAGTTATTTTGAAAAGTAAAAAATATATTTTAAGAATACGCCTAAAAACAAAGTCGTAAAGGGGTAAGAAGGGGACCTCTTCGAAAACGTCCAAATGTTCTACAGCCAACAACATAAAATTTATAAGAAAAGAACGAAAATTTACACGTAGCTCAAAAAGAACATATGGCTTAGTGGTCATTCAGTGAAGGGATCGTCGTGACGCCGTGGCACAACGTCTGACTGTAAACGCGACAGTTGTGAGTTTGATTCTTACTCAGGTGAAAGAACTATTTTCATTTCTCGGTCTCTTTCTTTCTCGAAAACTAAGGGGAAAGCGGGGACCCAACACTAGGCTCCCTCTTCCTACCGTGCTATATGCGGTATTTTACTGGGCCTATGTACCATTTCTTATTATTTTTTTTGTTTTGAAATAATTTAACATTCAAGTTAATTAATAGTATATTAAATAACATATTTGCATAATTTATGTCACGTAAACGTCAACCTACCACCATATAGGACTAAAACACAATCGCTGTAATCAAAAGGCCGTATCACGTATGAAAATCATATTAAGCCACGTGGGTTTCAAAAGGCAAATGACCCCCTCTAACGAGGGTATAGAGTTCTCGCCTAGGAGTTTCTATGGACCTAAGCGTAATAATATTATTAATATTAGTTGGTGTATCCTGTTCTAAAGACTTAAGCTAGTCAATTATTCATTTCCACCCTTTCATCCATGTTTCGTTTCAAATATGCTAAAAGGGGAAAGAAATTGACAATAACAGAGAGTTCTGAATTTTAAAATATTGGTCAAGTAGTCGATAAGTAGGGTAGGTTTACGGGAAGTACATGCACAAACTTTAATTTGTGTACGTAGGCACTAATCTTGTATGAAACTACAAATGTAAGTTTGTAACCAGTTTTATATGATATACCTATAAATTAATAATTTAGACTATTTTCTTTACTTTTACTATAAGTTCGTACTCTTTGTCTTCTTCTTCTTCTTCTTCTTCTTGGCATTAGTCCCGGCTTTTGCCAGGGTCTGCTCTTTCGTACTCTTTGTCATATTTCATAATTATAGGTTAAGGGGAAGTACCTATAGGACTTTTGATTACGCGACGAATTTCATACAAAATGCAGCATAATTGCATATCTTTTCATTGTGTTGATTTAGACAGATGGACAGACAGACTGACATACGGATAACAAAGTGATCCTATAAGGATTTTACCGGTTTTTCCTCAACATTACGTAACCCTAAAAAAACAAAAAGTACATGTGGCGATGATGCTGAAGTTTTACCAATTTCAAACCTCGTATCGTAACCTACGTTGTTTACACATTTATGAATTCTTTTACATTATATTGACATTTATTATACAAATTTTGGCATAACGGTATTTTGTATCATTTTGTGTGTCACAAATTGTGTGTATAGTTCTTTAAAATATTACTATATATACAAAGCATAATTATTATTATTGTAATTAAGACAACCTACGAGATATTCCTTTAACTTTAGGCATTTCCTAAATGTAAAACAGGTCAATACATATTTTTTTTTTATGGTTCACGCTGTATCGCGTACATAGCAGGGTACGCAGAGGGAACTGTAGGCTGAAGGAGCCTAGTGTTAAGACACTCCGTTCAACACTTTCGAATTTCGAGGCATTGCGTGTTGAGTGGTGCAACTCATTACCACAATTTTTGCCTTGTTAGCGAAGAAAATAAAAATAATTAGCTCTAACCTAGTGAGATCGAACCCATAAGCCGTCGCGTTTACAGGCAGACGCTGTCACGATAGTATATTTATTAACTTTAGTGCCCAGGTGGTAACATTTTTAATGTTCAAAAAGTGAATTTGTATTCATATTTTAGATAAAATTATTGAAATTAAAATTTTTATAAAACGTCTTTGACGTCTTCAAATGAATAAATAGCTAACTTAAAAACCGGATAACCGGAACCGTTCAGATATCACATTAAATTACGTAAAAAGATAAATGGAATATTTATCTTAATAAATAGCCCACATAATTAATTTCATCAAAAAGTTTAACCATATAAAACTGTATCCACTTATAAACTTAATATTTAAACTGCAATTTTATTTATCTCAGTTTCGCCTTCATTTAGTTCAAGTTGACAATTTTATCGCCAGACGCGAGTAATAATTTATACTACTAGATAGGCGTGAAAAATATTTCGCAGGTAATGGGTAATGATGGGCACATTCAAAATGTGGCACGCGCTTAGTTGTAGATGGATGTAGCGAAATTACTTTTAGTGAGGTAAAATTTTCACTCACCCTCCTCATTAGTGAGAACCTTTGAACGAGCGCGCATCTCGTTTTATGTCTGCAATTCACTTCCAACATTTACACACTTCTTATGGTAGCTTTTCTACATACCTAAAATTAATTCGAACATGAAATATTTAATAAATTTGCTTATTTTAAATTTAATGTAAACTTAAAACGTAAGTTTTAGTTGTGTTTTTTATGGAGAAAAGATCTTGTAAGATAAGTACGTTTGAGTGAAGCAACTGTGCTGTTAGAGTTTTCGAAAATTGAATCAAAGGAGACGCAGGTCACAAACACAACTGCATTATATAACAAAAGTTAACAAATATAATACAAAACTAATAATAATATAAACTCTAAGAGAATGCTGATAAATAATAAATAAGGCCTCGACGAGTAGTCACATAATGATATATAGACATCGCGCATTTCTCGTCCTAGCCACATCCTGTTAACCTCAATCAGTAATTTTCCACTAACTACTTTCCGTGATAACTCACACACTTTAGATCTAGTTATTTCACAATCGGATATATTATGTGGGTTTTTTTTTTATGTAATGCTGTTTAGTTCCTCTAACCGCATAATCAGCTTTTTTATTACACTACTGACTTTATTACCTATAGAAACTTTATTATATAATGCGGATATAAATACATATTACATACGAAATTTATTTAAAAAAATAAGTAGCCAATATAAATATAAATAGTTATTTACAAAATATAATTAAGATATACATAATATGTTTATTAACTAAGCGTACTTCTTTATCTTTATCCTTAAAAAACACCTTACATTAATAATATAACTTAGTAGCAACATGTGGGATAAAGCGCCTCTCCACCACGACTTCTTCATGCATGCCTCCAGGAACAACCTTTTTACACACTTTTTACGTGACCTTTCTCGCCATTGTGTTTTAAATGTCACAGAGATCCTTACCCTTCTTATCCAATATGCCCACATTTTGCTAAATGGTACACAACAGCAATGGATCTGTCAGCCTGCCAATGAAGATAGAACACGGTCAAATATTATAATGGTACCAATACGCCTATTTAGCCGTAAAATACATATATAATTCGCACGCGGTGCCATCTTATGATATCTGGGTGTATATGCAAGCTAAGAGTGTAATGTGGAAAGTAAAACAAGTTATAATACATTATATTATAGTTTATATGGGGCCCACGCCCAGGGCCCATAGGGTCAACTCAAGAACCCTGGGTGGGCATGGGCACACCTATATAATAATCAGTATGAACAAAATTAAGGGTAACTAACTTATATACTTGTCATAGAGTACGTTTCGTCGTACTGATTATATGATAAATAGATAGTTGAGGTATATAGTGTAGAGTTGTACAAATATAATCACATTTCGTATCTTTGACTCTAGTAATCAAATTAGAGATGTAATTACAAATTTCCTTAGCATATTAAACTTTATTAGCGAAGTCGAATTTCTTTTGCCGGTACAGCAATAAAAGTAAATTAGAGATATAATTTGAAGGTTTTATTTCGACTTGCAAGCTTCACCTGCGAGCCTCTTGAGTTAATTTCTTTACTGGGTGGAATTAATATTTTTCTTTCGCCTTCGGCGGAGCGTCACCTCGTGCCTTTTGCACCCATTACCATTAATCTTGTAGGAGAACTGCTAAGGTAATATTCTCGAGGCTTCTGTAGAAAAAACACTATCCAACTTGATACGAGGATTCCACAAAATAAAGCTGCAAGTAATTGCCACCTTCTCTCGTTGCTTTTTCCTTCTAAAGAGATCTCGTTTAACGTTGCTGATTTTTTTTCTTTGTAGTAGTTAAGATTTTTTGGAATTTACATTTATTTTATTGTAAATTGGCTACCTATAATAGTATCGTTAAAGTCGTTGGAAGAGCATAATAGAAAATGAAATGAACGTCTCATTTCATTTTCTATAATGTTTTACAATTATTTTAATATAATATAGGTAAAATTTCATGTTTTATTTTAAACTAGCAACCCGCCAGCTGCTTCGTACGCTTGAACTAAGTATACTATACTAACTAAGTATAAGATTATATATATATATATATATATATATATATATATATATATATATATATATATATATATATATATATATATATATATATATATATATTATATATATTATATATATATATATATATATATATATATATATATATATATATATATATATATATATATATATATATAATATATATATATATATATATATATATATATATATATATATATATATATATATATATATATATCATCTCAGAGGGTGTCTAGCCAATTATCTGTCCGATATTTGGTTTCCGGCATACGGGTACGCGACCCCGGGACCTCGAGCCACCACTTTCATAACCCGATCCAATCCATGTAAGTGGTGTCCCTCCCCTATATTCCAAGTCTTTCTGCCTCTTATTCCCTGTCCTTTCTTGGTTTCTCCCAGTAATGGGTTTGGAGGTCAGATGGCAATCGCTCCACAAAAAACCACTTCGCCACTCATATGGACCGATTGGTCTTAGTCGGACGCAGACCCTGGCAAAAGCCGGGACTAATGCCAGGAAGAAGAAGAAGAAGAAGATATATATATATATATATATATATATATATATATATATATATATATATATATATATATATATATAGATATATATATATATATATATTTATATATATATATATCATTTGAGACGTGAAAGATGTTTGTTTAATTCAACGCGTTGCTTAAGGAGCTCCTGTTTCCAATAGATAATCTTTTTTCGTATTGGTAATTTGACTATATTATCGTTTATCATATAAATATAGAGGTCAGAGTTACATCAGGCACTTAGTCTGTGTCATGTATCATGCACAGCTTTTTGATATTTCCATCCGCTACGCGGGTGAAACTGGATCTTAGAGCTTTTAGTATATAAATATACCCATATCCTTATATTATATATAAACCGTAAACATTTTGTGGACAAACATTATAATTTCGATAAATGCGTAGACTAAGTACAAGCGTGAGCTATCGGCCAATTTAAAGTTTTAATAGTGGCGAACGCTTACCGCGAGGGGCGTACGCTTATGTGCCTCGGGCGAATAATCTGAACTAGCCCTTAGAACATTAACGACTAGAAATGCAAAATGAGATCTACGAGTATACTGTCCATTCACCTTTATCTTAATGGATCATAGATTTCTTGTTTTATACTTAATGAATTAGTACCTTTGTAGTTTTTTTATATCTATGTTCGTATATCACAGCTATTTTATTCTGAAACTGTTAAGATGACTGAAAATTTGATTGTAAAATATATTTGATGTAAGATTTTGTAAAAAATAAATAAAGGGTGGCTCTCCTGCTTGCTGTTTCATGAAACTGAATTTCATCAAACTGTGTAGGTAGTAACGTAAACTATAGATAAGCTTTAAAATGGAAGTTTCTTATACAATTTTGCCTTAAAGCCAATCCTACGTTTCAGTTTTTACGCTATGTTTTCGTCTGGAAGATGGACAATTCAAAGTAGTGAAATATATGTATAATAATTATGTTAAATATAAATCAATACTGAATAAGCAAAAAAAAATTGTGTTTATTATAGCATTTTTAATCATAATTACTATATTTTTTATTAGTTGGCATCATTTCTGTGATACTCACTGATCTGTGATCACTTTTCATACAAGCTTGTACTTAGCGCCAAACTAACCCCATTTTCATATTGTTGTAACGTTATTAAAGTTTATATTAGACATTCCGGAAGTTGTTTAAAACTAAGAAATTAGCCGAGCTAGGTGCTATTTAAAGTAAACTCATTACCCTTTTATAATTGCCTTTTCATAAATAAACAGTTTGCGATATAAATATATAGTAGGGACTATATACATATACGAGTATATAAAACATTGCTTTATATTAAAAACTCTTATCTAGTATTTTTTACCCGATTATTGTTTAATTTATTACACATGCATTTGTTATTTCTTTTAATTTTTCATAGTACCATTTTAAGTCGATAATAATTACTTGAATCCTATAAGGATACCATTACTTCTAAATGAGCCATAGAACCCTGAAAATGACAAATTTACGTTTATTCATCTAATACTCAATCGAGACTAGAACTCATTATCGCGTCAAGATGTCTAGGTCTGAGCAAATCAAATTATTTTATAACGCTAATAAAAGGCAATCCAATTAAAGTTGAAAGTTTTTTACGGACGGCTCGACTGTAGAGTCCTCAAGTCGAGTGCAGGAGCGCCACAGGTTCAAAATTAACTGTTGCTGCAAGCCTGGATAACTTGAAACAATTGTACGAAGTTTTCGATACTCAAATGGTGATTCGTTTTTTTTAGATTTAAATTTGTGTTTATTTTTAATTAAATTTTAATAAATATGTATATAAATATTCACATGTATGTAAGTACGAAGTGAATTTGCAAATGATTAACTTCTAATTGCTGTATTTTTCAAAATAATGTGCCAAATTAGTTAAAATCAAAAACATTAGATATAAAATTAAAGGTGACTGTCGTTCATTTTTATATTTTTGAAACTTTTTGCTTATATAAAGTAAAAGTTAGTAACTTTTAAATGACTCAAGGGTTGAGTTAATCTATTTCTTGGTTCACAACAAGGCAACAGTATGCAATTTTATTCTTAATTGCCGTATGGCTTTCCTTTTTTAAAGCATAGTCTTTTATTTAAAAAAAATGAAAATATATCCATGTTTTTTCAAGTGAGCTATGTCAAAATACTTATACGCTTATGTTAGCTTAAATAAAGAAAGTCATATTTTAAGCATAGATTACACCCCCAGTGGGAATCGAATCCACACCCATAACGTGCACTAAATCCTTACTTTACCATGACGTCAGCCGAATCGACAAATTTAAAGAGTAAATATCATTTTATCTCCCACCGCAAACTAAATAAAGTATTATTTTATTAAACAGACGTAGGCAAATTTCAACTTTTTGAACTCAATTAGCGTTCTCGCTACGTTGCAAATAAATGATATATCATCGATAACCTGTCGTTAATCACAGTCTTTTATCAATCAATATTAATCATATGCTGTTGTCGAACGCACTTCCAGTTCTAGTTAAAATACGTTCGGCACTATTAATGGATACAAAGTGATTTCCAATAATGCACTTTGCTACTTTCGGTTATGACAAAACATGTAATTTTATTACTATATTTTTATTATATAGTAATTGCTTACTAATTGCATGTCCTCTATCATCTTTGTCCTATTTATATTTTTATACTACTGGTAGTTATTATTTTATTATACACATAAGTGGGGAAAGCGGAGAACGGAGTGTCTTAACACTTGGTTTCTTCTACCTATGGCTCCCTCTGCCTACCCTGCCTACCCCATGTGCAGGATACAACGTGAAGCTTTAAAAAATAATCATAAGAGAGACATTTATAGGAAAATATCCATCAGGTTAAACAACATTGAACGCCGCGAACAGAATATATGGTGCCATTCAACTATGGAACTTTATTATACATTTAAGTATAGTAATTAGACCAAATCAAGTAATAAACTTCAAAATAGCTAAAATTTATGCAATTCGCAAAAAGCTCTATAATTTGAATGCAAAATACAGTCAAGGGCAAATACTTTAAAGAGTTGGTCGACTGGTCATACCGACAATTACATAAGTAGTAATTACTATAAGAATGTTAATGCAATTTTTTTATTTTTTATTTTAGTTTTTTATATATTTAGTAAAAAAAATACTATCAGCTCATAATTTCAAATGGATAAATTGATATTAATAAACAAATTATAAATAAAATATATGGAACAATCATTTTGATAATAATAACTAACACAATTTGATTGGACCGAAAAATCTTTTTTGTAGTGCAAAACGGAATATTAGCATATAGTCCATTTTACATACTTATGCAACAGGTAGGTACTTGAAATTTCAATTCTTCGTAATAGAAAACTAGTTTATCAAATGGGTCATGGATCAAATTGGGCTGGCATACTAATTAAGTAACAGGTACCCAATTAAGTATAGCCCTAATAGTTTGCTAAGATAATATTATTGTAGGTAGATTATAGTTGTTCCAGTTTCTTCCATGTATTAAGTAGGTAAAACTTTTATTTTTATTAAATAAATCAATATCTTCACTTTATATCCCGCGTAGAGCAGGGTAGGCAGAGGGAACGTAGTGTTCAGACACTCTGCCCATTTTTCGCCTAGTCTAGAGAGATCATTGCGTGTCGAGTTTCTTTAAATTTAAATAAATCTAAATTTTAAGTTCTTCTCACTCTATTTTACCATCTAAATATCTTATATTTTAAATTCACTCGGGGAAAGAAATGATTTTATCTGTCATAGCAAGATGCGGCGTTGATTTCCGCCACTTAACACTCAATGTCTCGAATTTTAGTGGAAACCGGACAATGGAGTGTCTTTATACTAAGTTCTGTCTACCTGTCATGCTTTACGTGAAATATAACGTAAAAAAACGGTTGGTTTGATTACAAAGAAAATGTACCGCCATTACATTTTCAGTATGACAAACAGATAACTTAATCGTTGACTTGATAATATTAATATACAAATTACATAAGGTTCTGCATCCAGTCACCTATAATGTGCGACTATAGTTTTAAGTTTAGCCTTTAAATGCCAAACATAAATTCTTGACCTAAGCCTAAGTGAAGGCTTTATTATAATTCTGAATTTGATCAAATAAGCGACTGTGACCATATCAAGAGAATTGACTTAGCATTGACAAGCAAATTTATCATTTTAATTATTTGTAATCTTAACACTAACGATTTTAACTATCTTAATTATTATAATTATTCATTAGCCCAAGTTTACGTTCTGGTAAATTTTTAGCAAGAAGAATACAAACATATCTGAAGAACGTTTTCTGTGTCATTCGACAGGAATGCAATAAATAATTTTATATATATATATATATATATATATATATATATATATATATATATATATATATATATATATATATATATATATATATATATATATATATATATATATATATATATATATATATATATATATATATATATATATATATATATATATATATATATATATATATATATATATATATATATATATATAGATATATATATATATATATATATATATATATATATATATATATATATATATCTTCTTCTTCTTCCTGGCATTAGTCCCGGCTTTTGCCAGGGTCTGCCTTCCGACTAAGACCAATCGGTCCATATGAGTGGCGAAGTGGTTTTTTGTGGAGCGATTGCCATCTGACCTCCAAACCCATTACTGGGAGAAACCAAGAAAGGACAGGGAATAAGAGGCAGAAAGACTTGGAATATAGGGGAGGGACACCACTTACATGGATTGGATCGGGTTATGAAAGTGGTGGCTCGAGGTCCCGGGGTCGCGTACCCGTATGCCGGAAACCAAATATCGGACAGATAATTGGCTTAGACACCCTCTGAGATATATATATATATATATATATATATATATATATATATATATATATATATATATATATATATATATATATATATATATATATATATATATATATATATATATATATATATATAGTATATATAGGTATATTATTATTATTATTATCTTATGACGACATTTATATATATATAACAGAAGTACTAGTATACGCCTTGGACGTGGGTTCGATTCTTTTAGAGGTAATGTTTATATTTATCAGAATTTTTTTTTGATAAAATAACGTGTTAGATTTTTTTCCGTATCTTAGTAAATATATGCATAACATATAGAGGCATTGCAACATCCGAATGCCATTGCTCTGGCTTTGTTCGTCGATTTTATCCAATTTAAATCCTACAATAGATATACTAAATCTCTTTGATGTACAATAGAGTGCAAAACAAATAAATGTAATAGAATATAAATGAAAACAAAAAAAATAATTATCCTTCATCGTGATAATTTAAAAACTTAATGCTATTAAATTGTAATATCAATTATTTCTGACACTAATGATATACAGATATACATACATATATACTATATGTGTACTGAAAAAATAATAATTTTACTTAGCCAAACATGAATATAAAAATGAAACAATAAACATGAAACATCTTATGCCAAACATGAATTAATCCTGTACAATGTACATATTAATAAAACTTATCAAGCTAGCATTGTTCTAATTAATTTAATGAGTTAACGCACGTGCAAGTATGCGCACGCGTGTGTAGCTTACACAACTACTGTGAACCATACCTATATAGCTATTAAATGGAAACTATGGTTGAGTGATCGATTCCTACTCGGGGAGCATGGATCTTTTCTGGAAACAAGATAGCCAGAAATGGAGGGTCTTCTTAAAAGTGGAAAACAGGATGTCTTCTGGAAAAAGGGAAACAGAGTACTTAACACTAGCTTTCCTCTGCCTATGCTGCTGCTGATATATGATATATATTTTGTATATATTTTTTTTATTTAAATTTCAAAAAAATCTTTGTATTATGGAATATCTAACCGATACCTGGAATATCTTCCTACATAACTATTCAATTAATAAATCAATCAATGGATTACAATCAATATTAAATATTTAACAAATGGCATATGAAACATGTTTTATCACTTAATTACAAAGCAAAATTCAGAGCACGATATCTTGTAATATATGAATTTATTATAAACGAGCTTGTCATATACATAATTTCCTTGTAACGTGAACAAAGCTGCCGAAGCTGTCCAGCAAGTTGTCCAGCAATACTAAAATAATGTGATGCATCCAATACTTAATTAATCAACGTCAATATTTCATCAGTATCTGTTGGCTAAATTTACAATGATTACAAATATCTATCTATGTATAAAATCTTATGGAAATATTTATAGAACCTTATATATTAAAGTCAATATGCATTAATACGTATAATATTTTAGGAATTAACTCTAAATCTAATTCAAATTATTTCAAAAGTCTAATTTAAATTATTTCTTATTGTTATTACAATTTTAAAATCTAAATGTACGGACATATATTTCATTTAATAAGCGATTGTAAGTGTTGCGTAATTTTTTTAATAGTCAATTTATATTTCAAATATTTCAAAAATACTTTATATAGCAAGCCATAGCAAGGAACTGTAGTTATTATTCAAAATTACCGCTTATCTCAAAATTACGTTTGGGTAAGTTCGGGTAGAATTTTCTGCAGGTCCTAAGTTCTAATTCAGTCTATAAATGATAATTCAGTTAGCTAAGATTGAGACTGAATTGATGGCCCATCAATTTACTGCGATGGAAATTGAGTAAAATTGGTAAAAGAGGTTTATGATGAAAAACTTCTTTTTTTTCTGTTAAATAAATCATATACGAGGTTTTCTCGCCTTATGGCAATATTACGATCACACGTTATTATTTTATATCCTCCATGACGTATAACTTTAAACATTACACTTTTCAATTAATCTGGATTTGTATCTAAAATCGTCGTGCGTCACTTAAATACGTCGTTACTAATTCCCCGTAACGTTTCTTTGTTGTACACAGTATGGCTACTAATTAAATCGCAAAATATTTCACTCTAAATGACTGCCAATATATTGACATTCATTTCTAATATGTGCTACATTTGAAGCTAAATTGCCGTATTTGACTATTAATGCTATATAAATCTTTACTAACTAACGGTACATGTATAAACTTGTCTGTTAAAAGTTATTGTCACTGTAGATAGAATAAAAATCTCCCAATCAATTTTGACGAGTGAAAACTTCTTTTACAGTAAATATAGAAAAAGTTTCTATAACAAGAAGGGCAAGACAAGATGTTTTCGACTTTTTATTTTATTAGTTTTAATATTTAACTTCATGCAAATATCAGAGCATGAGCTCGTCTCAATTCACTTAATTAATTGCCTTTCCCACTTTCCGCCCAGATCCAGTACCTTGCTTTTAGAGTGGCGTAACATAACGCCGCGCTTTGCCTTATCAGAGCAACTTGCCTTATCAAGACCATAACGATCGGTTTTTCAGCTAGTGGCTGCCTCGGCGCTACGATAGCATATTAATAGTAAATAATAAAAGTAAGCATTAAAATATTAAAAAAAGTTTTCTTTTAGCCACCTGTATGTAAAATACTTAAATTGCATAGCTACATTCAAATCTTGGCACATACAGACAGAATTGTTGGAAACAGAATGACTCGTGCATATCGACTAACATTCTTGTGCCAATCAATTAACATCGAAACACTGCCAGCTTGTTCCATCACGACAGATAGACAAAAAGCTAGTAACGCTACTACAAATTCCTAAGTAAATTAATACGAGATTGTTCAACAATAAAAAGAGTTTTTGTTTCTTTTTTATTGATGGATTAAACAGTGATAAATTAGTTTTTGTTTTAATTTTGGTCATAAAATTGTATCAAAATATTTATTTTCGAGGTTTAATTAATTTTCATTTTCATAGTCTATAATTATTTTTAACCTACACTTTACTTACTATATCTATATAAAATGGGAGCTTCCAATCGCAATGATCTGCGTAAGTTTCTAACGTGGTATTAGAAGCCTAACCTAATATAAAAGGAGAGTTGTATAGATATAGAATATAAATTTATTTCATCAAATATATGGCGGTATTAAAGTAATTATATATACAATTAATACAGTAATTAAATTTAGAGCACAATTATAGCGTTCGATACGTAAAAGGCATAAAAACTGTCCAAATCAGTCCATTCTATTACATTTTGTACGAACATAATTGTACAAACTTTTTGCTATTAATTTAATGTATAAATCACAAAGAGCATTTTCTGGCCTGTCAATAATGAACGATAAACAACATTTAGTGCAAAATAGAACTGAGCCGTGCCCTAAAATTACAGATTCGTAAATTGGAATGTCTGCCCTCGAACTTATTTTGGTATAATGACCAAAGTAGTTTGTTTGAATATAAAAATTTATTTAGTTTTTTATCTCAAGTATATAGGTATTTTCTCAGCTTTAAAACCTCATCAACATAAGCTTCAAAGCTTCAGCATCAAAATACAGAAAATATTTATTTTTAGAGCAGTATACTAAGCTAATCCATTTCCTTGATAGAACCTACAACTACCGCTTTAACAATTAAAAGTCACGCTGTCACACTGCCCCACGATACCTTCAAGATTATAAGCTATTCTTATATCATCACAGTACTGTCCAAATAGTGTATATTCAAATATAGTAACAACAAGCCTGCCGTCAGGCTCTATTAGGGATACCTAGTATAGTAAGAAAACAAAATAACTACGTATTGGCACAGTTGAAATATGTGTTTCTGTAAAAGACTTTCTTGTTCAGTATCACTAAGTATTTTTTTTTGGTATTGTAATAAAAATAATACATACTCGCAAGTGGGAATCGATACTGCAACCAACGTTTTCAGAAAACTTTATAATATCTTCTATAAGATAGTATTCTTAAATCCCATTCAAGAGTACGCTTATTATTTAAAATACATATATTCATATTCATTGAAAAGTAAACAACTAAATAATACCACTAGATATTTTACTTACATTAAAATTCAAAATCCAAATGTACTCTGTTAATATTGGTAACATAATCCTACTGACGGGCATTGAAAGCTCCTCAGCCGGATTACCATCCAGGTTCCGAATACGAATCAGCTGCAGCTTTATCACTAATCTATCTAAATGTAATACAGTAAAAGCCAAAATATATTTGGCTTTTCTTTGGAAAAGCCCCTGTATGCATTTACTACTTGCCTTTATGCTTTGGTTAAGTCATATTGTGTAATAAAATAAATTGAAGTATACTATCGGAATTTATTATACTTACATACATTATTATATATTATTTATATGAAAAATAAATTATTATTCTTTTGTAGTAAGCTTTAAGGTATATATGATATACACACGTTATTTATTCATTACAAATGTTTGGATAGTAAATGTATTCAGAAACAATTAAGCTGACGCTATGTAATCAACTAATTGTGGAATCGTATGCGACAGGTAAATGTTATTCAAATTCAATGAAGCAAAACGCCTTATTACATATTAATTTATCAAAGATGATAATATTAAGCGAGTCCATTATAAAGACCTAAGCTAGTTTTGAAATTCATATAAAGTGTAAAAAATAACATCGGTTTGTAAAACGTAATAAGATTTTATCATCGTCGTAAGTAACTATGTATAGGTGTTTATAATGAGATGTTTATAATGTGATTATTGATGTAACTTAAATGATTAATGAGTGACATACACGTCTAGGTAAAATAAGCGTGAAAGCTTATCCGTTATTCACAAGTTGATATCGGTGAAGCACTGTAATTTCGCCGTGATAAATTGACACCGCTGTAATATAAACAATTCAGGTGATTCAAGATACTCATAAATAAATAAATAAACAAATATATAAATAAATATATATATATATATATATATATATATATATATATATATATATATATATATATATATATATATATATATATATATATATATATATATATATATACATATATATATATATATTTATTCACAAGTTGATATCGGTGAAGCACTGTAATTTCGCCGTGATAAATTGACACCGCTGTAATATAAACAATTCAGGTGATTCAAGATACTCATAAATAAATAAATAAACAAATATATAAATAAATATATATATATATATATATATATATATATATATATATATATATATATATATATATATATATATATATATATATATATATATATATATATATATATATATATATATATATATATATACATATATTTAGGCAAGCCAACGTAACACACAATGAGACTTATTGAGGAAAAAGTATTGGGTACAATAATGATAAAGCGAATTACACTGTACATCACACTTACAGGCTAGCTCAACAGGATTAAAACAAAACAACAAGCATTTCTAATCTTTGACCTTACAACAAGTTAAATAAAACAAAAAAAAATATTAAAAATCCAATCCAAATTTACAACTAAGCGTCTAAATAAAAACAATTAGTACAATTATATATATATTTTTATATATTTGTTTATTTATTTATTTATATATATATATATATATATATATATATATATATATATATATATATATATATATATATATATATATATATATATATATATATATATATATATATATATATATATATATATATATATATTTATATATTTGTTTATTTATTTATTTATGAGTATCTTGAATCACCTGAATTGTTTATTTATATATATATATATATATATATATATATATATATATATATATATATATATATATATATATATATATATATATATATATATATGTATGTATATATCAACTAAAAATCGATTAAATAATTTGAACTGAAACTGAAACTGAAATTTGAACTACTACAATTAATCAATCAAAGTCGTTATCATTTCGCCGTTCAACACGCAAGGTCTCGAATTCAAGCGCGCAGCAGAAAACAGAACTTGCCTCGCTTAATGTGACATAAAACCTGATGCTAAAAAAAATTTAATGAACTATATGTAGCATAATGCGAGTAACCCATGGTAAGCATAATGCAAAGTTAATATTCAATTATTATTTATTGGAGATAAAAACGAGGAAAGTAACTTTCTTAAGCTTAACTATGCATAACATGTTATGTACATAGTATTACTGTGTAAGTGATATAGAAAAAGCTTGAAAACTCAACCTCGAGCAATGTTACAGTGTACGACTACCAGTTACGTGTTAAAGCTTTAAACGCTTAGCTTAGCTTTACTTAAAATGGTATAAACTTTGAAACCACTTTAGTTCTTACTTTGCTGACTTTTTCAAACAAGAACAAGGTTCAATTAAAAGTGGTACAATTTATAAAAATATTATTTATACTGATATAATATTTAACAAGTATTCTTAGTAGCTTTATTTTGACATATACTGCGTAAAATATAATAACACAACGCACGCTATACATAAAGAACTGAACTGATAACAAAACGCATTTTGGTGTATGAACTTGTTTACTAAATCATGTATATAAGCATAAAGATGTATTGGACTGTGTGTTTTTCTTTTGAAATATTTTTACTATAAATTCACATTTAGGGATATATGAAAGTTCCTTTGAACTGATCATAAAAATACCCGTCATTAAAACTACTTTTATAATCTAATCAAGTAATAAAATATTATGAAATTTTATAAAATTCAGAATTAAAGTGCAATAAAGTGAGAACTTGGCAGCAACTTTTAAAGAGTATAAACCGAAGCGTAACTTTCATTCCGTAAAGAATTTTATAAAATTATGACAGTTGTAACTTTTGCAAACTAGTAAAAGGAAAATAAAATATATATTCCTATAAAGAAGTCTTTATCAAGATTCAAGAATGTCTTATATTCGTCTGACGGTACTTAAACTTAAAATTTTGGTGTACGGAACACAAAAGGCTCATTTAAACAAGATTTCGCACAAATAGCATATTTTGATTTGTCATAACTTAAAATAATTTCATTTAAAAATGAAAAAATGAATTTAAAAAATTTAAAATCATCATTTTATATCACATGATCAACTATGAAGGTGTTTCATCATTTTACATTCACAATATGAACTATATCTAATAATCATTGAAAGAAATAATTAATATATTTAATGCAAAATTGTTCTAATTGAAATGAAAAATTATTTAAGTACTACGTTGCTACTACTACTTTACTTTTAGTTTCTATTTCAAAATTTCAAGTAATTTTAAACTAAATTATGATGGATACTTGACAGCAGTAATTGCAACATGTCATATAAACAGTATCAGGATCACGCGGTTTATATAGCTTTAAAAGATACAAACTTTAAATATTAATACTGTATTGGAATAATACTATTTCACTCATAAATTAAACTATAAGGCATAGAATACCATTACCTTTGTTTATGCCATGACCTATAGAATAATAGTGCCACTTTGCTTCACAACTGTACTGTTAGGTGCCATTTCTTACAAAATTATGACTTCATATGCTTTTAATACAGCAAAAATTTCAGATTTCTTGTCATGAAATAGTTATGTGTCTAATATTTTTTCATTCTCATATAGTACATGCTTTAGGTCTAAGTTTCGATTCCATATTAAGTCCGAATATACACAATTTAAAATCTCATGAAACTAAAATATTGGGCGAAGTTTAAAAATGTAAGTTACAACAATTTCAAATATGAGAAAATAAAATAAAATAACTACTTTTCACCATCCATATCTACTAACATAGGAAAAATATCAAAGGTGGTACTAAACAAATGAATACTAAGCAACTACATGCGTAGTTATACGAAACATCTTAAAAAAAGGTTCTCACGGAAATTTCTTTAGAGATGAAAAGCAAAGAACAGACATATACAGTCAGAGGAGAGAACAACTTTTTTTACTATAGAAGACGACGAATAGAAGACACGAATATAATATATAACCTTTCAAGAGGTGATGATGTACCACCGTCGATCTGAACAGCAAGTCATTTAATAGGTTTAAATCTAAGCTTCGCCGCACATTCATACTAAACTACTGTTCACTTCTTAAGAAGTAAGGTTGGGTATAGATGGAGCATGGATTTAAATTAATATCAAATTTATTTGCCTTTTGTGTACTTATGCCTATTAATATTATAAAATGTATTAAATTTCATTCTCATATAAATAACTACATCAATGAGCACTAAAATCAATAAATCGATTTATAAGTAGTATCACGTGTGTCTATTAAAGGAAAGCTTAGGTCTAAATGTAGAAAAAACGTATATATCCTAATGATCAAGCATTATTAATTTATTAACAACTTTCTAACTTCATAGATGTTTCATAGCTTAGTAAAGTGAACCTCAATCGCGCAAACGATAATATCTAGAATAAAGATCAAAGGGCGTTTCTCAGGCCTTTGTGTTTAGGTGCGGTTTAAGTTGCAATTGTTGTGAGATTGGCATATTTCGTAAAAGTAAAGTAGTTACTGTGTTCTTTAATTGCTTAATAATTATTCTTCATGGGAAAGGAATAGCTGTAGCAATTCGTACATTAAGTATACCCTAGAACTTGTTTACAGTACAGTTATTATAAAATATAATGTCTAAAAATTAAAGCTGTAACCTATAGTAGGGTACCCGGGTGGAGTGAACCCAGTGGCAAGAGATTTCGTTCTCCGCTTTCCACCTGAATTGAAGTTTGCTTCTTAAGTGAGATAACTCACACTTTGTCTATTATTGTAAAATTTAATGAATCCATTCCCCGAGTGGGCTTGAACCCACAACAATTACGGCAACAGTTACGCGCCAAAAACGGCCCAAGGTACTAAATTAAAATAGTATTATTGTCATTCATATGGCTTTCCCAATCTTTTGTGTACAATGTAATGAATATAAATAAAGGAAACTAGTTTCAATATTCAAATAAACTTTGTGTAAAAATTTCACCATGTAGAAGTTGGCAGTTACACCATAAATTGTGCCTGCAATTAATCAAACGTAAACGCCCCATTGTCATGCGATTCATATTGTTTATCTCAACTTAAATCTTCAACATAGCGACTGGAAAAATGGCTGGGGCATGTGCAATTTGTCACAATCAATCATTGATAAGGTCACCGTCGCACAGTTGTCTGTCCCCAGAATAGGCTACTGCACAAAACATTTGTGAACGGAACTTTCAATTCACGTAAAATAGATTAAGTTTATAAGTTACATAATTTTTGTAGTTTGTAACGCTGGAATATCAATATACATATATAAAAGGCAAACTTGACTGACTGACTGACTTGTACATCATCGCACAGCCGAAACTTCTGTACCTAGAAACTTGAAATTGGTACAAGGATTTCTTTCATGGTGTAAGTAAGTACTAAGAAGGATAAGGAAGGAAGGTTGTTTTGACATTCAACCCCTAAGGGGTGAAATAGGGTTGTAAAGTTTATATGGAATTTTCTCATTTAACTTAAAAGAGACATTATATTTTTTCAATCTAAAAGTACGAAAATAGGCATATAAGTTTGGATTACAATTAAAAATTATCTGTCTAGACTAAACGGTAAATTGGTATACAGGGTCATGGTCAGAAATAAAAAGGATTTGTCTACGTGAAGTTGACGAAATTCTTCCCTAAAGCGGTAAAATGGAGGGATAATAAATAGTTAGTACATGTGGACGAAGTCGCAGGCAAAAGCTAGTTAATAATATAAATTTAGAATTAATTAGTAGAGGTTAAATATGTATGTTTTGGTAAGACGATCGTGATGTTGAGTTTCACTGAATTCTGGAGAAAATAGGTTGTCTTAACACTAGGCCCTCCCTCTGCCTCTGCCTCTAATAAAAATCTGATAATATAGACTCATAAATATCGAAATTTTTTTATATAAACACTTTTCTGTAACAGAAAATACTTTTATAGACTATGAAAAAATACAGCTAACATAATAAAAATCCATATGATTCTTTCGAATCACTTTTATACTAACCTCGTTTCATCTTCGGGCAGCTTAGCTTCCAACCCGACGTAATAGGTTAATCGAGGCCACGTTTTTGTCGTTTTACCCGGTCCCCTCACTAACAACGAAAGTCTTTGTAATATTAACAAAAAGAACAAAAGATTTCAGAGGACCTCCCTATAAACAAGACAATAACCGAAGAATTCATTAGCTTCTCGTTTCTATTATACACATTGTTATACAAAAAATATTTTCACACTCACCTATTGTGCCTTTCGTATGGGTCATTAGGTAATACCAATAACAATGTGTCAATATCACGGTACACACTCAATTGTATGAGTGTGTTTTGTTTTAGCTGTCATTTTCTCACAAGTATACGTTTTTAACTTATTTATGAAAACTTGTCTAACCGTGACGTAGCTATAGATTGAGCATTGATTTCCATCAGCATTTTCAGGTTTTCCTGAATCTACATGCCAATCTACATGCAAGGAAGGCACAGAAAGCATAGTTTAGACATTCTTATTTCCGCTCTCTGTCCGCATTAAAGATATTCCAATCTAGTAGGTGGATATCATCGTCACATTTTGTGTTTCAAATTTTCCATTAATTATTATATTAATATATTTCAAGTTAAATATATAATTAATATAGAAATTATTTTCAAAATTTGCTTCTAATTATCTTAGGATATTTCATATCTACCAATGGCCATAGAAAAGGTATTATTTGTGCACATATGGATGTACGGTATGTACGATATGTACGGTATGTACGGTAATACATAGTAAATATAAAAAATGCACCTAATCGTATTTAGGTGTGATTACACCTTAATACGCATCGCACTTAAACGGACACGTCCCAACAGTACCTACCACAAAAGCAAAATTCTATAAAAAATGAAACCTATAGTTGGTTAGTATTTACAATAGCACATGAAAGTTTACGGCTGAAATACAGATCGAGTTCAATAAACTTAAATTTAGTATCGAATAGACTTCGCCCCTTTTTTATCGACGGTGTAGATTTTCATCCACAATGGTAAAGCAATAAATTGATACGTACTACTTTGTTATTGGTCATAGTTTTTATTGGGTGATTCTAGCATTAAGTTTATGGGATTAAATCTTATGGTAAGGTATAAAAAAGTTTTTTTGATTTAAGTTATAAAGAAATCTGTGCAATTTGTGATCACAGGTTTATTATTATTATAAATACTTTATTTGTACACAACATTACGCAATCTTAGAGATATATACTTATAGAGTTAGTAAAACTTTGTATAAAATAAATATACATCTCTTATATAGGTACACTGTAATTTTAATATATATATATAAAATATCTATAAAAATTTTAATAGCTAACTTAATAATATGGACTTTAGTCCATATGCAATAAATAAAATATCTTGTGTATGTCTTTCTATCAGAGAGAATAGAATATTGCTAACTTAGTAATGTACCACGGCATTTTAGCTTATTAGCATTAGCGGCATTAGCTTAGCGGAAAATTTATTATTTTATTCATTTTACTAAATATTGTGCTATTTCAAGTAAATATTTTTCAGTATACGAACACTGGACAAAACAGTCTGATCTGCT